>MCFA01000039.1:0-259484 GCA_002105025.1 Clohesyomyces aquaticus
AAAAAAAAGAGCGTAATAATATGGATTTTGATGACGCAGCATTGCGTAGAGCATTCCAGTCGTACTGCTTCTTGCAAGTTTGGATTATGCGCAAAGATACAGAGCACGAGGGAAAACTCGAGGTATCGATTGTTCTCAGTCACGGTCGCTCACAGAGGAGATCCACAAGCTCGTTCATGAATGATACACAAGAATGTTGCCATGTCTCAGCCGCAAGCAGGTTGGACTTTTTATCTCGCACTTCGCATTACAAGCGCTAATACAAGACCGACTATGTCCGCGATTGGCTCAAGAACGCCATTCTCTAAGAGCACCAAATTTTGCGAGCTTGATTGGGCAGAGTAGCCTTGAAGACTTCTACGAACTGCACGTGGTTCTGATGCCAAGGTATTGGTTTGCGCACAGTCTGACAGATGTACAACGTACTCGTGATTAGCAAGCGTGCCACAGTCTGGGGGCTTTATGTAAGTGAGATGGCTAGAGATTGCAGCTATGAACCTTGCGAAGCGTGTATCAATAACTGTTTATAATTTAAGTATGCCGAGAAATCTTGTAGCACTGTGGCGCGATTTCCACTCATTGAGTGGAGATTGGACCGCAGTGAGTTCCGTTCAAGATCGAGATCATATGAATCATGGCTTTGATCCCCTACGTCGACAGAGTGATACAAAATTCCATAATCCTTAAGATGGTGTCGTCCAGTTTTGAGGCAGTTCCAAACAGCGAAGACAATCGGTACTTTGACGAACGGGGGAAGAAGGCCTTTGTAGAAGACCCATCAGAGACGCGTCGTAGACATTTCAGAATCAGGTTTTGGATGCTATGCAGCTCTGGCTTTTGTCGGGCTTGCACCATTTCTCTTCGTAGAAAATCTCGTCTCCCTCCAGAGGTATGGAAGCCTCCAGGCGGGATACGCTGGCGAGCTAGGTCAGTTCTACTTCTCCATCAGCTTCCTCGCCCTACAAGTAGCTAATAAATTCCTTCGAAGATATTGCGTTACCTTAAATTGAGGTTGAAAAGATCATGTTTACCTGCGGCGTCAATTTCGACGACAATGGCACCTTTTATCGACGTAAAAGGGGAAAAGCAATATATGGGACGACCAACAAAGGAGATCGAGAACAATTGAACGACCTTATTCCTTTCTAGTTCAAGACATTCACTCCTGACTAGAAGAAGACCATTAAAGTCCACATCGAACCCGCAACTGAAGACGGCCTCTTCGGCCTCCCGCCCGAAATTATACAACTCCCTACACTGTTCAACACCATTCGCAGAACGATAGGCGGGCATCGGCACAATCTCCCCGAGCAGATCCAAGACGAACCCCGCTTTGTCTTGCACCTTGCGCCTTGAACATTGTATCGATTTCCTTCGCCAGTTTGCTATGTGTAAGGCGGATCTGACGCCGATCCCTGCTGTGTTCAACACTGGCATACAAATCCCCTTTCCCGCATTCTAGCAGGAACATATCTGCCGCAACCTTGCCAAAATCTACTAATGGGCGACCGAACAGAATAAAATGGCAATGAAGACGGTCAAGGACACTGACACTGGACCCCCAATACTGCCATGATAGACAGGACAACTATGGTGAGGGTGGGGACATTGTGCTTAACGCGCTATATATAGTTGTGAGATCAGTTACCCAATGCTACCGGTTTCCAATCAAGACCTAGCTTAATTGTGATAAGCCTTGTTACTGGTAACTCCCGTGGTGCCAACAACGTCCTAGATCCGCTCGATAAAATTTGGCTCGTTGAGTAGATTAATACTACTTCCGATTTCTGGATGGCAACGATTGATCGAGTCCGATTGGCTTCGAGAAGCTTGCAAGATATAATCCTCAAGAAAATAATCGTTATTCTCCTCTTAGGTCTCTTCGTACATAATATCTCTCCACTATCTCCTTGTTCTCCACATGTCTTGCTCTAAAATGTGCTTCGCATTATGAACCTCAATCTGCACATTCTTCCCAGACACTGACAGTCCAAGACCTTCCGCTGCGTCGAGTTTTTCCCCGTTCGTAGTCTGGTTGAAGGTACTCGGTACCAAACAACCATCGTTCACTCTTCGGCTTGTTGAGTCACCACCACTGCTTCGGAACAAATCACTACATATTAATTACTACTCCTTCCCTTTGCGGTGGACGACAGCGTCACAGTTTACCCGTTCGTGATGTTTTTCGCCGCTGCGATTAGATCTAGGAAATCAATCTCTGTCCACTCCTTGAATGCAGCCTCACGATATTCCGTCGTCAAGCCCAAATTACGTCAAGCATACTTGTAGTTTCCTTAGTCTCCTTGGTTTCAATATTTTCGTTCAACGTTCCATTGTCCCTCTATAAACCCTGTGATTACTGCAGGAATTTTTCGTGTCGTCTATTGTATACTAGTGCAACTTCGCCCCAACTTCGACTTTCGCTCGTCATCCCTGTCTCGCCTCACATGGTTTCGGTTATAGCACCAGGGGAATTCGATCAAATCCTCCTATTTTGATATTCGTGGATAGTAGGACTCTCCAAAACGGGCCACCCCCAGCTCTATCTCTTCTCCCCTTCTCAAGCATTCAAAGCTTTCATTACACCCACACCCAAACAACCCCAAGCCGCCAAATCCACGGTCAGCATCCTTACAGCATTAACCCTCAACCACGCCCTTAAATCTTGCGTACTATTTCCCTTCGACTTATCCTCCGAAATCGCCACAATCCTCGGCGCAACCGCCGGCACAAACAACAAATGCGCAGCCGCGAACCCCGCACCAGCAACATACCACGCCAACGCCCCCTTCTCTCGTAAAGCGTGAGAGCTGCCTCGGTGGGCGTAGCTGTATATGTTCGCGGCAGACGTCGCCATGGTCAGGGACAGGAGAACGAGAACACGCGTTACGCCACCCCGGAAGAAGACGCGGAAGTAGGATGGGAGGATGTCGTTGCTTTGGGCGAGGTGGGTCGGAGATAGGAAAATGGAAAGGAAGAAGTGCTGGTCCCAAGCGTACCAGAGGGAGCAGGTTGACGTGAGGAGAGGGGAGACTCGGAGGAGGACATGTGGGTCGAAGAATTTTCCCGAGGCCATGGTGGAGGTGAAGGTGAATGTATGTTTGTGAGGTTCGGGTTGGGTGATGAGTCAGAGGGACTGGGAGGTGGTAGAGAGTGTAGTTTTGAAGATTTGGATTGCTTATATGCAGGGTGATAAGTTTGAGGAATGGCGGCCAGGTTTGGTGGGCTGATATATGCTCGATGTCTACAACATCTGCTCGGCTAATATGAGTTCGAAAGTCCGAGGTGGGTCTCGGCCGATATGGAATATGCGATCGCGGTCGTAAAGTAGATTTCTACTTGGCTGAGCATTGCATTAGTGAAATTGGATACAGATATTCCTAAGCCACAAAACGGACTAGAATTAATGAGGATTTAAACAATAATCAGCAGGGCAAGTTGACGTTTTATTAGCTGTCGTGAGCAAAAGACGAGTCATAGGACCCTGGATGAGGATATGTTCTGAGTCGCGTCGACACATGGAGTGTATAACCGAGTAGCCAATGTCTTTTCTGGAGGCCTAACTTGTGTTGACGAGATCAATTTGTTGGATTATATCTTGGCGAAAAGGACGCAGAGAACGCGTTAGTGTTATGTGTATCACTCTATGCATTATTTAGCTCACATCAAGTGTATTTGATTCGAGAAGAAGGACGCGTGAAAAGCGATTCATTGGTTGAACTATTTGGTATGCATGATATGGCATGCATAACTTGGGGTATAGTGGATGCTATTTGGGGTATGGGCTTGAGCGGTATTAAGAAAACCAGTCCTCAAAAATGCGGGTTGGGGTGTAAAGAAATCGGGCATGCTTGAACGCGAAACAATGCAAACTGAAGCGCATGAATAATGAGGCGTGGGACGCGAACGCAGACGCAAACCGTGACAGAAGACAGGGGTCGGGGGAGTAGTGAGCCTGGCCGTGACATCGTGCTAACCGACATTTCCTACAATGCCCAGTCTGAAATCGTCTGCACCAATCTTCTCTGAACCCCCTTTATAGGCCTGGCAATTTACATTCCCCCGTTCTCAATCGAGTCCAAGAATAGTCGCCCGGCTCGAGATCTTTATGGCGATGGTGTATGGACGATCTTTGGGATTTGTGGCATTGGTTCGGAAGGACTGCTGGTACTGCCGTTGTCATAGTATCGCGTACTAAGCGTACTCGTACTCCGAGGCCGTGTTCTCCGGACACTTAGATCGCTCTCTCCTTCTTCCTCTGGCACGGAAATACCACTCATACCAAGGCTCCCCCCAGTTGTGGCGCTGTACCTGCTACTTCCCCTACTCATAGCACTAACACCGCTCCCTGTACTTCCGAATGTGTCGGCCGGATCGCGGGTCTCATCGACCGGAGTAACTTGCAAGGGCACAAGGCTCACAGCTTCCGTGCTTTTCCGCCTCGTGTCAACGATATCTGGATCAACGTAGAGCGATACGCTGGCGCCTCGGTCCCGACTGAACATGCTGGCTTTGTCGTCTGACTCAGGTGTCGGTGCGGCGTTCTCTAATAGTCCGCTTTTCTGGGGATTTTGTGATCTGAAGGGTCGGTATGAGGAACCGCGGTGCGAAGGTGGGAGTTTCTTTCGGTCGGCGCGCTTGTGGAACCAGAAGGCCAGGAGAGTTATGCCTAAGGCCAGTACGAAGAACGCGAATATGGAGACTGCGACAATAGTCGGGGTACCCCAGGGCTTGTCCTGTGAAATGGGGGTCGATGTTGGTGAGGCAGGCGCGGGTTGGATGTCGACTGGAGTAGGAGCCATGATGGCAAGGAGTATTAGGTGATGGTATGTGAGAAGAGTTCGGGTCGACCAGAGGGTAACTCTCACGGAATATGGTCGCCGCGGTTCAGATTTGAGGTCGGGCCGAGATGTATATATGCGCGGAGAAGGCTGAGGCGCAAGGAGAGCAAATACGAATATAGAATTAGGCAATGTGCGGCTGAGACAACCTTACAGCCAACAATCACGTCAACCTATAAAGAAGCAACGACCTGAAGCGGGAAGAAGTTGACAGAAATCATAGGCGGGCGCCAGGCAGAAGATATGCGGTCGAAAAGTGTGGGAAAAAGCGGAAAGCGGGATAAATGGGAGCTTGGGTCAACATCTTCGTTGACTCGCGAACTGGTTTTAGAAATGAGGCGTTCAGCTTCATGTCAAGTTTTCAGGAACTCAGCCTCATCACCCGTGGGGAGATCGTGAGGTCTTAAAATCACGGTTGCTGCCGAGCGTAGCCCCTTCGTACGCTATTCAAACGCGCCATCTGTATCCTTGCGGTACCTAGCAAATAGGAGGCATTCAATACCGATCCGGTTTTGTTTGATAAGCTGTTACAGGATCGAAAAGCATCGTTGCCTATGGGGGCGGTGGCAGAGTTGAGAGCCAGAAAGCCAACCAGAATGCGCGGCACCAGTCCGGCTCGAACTGTGGGATAGGTGCGGACCAGTCGCGCCGCGTTCTGGGGCACGCGTCAGGAGCCACAATATGACTTTTCTCCTTTAAGGGAAATGCGTCTCGTCTTCCTGCATGTGTTGTCGTTTTTGCGTTCAGCTGCGTAAGAATCGGGTGAATTTAAGAGAACGCGCCCGATCTCACAACCTCAATTGATCGTTTAGGATCAACTATCAACACTGAAAACTCTTGCTGAACGGCGAGTCAGTGTGGATGAACAACATAACAAATTTATGACTGTGCAGTATGAGCTGTGGGTAGATTTCACTTCAGCCACCTGGTAGCTCCGCCACCTGCGCTAAGCTCTGGGAAATGAGTGGCCCGATTTGCGCCGTAGCGGGGCAGTGTTGGGCGGGGATCCAAGTCTCTACAAATGTTCGTGGTAAAGTTGCCGGAAAGTCGGGGCTTAGATTAGAGATTTGGTTCCTATGGCCGAATCTGCGTTGGTGAAGCAGTGGTGGATGTTTGCGCGAAGAGGTGGCTGCGGCTCAATGATATCCAATCCATGGATATAACTGCATCAAATAAGCGCCAAGTCTGCACCCACGGTGCGGACAGGATCGATGCACGTGGTATGAGCTGTGTCGCGAGGCGGGTCATGTCTGAGACCGACATTGTTATGGCACAAGTGATGTTGAAAAGACGGTCCGGCCGGAGGATGTTGGTTGGAGTTGGGCTGTTCACCACAAGTCTGTAAAATCGCCCTACAGTCCAAGTCTATATTTAGCCCAGCTGCGAGAGATCCAACAGCGATCCAAGAGAGCCGAAGGCAGATGCGTGCATGGCGAAATGAGCCTAATAGGATGGTTTTGGGGGCCGGCTTTAGCAGCTCAGAAAACTCGCCAAACGATGCCTTCTTAGGTTAGTGTGGAGGGCCGCGTCAGGGTCTCAGCATCCTCCAATGACTTCAGCCTCATGTAGGCGACTTCTGAAGCGATGCGAGATCCGTCGCGTGGTCGGAGGCCATAACAAGAGTACTCCGTAGAAACACAGTAGTGCCTTAAGGCAGCCTAAGTCACGAATATTTAACGCTTGAAACTTGTACTTCAGAGTGTCACAGGCTGGTCAAATCCACCAAGCCAACTTTATGGCATTCCTGTTCTGTCAAAATACTGTACCCGCCACTACAACTCCCTGATATTATCAGCATGTTCATTTCTTGCCAGTCTTTATAGGTTACTGACAACACATCCTATAACCCATCACTGGACGGGATTCTGGACAGCCCAAAGGAAAAACGAAAGTCCCTGGCGATCGCTATAGTTGATTCGGGGCATAAGTTCATACCTTGTACCGAGCCTGATCGTCAGTACTGTACGCCAAAGGAGAAGCTGCAGAGATGAGAATTTAAGGACAGCCCCGCATTCAGTGTGCGTGTTACTCCCACCCGTTCTGTGGCTAATATGGATTCGATCGCACAGGTAGAACGTAGATCACGATCTACGTGTCATCAACCTCCCGGGGCATCCCTTCGTCCTCATATGCCAGAGGGATCAATGGGGAGTCTATCTCTTCGTACCGGTCCACTTGCTCGGCGTTCGTCAGAATCGAATTGGAGGGGTCGGTGCCAGAAACAGTTTGAGAATATGAAAGCATCCAATCCACCGTCAGGCCGTGTTAATGTGGAGCATACCGGTAACTGGCTTCATCGAAAGCATCCTTGGAACTGGGTTCCGCCTTTATACTCGAAAGCTCAAGCCTCACTTTCTTTTGAGCAATACTTTTCATGTTAATGTTCTTGTATTCCTCTGTCTCTTCTGGTGTCATTCCCTTTCTTGTATTCCTCTGTCTCTTCTGGTGTCATTCCCTTTCTTGTATTCCTCTGTCTCTTCTGGTGTCATTCCCTTTCTTGTATTCCTCTGTCTCTTCTGGTGTCATTCCCTTTCTTGTATTCCTCTGTCTCTTCTGGTGTCATTCCCTTTCTTGTATTCCTCTGTCTCTTCTGGTGTCATTCCCTTTCTTGTATTCCTCTGTCTCTTCGATTCCCTTTCTTTTATTAGCTCCTGTTGGAAGAACTGAAGACCCATACGAATATGGAATCGGACGTCGGTAACTGCGAAGCTAATTTTGGACTATTCATAGGGGTGTCATCCGGTGAAGATACACCTTGAAGACAAGCGCTTCTCTGAGTAGGCGAGGAGATGAAAGCTGGTGCCGGCAACCATCGAGATATTTTCTCCAATTATGGTGGAGATGGTACACTTCATCGTCACGGGAATTCGGGAAAATCTATAGGAAATTCGGTAGGACATGCCTAATGGGAACAAGTCAGTATTCGGAATCCGTTATGGTCGAAAGTAGATGGTATGGGTACTTACCAAATGTTGGAGCACGCCTCTGTACAATTAAAACAGAGGGCGTGTGCTTAACGTGGGGATTTTTTTGCATATCTCGGATTCTTTTGAGATCCGTAGAGCACAATGCGTGCGTCTCACCGAGCTCAATATCATCCTGATTCGATTACCTCGGCTGCGAATCACCTACCATCCATTTTAGAAAATCGGCACCTCATCTTCGCTAGTTCTTCATAGACTAGCGTCTAACCAAACGGTCTAGCCTCGCGAACGCTCAGGTACAGTTGACTCTGGCTAATATAAAATCAGACTCTTGTGTTGTGAGGATGGTAGCATCTACCCTTACAGTCAAGATTGATGCGTTGCAGATCCCTTGCAATATTTTGCTGCCATAAGCGTGGTTCCACAAGGCCCAAAGGCCACACTTCCAATTTAAAGAGTCCGGGGGATAAACACTTAGTTGCTGGAAAACCTTTACTTATTCCCTCTCTTCGGCTTCCTCTGATCCAAATGTCCTTTCACAAGTATGTTTCACCTCATCGGGTACGTATCCGGACCGAAATCCGGGCTTCAATATGTCGTCTGGCCAACCTTTCAGGGTGCGATTAGATTCCTTGGGCCACAGAGAAGGGTCATATCAAGGTTGCTCAAATCTTCTGGAGATGCTGAAGGATTTGATTCTCGGATTTTCGTTTGGGATCTCAACGACGCGACAAAAGATTCTGCCACACATTGGACTGCCATCGTTAGGTCAAATTCAGCGACATCAGGAGAGGACAATTCTTGGTACCATTCAGTCTCTTCGTTGTCTCGAGCAAGACATGTCGCTTGACAGCCAGAGCATGAAGTCGAAGTTGTCCCTCTAGGGTGTCTAGAAATGATGCTCACCTTCACATGCTGACCGGGTCGAAAACGTGCCTTCTAGTCCTTCGTTAGATCAATACGACGTCGAGCTGACGGTTCCTCGACGACGAAGTCTTCTCGGTCTAGCTTTTGTGTATTCACTCCTGCTTCTTCGAAATGGATCCGGAGCACAGCCATGAGACACTATAACAGTTTAGTCAATACAATACAAGCGTTCGCGGCAGACTAGCCCACTTCCCTAGATTGAATAAACTCCAAATGAAGTGGGCTGACGCCTTCAAAGGAATCGGTAAGTAACACTAGTTGCTCTCCGTCAATCGAAGGTGGTAGGCGCGAGAGTATCTGATGAATCGCCATAACCGCCATAACGACGTTAAACATTTGCCAATTCATGTGGCTGCCTAGACGTTGATTTAATGAAAAACACAAAGGTACAAGAAGCTTACGCAATCTTCCGAGCCACCTCCTGTAGCACTCTCACTTACTCAGTTATCGACGCAAAATTTTGCAGCAGAGAATTTGACACTTCGCGGAGCTGCGTGACTAGTAGACTATTCCTCTCCTGTTCTTTGCGTGATTCCAGGGATGTTCTGTTCCTAACTCAAGTCATCAGTACAGTACTGACGAAGGGTTATTGGAGGAATGGGAGACCAAAAGCTGAAAGGCCAACAACAGCAGTTCCATGGAAACAAGGTGTGCGTTTATGTCAGCTTTGAACTTTGCGAGGTCGTCTTTGCGGCAAATGGCCCATCGCATCTTCGACCAAGCGACCATCAATCTGGTTGCGGAACCTGAGACGGGGTTTATCGCCCCAGTGGGGCCGATAAATAACCCACCGACCATCTGCTGGCATTGCGACGCAGCAGATTGTATGGCGATTTTGCCCGCTTCTTGCTCTTCGTCCAAGTTCACGTCCTTGACGCGCACAAGGGCCTTCTCAAGCGCATACAGTTGACGGTTGAGCTCGCTGAAGTCGTCCTTTGCATCCCCGGTCTATTTAAGTGAGTAGATGGCCGCTCGAACGAGATTTATGACAGCTATGAAATCGCCAACAGAGAATCCGAATCCAGCTAGCATCCTTATCCGGAGATAGATGTTAGACACACACGACGTGGATCATGCATGAAGACGGAGCGAGATCACGGTACAACCAAGTCTAAGAAATGGACAACCTCGCACTGGATTCTGCCTTGCAAAAAAAATCTAGTGAGAAGCTGACTGCCAGCCTCCACCAGGAAGAGAATCGCGAACCTACAGCTGATTGGGCAGCCAATAGTTAGCGGTAGCGAAGCCCCTTTCACGACCATAGGATTATCATTCTCACCACTCCTGCGGGGCAGATGCACGAAAGCTTGGGCCGTTTTAGGCTTGTCTTTAAAACTCGACGGGTGTAAGAAGTGACATTCACAGAGAACAAGGATAGCCTTGAAGGTCGAGCGGTCTGAGGATTCTCTAATTTCTTCAACCTCCCCTTCGTTCTCTGAAAGTGTTCGACAATCGTGGGGGTTGGATCCCAAGAATCTACGCACGGTATTTGTAGCTAACGTTGCAATCGCACTAAGGCGCTGTTTCAAGGCATCTCGACGTCGTCTGTAGCTTGCGGCTTGGAGATCAATGTGGCGAAAATCGTATGCCGAATCCACACTGTCACGGTTCATTACCCTTACCGTAAGGCCGAGGCTAAAGGCTCGACTAATTTCCAATTGTCAACCATGGTCACATTTTCCGAATTGAGATCTACTTAATTGAATAGGGAAGAGGAGGATTCGAGCATGGATTAACAGGATGTGGCTGAGCACGATCTCCGTAGCGTAGGATCCATCGCAACCAACTCCGCTTCGTGTTTCGAAACTTCCTTCCCAATTGATCGAGTTTCGAGATGCGAAAAAAACCTCCGATCGAATGATGAAAAGTCCGCACTATATTTCTTACTCCACAGGAGCACCTACAAGGAAATTAGTCTTTGTACAAGCTGCCCGGCGAACCGTGGGTGTACAATTGCCTAATGAAGGGTGCAGGAGGAACACATCGGAGTTGGAAGTTTTTTTAAGCCTCTTGGCTTCTGCTCTAGGGAATCTGGCGATGCAAATGGGTCCGCGTCGCGTGAGAGGGATGTCAATCACGTGTGTTCATGACCATAACTTCATCTATAAAATAAGGAGCAAGCCCGCGTTGATCGAGTCTCAGACAAGAACTTCAGCATCTCATTCGCTATTTCTTAGTGCAGACAGTCACTCTTTTATACTTCATTCGTTAAACAACCCCAACTTGATTCTATCACTGCGTTGACCGTATACTATCTTTTCAATTCGGACGACACGACTACCCTTCTCCTCAGAACTTCCCTGAGCCAAGATGTTTTTCAACCCAAGGACCCTCATTCTTGGAGGTGTCTCCCTTCTCTTTGCGGCTGGAGCTGTAGCTAGCGACTGCGACGATGGACCATGGGCTCCCGTTTCCATGACAGGGGCTGATACTGGCGCACCCTGGTGCGATACGATGTGGAAGCAAGGACCGGTCATAGCTGGTGTCGAGGCCTGGGCCAACAACGAGCGACTCAAGGCCATCCGCTTCACTTTCTCCGATGGCACCGTTGGCCCAATGCACGGCAGAGAAGATGGAGATAAACACGGAGCAATTTCATGGCATCCGGCTGACGATAAGATCGTCCAGGCCACAACTTGGGGCGATGGTAGAGGCCGACGAGTTGGCCGAGTCGTGATCAAGACGGCTGGGGGTAAAGTGCTGGATGTGGGTAAGGATACGGATGGTCAAGCCCAGTACGACCATGTTGTTGGTAATGCCGGCATCATGATGGGTGCTTTCGGACATGCAGGCTACGATATCGATCTCCTTGGCTTCAACTTCCTGCGCGGGGAGATCAAGAAGATTACAGTGGGCGACGTCAAATTCGATCAGAGCGCCGAGGATCTGAACAGCCAGAAGAAGTAAGCAAACCCCAAACCAGAATGACAATGATTGCTTACTGTTGACAGGGGTTTGAAGCCACAAAGCCTGGACTACCAGCATGTCACAAATGGCCTCACTACAACTATCACCAAAGAACTCAGTGGCGAGAGGTCATATACCCAGAGCAAGACCTGGACTTCTAGTACCATGATTTCATTCGGATTCAAATATACGATCGAGGTGTCCGGCGAGATTCTCGATATTGGCGCCAAAGCCTCAACCGAATTAAGCTTTGGAGTTCAACAGACGGAAACGTACACTTCGCAGTACGAGGAGACAAATAAATTTGCTTGGAAATTCTCAACCCCGGTTGGACCTGGAGAAGAGGCCTTCTGTCGCTCCTTTGCCTGGGAGGGAGAATTCAATGGCAAGTATCAAAGCACGGTACGTCTATATTTACAGTACATTGCGAAATACAAGAGAAGTGCTGACTTTTCTCTCCGCAGGTCACCATTGAGCTCGAAGACGGCTTTAAGATCCAGTACCCGGAGATCGGCGAGATGAAACAAGTTCACTGGAGTGAGAAGACTGATGAGTGCCAAAAGACCGACTTCAACGACGGCATTCCGAAGATTCCTTCTTCGAAGAGGGCTATATCGTTTGTGGCTTAAAGTGGGAGTCTGAAGGCGGGTAATCAATTGAGAGGAGATATTGGAGGGTCTTCTGTAGTTGAGTTTTCGTTTCAACTATGGAGTGAGAGTGTTGGAGCGGTTTGGAGGTTTGAGTGTTCACTTCGATGTACGATACCAGATTTTTATTAAGATAGACGTCAAGGTGTTGAGATGTAAATAAATGATGAATTTTGCAATATGCACAAGATCGAAACTCCCTAACTAGCCATTGTCCAGTAAACATTGTAGTTAAAGCCTTGAGCATCGTAGAAGGGACCCATCTTGATATTCTGTCCATTTGCGGACGCGGTGAAATCCAAGCTTGAGTCGCTAGTTCGTTTGACAGACTGTAGGGACAGCGTCGGCATAGAGGATACCGCCGAGCTGCCATAATTTCCGGACAAAACGACTGGCCCGAAGGCAACCGCGGCGACACCCGATTTGTCATTTGCTGCAATTGTTCGGATGGACATTGGCAGACGAATTGTAACGACATCTCCGGAAGTCCATGTGCGTGAAACTCGGGCATACGAGCCCGGTGTAGTGCTTACACCAGTCACTTTCTGGCCGTTGATCGAGATTTCAGCGTTCGATGTCCAGGATGGTATGCGAATATTCATTGCCCAGTCCCCAACACCTTCGACCTTCAAGGTAGTGGTATCGCTGACAGGAAACGTAGTGGTTTGAGTGATGGTGACGCTTCGTTGTGTCCACTTCAGAACTGAAGGGGTGAACAGATTGACGAAAAGGGTCGAGTTGTCATAACCGTAGATGGAATCCATCAACTTGGTATTTGTCTCAATGCCTGTGCCTTGGCAACACCAGAAAGAGTCGTAATCAGTGCTCCAGGTACCTCCTCCCCACGCTGGACCAACACCACGCTTCCCACCTGGAATGAGAGGTGTGAAGTAAGTTATATGGCCATGACTGTCTGCTGGATTTTGTTGACCGAGGAGATGATTCATGAGGGTCCGCTCGTAGAAATCGAAATAAGTCGTCGACGAGGGGTTCAAAGTCCACAGTTCTCGAGTCAGCTTTAACATATTGTAACTGTTGCATGCCTCAGCCGTGTCGGTTGTAAGATACGATGCAATTCCGTTTGGCTCATGGAAGTGTTCTGCCTGACTGTTTCCTCCGATAGCATAAGAGTGCGCCTTGACCGTGATGTCCCAGGCGTTGCGTGCAATATCTCGGTAGCGTGTTGTTCCAGTGGCCTTGAACTCGCGGGCTGCACCTATCCACTTTGGTACCTGGGTGTTTGCGTGTAGGCCGTTAAGTTTGTCTTGATTGGAGGCAAGGGGATCGAACACCGCGGCGTGGTCGAAGCGTTGCGCCGCAGTGAGCCACTTCTTATCGCCCGTCTGGTGGTATATGTTGGCCAGAACCTCATTCATCCCGCCAAACTCTGTACCCATCAGATTCTGCATCTGACTGGTGCTCAACTTCCCGGTGCGTGTATTCACCCATCCAGCAAGGGCGAGAAGAACGTCGCGTGCTGTAGTGTCGCCGATGTGAACCCAGACGTCCAACAGCCCTGCCATAGTCTTGTGAACGGCATAATATGGCACATTTCCGTTGCTAAGTGTGCGTGCTTCCAAAGCAGAGAAGTCGGACTCTGGAAAGCCAGAAAGATATCCAGTACTGAAGCCGGCAGCAGCGTTATTGGCTTGGCACTTTTGTAGCTCAGCAACAAAGCTTTTTGCTCGATCTCGGCAGGTGGTATCTCCAGTAGTGGCATAGCATTGCGCCCACGCGGTGAGAAAGTGACCTTGCATATGCGTTCGGAACGGGAAATCGGGGGCATCCCATCCGCCATTCTTAGCTGCGCCGTTGGTGGACAATTTGTGGTTCGCGCGGAAATTATAGAGCAGCCTATTGACGTCTACCCATTTCAAGTATGTGAGAGTCCTTTGCTGGTTTTCTAGGAAGCGCCCACTTGTGAGGGAAACTTGGCTAAGATCGAATGCATAGGCCGATGTGCCTTGCTCAGTTACGACCGGAGATACTGCTTGACACACAACGGTATTGAGAAGGCCAAGGGTGGCAGTAATGACTTGTAACGGTTTGAGTCCGATGATGAACCCAACCATCGTGGCTCGTGGGTGTCGGTTGATTCGAATGAAGTTCAATTGAGACAAGAAATAGATGAGTCTTCCTACCTCCCCCAGATCATCGAGGTGGGATAGATATAGCCTTAAGGCTTGAACATAGCGGCGATCGATCACCCTTGAGAGTAATATACATAAAGGCCATCGTAATATGTCCGGCCAAGCCCGCTTCCGCAGGGAACAAGTTCCGCAGGAGGGCAGCAGCTAGAAATCGATCTTCGAAGCATGATGGTTGTGGGAGGACAAATTGTTTGGGAGATAATCCACGTTTCGGAAAATATTCCTTGTGTCGGATGATTACTGTTCCGTCTTTACTTCCGCTCTTAAAGGTATCTCATGAGGGGGGTAATTTAGGATCGCATGGTTTCCCCAGTTTCCAGGTTTCGGGATTTCGTCAAAACTCTCCACCACTCAGCGATCAGATATCCGGGCTGACTAAAGATAATGATCAAGGCAAGTTGACGTTTCGACCATCAAAATGGGAACTGCAAGGTAAGTGCGAGAAAGCGCATCGCAGTATGAGAGAGGTCATAGCGTTGTTGAGTCTCTGTCAGAAGCGGAAACGTTGGCGCCAAGGCTCGCTAATCCCCTTCAGTGAATGTAACTTGAAGGAAGAGATCTAAGCTCTTATTGAAAGACTGCTTCACGAACATACAAAATTCATGGTTTGGAAAGCACTCGTCTTGTATGTAGCAAAGTACTGTCACAGTGAAGGAGAATACAGTATAGTTGCCAACAAGACTCAAAGCATTAAATTGAAAGTGCCACCCTTGCCCTTCGAATCTCTTCATTGCTCCCCCAACTCCCTCCGGTACCACAAATCACACAAAGAGACCAGCCTCCTGAGAGCAACCCTGAATACCTAGGTGCACCCACCACGACCATGTGCGTACGACTCTTCAAGGAATGCCTGTACTGCAAAAAAACCGACTACTGCAGCATAGTCAACTGTGGCTTCGGTATGGTGGTAATCGGTCCCGAAGGAACAACAGTCGATTGTCCCAAAGTGGATACTAAGCCCGAAGACGAGCTTGTCGTACGTGTGTGTAAAAGGTTACCGTTTGTTCGAGCAAACGATTTCGCTGGACTGGGGAGTTATTTTCGTAACCTACGGCGAGGCAAAGATGAAGAAGGCGGAATCACGGAGTCAGAAGTCCCCGGGGGATTTCCTCCAACTGGAACTTCACAATAATTGCATGGAGATGCAAATACTCGGAAATGGGTCATGAGTGTGTGGAATATTCAAGAGTCCCGCGGCAGGGCAACCTGCAGAGCTTTTCGCGTAGAAGCTACTCGCGCGGCCACATGTATACACGGTGCATTATGGCCATATTGTGGATTTTTCTTCGTACTGCAATATATCTTCGATAAACATTATTCTTATGCGAGCCCGAACCCTAGCAATACATGCGGGGTCTCCTCACTCCCAGGCGGCATGGTGTACGTGAAGTTCCACATTTCAAAGTCGCTATCATATATTAGAGATTGCAACCACCAGCAAAGATATTGAGGTTCCTTGAGACTTACTTAATCGGGCTACCGGCTCCACCAACTAACCCATTGAACGTCACCTTATATATTGGATCAATGGTCCCCGAAACTGTCACATCGACGCCTTCCACGTCTGCCCAACTCGATACATCCCGGTTACCCGCCTTCGAGTTGGTGCTTACGAGGAAAGTGAACATGCTAGTGCTGTTTCCGGTTGGATAAGTTAGATTGAGAGATTTTTCGCCCGCGACTGCTATCAAATCTTTGACTTGGGCGTAGAGAGTCAACCATCCAACGCTCCCATCTTTCCTTCCCCACTGGACGACCGCAGGGTTGAAGCTATTGGGATTCTTCGCCGGTCCACCAACAACGTTCTCCGAGAAAGATTCGGCACCGATAGTAAGGTTGGCAGACATCCACGTAGTGATGTTGCGAGGATAAGTGTCAAACGGTGGCGAGAAAGCAGAGGTTTCAACAGCGTGTGTCCCGGGAAATTTCAAAAGAGCGCTGAACGTGGTATTGTCGACCAGTGTGTTGTGGAAAGGAGCCAAAATGGCAATGAGGGGTCCAATGGCAAAATCATCCTTGTGTCCCATAGCGTAGGGCTGCGCAAAGTAAGTTACCGCAATTTTATAGGTATATATCGTGCACAAACCTTGGCGTTAATGGGAGCGTTTTCTTTGCCCACTAGCGTCCACAGCTGAAGTGCCAAAATGCTCAAATATCTGTTCATATCGTAACCATAGCTCCGATCCCAGGGTCCCGCAACATTCTTCAGGTTGGCATTGTACAGGGACCCAAGGGTAGCCCAGGTCTCTTTGATCATTCTTCCCCCATTTTCCCCCATGACCGATGAAGGCGGCATATATTTGGCCCAGAGCGTCAGAGCAAACATTGATACTCCAGCGTAAGTCCCCGAATTGAACTCCGACAGCGTGTTTGCTCGATTGAAAAGGTCAATGACTTCCTGCGCATATGTCTCTCCGGCGGTGGTCATATTGGATTCGTTCAATCGTCGGCCGGTCCATCCTGTTACAAAGGCTCTCATAATGGACGGGTTGCTGTACGCTGGGTAGAGATTATCGTCGTCGACGCCTCCAACGCGATAGCTGTCGCCAATACTCGTGTTATACAGACTATCCAGCATATATTGCTGTATGTCGTGTGATAACAAATGCGGAAACTCCTCCAACATAAGCACAAATGTTGTCCCGACGAAGCCTCTCCAGTTGGGATCCCAAGAGTTGTAAATAACAGGGTGATATTGCGCCGTGCCGACAGTTGGTTCCTCGGGGTATATCTGATAATCTCCAAACCATTGTGAGCTGACATTCTTGTGCTGGCCGTCGATAACGTTGCGAATGATCATCATAGCTTGTTCGGCATCATCTCCATCGTTCCTGGCTAGCAGGCCTGATGCGTACCATGCTGACGCTCGAGTTTCGTGTGTCAGAGCGGCTGCATCTAAAGAGTAAAGATATCCCGCTTCGGCGTCGTAATACATATCCATCCAGCTCATCGACTCGAGAAGAAGATTCCGGGCGTAGGTTTCGGTGCCATTACCTTTAACATTACTGTGGGCATTGCAAAGCGCGCCCTGCAAAAGTAAGGGAAAGACATAAAGGGACTCCGCGACTTTGACCATCTTTGAAGGCTGGGAGGCGTCAAGTGGAGGAGGATTAATGGAGGCTCATGATAGCTTTAAGCAAATGCGTGTCACTAAACGTTGTTTATCGGCGCCCGGTGCAATCGCGGAGGGCGACGATAAAAAAGAGATTTGATCTCGGATCAAACCACGACTTTGGGCCATTTTGGGCTGGTGCTCCACCTCGTGCGGAGTTGTGACCGAGCTTATGTCGGGGAAGAGCAGCGAAGGGATGAAAGCCCGGCGCAATTTCACGCTACCGGCACAAGTGGAGAAAATCGCCGGTACCCCATATCCATGCACTTAGCGCGCCCGCTCACGTGCGACATATGGTCAAGCCTTGCCCCGGCGGAGCCAGCTCTTGGGTTGCATCCGCGACTCGACCTGAACTGAAAGATCGACTGTGGAACTGTAGTAGCTATACTGCAGGGTGCAAACTGAAAACATCAGGTTCAATGGGAGGCAGAGGAAACTATCATTCTCCCTCTCTCTATATTTCAGGAGACTCTGGGACGAATAATTGTTGTCCAGTTCCCATTTAGAAGAGTAGGAACAATGCTCAGGCCCATAATTTTGGAATCCCCTTAACCCCTCGATATTATAATCTACCCATAGATTTGAAGTAAGATTGACGATCTAAACGGTCTCCTGGTAGGCTCCCTTCGATTGAGACATATAATTCTTTTCTTGCTCGATGACTCTGCTGATACTTGCTCTGGCCTCACGCTTTGCCTTTGCGTTGACAACTTCCTCAATTTCCCTATCCAAGCGCGAGTTACCCTTCTTCGTATGCCACACACGGGGACCATCATCGCCAACGCGTCCAACCGAACGTACTGCTGTCAGTAATATACGGCTTGGCTACGCTCACGTGACCGTAAGTACGTAGTGAATATCTGAGCCGTAGTTACGGCGTAGCTACGTACAGTAGTACTTTCCAAAGCTTGGCTGCTAAGGTTGGCTAGAGCTCTACTAATTCTGGCTGCTGGGTAGCTAAAATAAGCCGTTACGCCGTAATCTGACCCGAAACGTTGAAAAGTAGAGCTATAGTGAAAAGTAACTCTACCGTACGTAGCCTGGAGAGGTCTGAGACGTTACGGTGCCCAATTGGGTAATACGTTACGGTCTACGTTCGGTTGGACGCGTTGATCATCGCTGAACATGACCTCGATTTCCTCAATCGTCTTTCCACAGGTTTCAAGGTAGGTGAGCTAGAACTAGATTGCCCCGCTGAGGCAGAGAACACCGAAAACAAAGAGTAGTTTCCATTTGCTACTGAGGAACGCGGGCGGGATGAAGAGCCCGATGACGAAGCTGCTAATCGTCGTCAGTCATCGGTGAATATGCCTTGATAAGTAGATCTTACAAGAGCCTGTTACCGATAGCGGCAATGCCCATACCCCACGCGCGGGTCTCGAGAGACCACACCTCGGCTGCATAAACCCAGCAGATGGGCGCGAGGGTCATGGCATAGATGATGATGGGAAGGTAGGAGAAAGCAATGACTGTGTGGGCAGGGGTACCTGTCACTTTCATAGCAACGTTTGCGTTACCGCCAACGCCCTCTGTTCATTGTCAGCGAGCTGATATCTTCCCTTACAAGATGAGCCTTACCCGTAACGTAGGTGTAGTAAGCACCAAGGGTGCCACCGACAACGAAATGGCAGAAAGCCATGGCAATAGCACCCCAAAGCAAGAGGGTTCCTCGCCCGATCTTGTCGACAGAAAAAGAACATTATGGTGGAGAATATAATGGACGATGCGTACTGAACACCCGATGAGATCCGGTTGACGTTACCGCTAAGGTCGGCCATATAGAAGATGTAAACGATCTGCAAATCATCAGCATGGCCTAAGGGTTCACTTTTTTGAAATGCGTACGTAATAGGTCATGACATTAGCACCACTCAATTGTTTCCAGGCTTGGACGGAAATGCCAGCAAAAGTCCTGCGCCGCATGCCGTTGTAAACAAACTTCCTCCAAGCTTTTGCTGCGAGTCGCTCGGCCGTCAGGACACATTCTCTTTGTTTCCTGCAATGACATAGGGATCGTCGAGTCTACCACCTGCCTGAATGTTCGCTTGGACGTGAATCGCTTCCTCAGTTCGGTCTACTTTGGCAAGCCAGTGTGGAGACCTTGGAAGGAATGGAAGGCCAATCATCAAGGACACACAGGGGACGATTTGCATGCCCCAAGCAGTTCGAAAAGAAGCTGTGGGCCGCAGGAATGAAGGAGCATCCGTATTTAATAAAGTACCTTCCCCAAAGTCAGTGTCCATCGCAGAAGTTGCTTGGGTGGTGCTCACATGAAAAGGATTCGCCATTCAATAGAGAGCTGTTGGTTGATAATGATGGCACCTCTCTGGCTATGTTTGGCGACCTAGGCCAGGTAAACCAGTACCTGTGAGGAAGCGATGCCAACCGTGAGTCCGTTCAAAAATCGCCCGGCAATAAGCATGCCGCGACCATTGGTGGCAGCTTGTACGCTTGTACCTAATTCATGTATGATCCATAACGAACGGAAATAGCACTAAGGGCAGGAGGCAATTACCGATCAGCTAGAACATGTACGCAAACATGAGAGAATCTCGGCGCCCGATTTTATCAGAGACCGGTCCTGCGATTATCGATCCTAGGACGCTACCAGCAGCCAAAGCCGATCCAATAGCTACTCGAATGACACCGGACGGATTGTCAAAGTATTCACTTAAAAGTGGTCAGTCCGCCTTCGCAGATTTCCATGCCTTATTTACATGTATTGGGGAGTACCAATAATCGCACCCAGGACTTCATTTAGTCAAGCTCCCCATAAAATGCTCGTAGCACTCACTCATAGACGAAATATCAAACCCAAACAGCATTCCTCCTATCGTCGCCACGATGGCGAGGAAGTAGACATTGTAGATCTTCGGAAACGTAGGGAGTCCCATGGCTGATAGCTCTGGGCGATGAAAAGATAGGAAGGAGCTAGGGACTCGTCGCACGAGGGTCGCCGCGGTAGCGTATTATATACAATCCGTGGAGAAGAGCTTGGGGCCCCATACCATTCTCCACCGAAGTCTTGACCTGTACATGCCAAGTACCCACTTTTCATCTCGACGTTTCATTCGTGTGGTGAACAGTGCCCTGCTCTCTCGTCGGTTCCGTTCAAAGTGGTAGTGATGCCGTCGCCCAAGCCGGGAAGTCTTGACGCGATGCATTGAGCACAAGGCCCTTCATTGGTGGATTTACACGCGTAGATCTGGGGAACGGCGCGATCGGCATCGTGGGGCCTTACCCGTAAGTGGCGTATCTGGCGACATCCCTGGAGCCGTTACGGCTGGGCGTTGAACCAGTGGGAAGATTTGAGATAGCAGTCCCATGTCGGTAACATGGCCGGCAAAGGCAATGCTGTCCATCAACGAAATAATAACGGTACAGATATCGACCTTACGCTGGAGTGGTATGATGAGGCGGGGAAGCCTCGTCAAAAGTCGAGGGTTGACTGAGCATGGGCCACGCCTTCGGCTCCTTTCCCCAGCCACTCCACATCCCAAGCTCCATGTGATATTTACACCTCTCAATGCCCAGATGCCCAGCGGTTTCTTCCACCAAGAGAAGCAGGCGATATCCGAATGATTCAAGGTTTGGAGGCCCTTCATCGTAGAATGAGCATGATTCAATACCGGGAATACCGCTTAGATTATTAACCACGGCCTTATGGCCCACTTCCCAACGGTCGCGAATCATTTCCTTGCGCTGAGCTCGATAAAATGGATTCGAATCATTCAATACAAGCACTGGGCCTCATACTGAATGGGTATAGATGCCGTCGGATTCCTTCTCTATGAGGAAATAGCTCAACAACGCGCGGATGCTCGAGGTTGTCGGTTCCAAGACACCGGTTCAGGCTTTGTTGCGGTCAGTTTGAGTAAAATCAAGAGATCAACGGAAATCTAAGGCTTGTTCGCTTTGAGTCTCATATTATTTTTAAATTGTAGCTTGATTTCCGAGCACCCACAATCTCTTGGGAACTGACTGCTTTATCACGGCGCCGGCCCGAGTATCACCACCGTAAATTCATTTACATTTCTTTCCTTTTCTCCCACGCCCAAAATTGTCTCTCAATTATACAACAGAAACGGCGTCCGGTTGTGCTATTGAACGCAGCGCCTACATGGAGAGCACTTCCAGGAACCAACCCCCTGACCTGGTTGAACGCCTAAGCGGATCAACCCGGTACTGGGAAGTCAGAAATGCAGGTGACATACTTGATACTTCAGATCCATGATACTCTACCATGGTACTGGGCTATGATCGTCGCTTTCATTAAGGAGGTGTTGGATCCTACCGAGCTAGGGCGTAAGTAACCCCACTTAGAAGCAAAGGATACGCGCAGACCGGACATTATCTAATGGATAATTCTATCAATGGAAGCGCGCGATAGGCTGATTCCTCCAGGTATCTTCGATCCTCGATCACAGAGGCTCCGTTCAACAGGCAATCTCATCATCTCCTCCCCAGATTTTGGCCAACCTGAAATATAATTCCTTCTGATTCCCATACCCTCGCTTACTCCTTGGGGGCATGCAGTGAAATGTCCTCAAACTGATATACACGACAGACATGAATGGAATTAGAAAGTCGCCCCCACCTCAGCCACCCCTCAACCCAGTCTCAGTCATGAGAATGCAGGATAGACTGTACTCAAGCCCACCATTACATCAGATCCTTCGTCCTGGATTCGCTCCCCTCAAACCACTTCTCCAACAAAGCCCGATTCCGCGGCTTGAAGCCCACTTTGAAGTATTTTGGCTCCATCGTCAAGCTCGTCGGAATCGCATTCGCCTTCAGACAATCCAGTATGGGAGCATCCCTCGGATCCTTGGGTGGTGTGAAAGTGAACGCACTAATCAACCTAACAAATGCCGTGTACATTTCCCTATTCGCAAGATGACTACCCGCACACATACGACTACCCGCACCGTACCCGTAATGTGGCGTCCCCTCCATATCGCCCAGGTACCGCTCCGGGAGAAATTTGTGAGGTTCGTTGAAGTGAGTTTCATCGTAGTCGGCTGCGTATGCATTCATGTAGAAAGTGGTGCCCGCGGGAATGACGGCCCCGTTCCACTCGATCGGCTTGATGGAGACGCGCGGAAGACAGATAGGGATGACAGTCCAGAAGCGCAGGATCTCTTTGACGAGCGCGGTGATATAATGGATCTTTTCTTCCGTGAGACAGCGCTCCCACGCATCATTATTAGGGTAGACTTTCATAATCTCTTCGTAGGCGCGGGCTTGGATGCGTTGGCCGTCTTCGGAGGCTAGGTAAGCGATGCCCATAATGAGGTTACCGGGGACGGTGTCTAGGCCGGCAGAGACCATTGTAAGGCATATGGATTTGATCTCAGCTGAGAGGTAGTTAGTATCTGTCAATGGACCAGTCCGATATCCAGTGTATTACCTTCATTCAGCTTGGCCTCGGGATCCTTGAGCACGTTTCCAGTGATGCATGGTTTATCCGTTCCATTTGCAATCTTCTCCTTCAACGTTGCCAAAAGCCTATCCATATAAACATCTCTTCTCTTGCGCATTGTATTGGCCTCGCTGCTCTGTTTGGGGAACAGTCGCAATAGCGGAACGTAATCTTGCCAGTTGTTACTCGTGCTCCGAAAATTCGACACTCCGCGCTCTACATCCGTAATCTCTTTCAACAGTGTATCGTCCTTGTTGCCATCGATACGGAAGCCATAGTTCAACGTCAAGGACGTGTTGAGAGCATACCGTTGCCAATATGCTCGCGGGTCGATATCAATTTCTCCACCCTTACTGTCCTGGAGGAGTTCCTTGATGCTAACGTATGACTCTAGATCAATCAAGGGCATGTATGACTGAACAGCAGGCCGGTTCAAAGCGGTTGCCGCGGCCTTCCGGCGCTGCTTGCAGCTTTCGTCCCAGGGTGAAGTTCCGATAGTAAAGCCCTGGGAGCTAGACACGACTGTGTGGAAAGTGTGCAGAGTTGGCCGTGAAATTAGGGCCGACTGGTTGGTGATCCATATATGTCGGACCGAGTCAAATGTGTTGGCGAATACAATTCGCTAGAGACGTTATCAGCAACTGCGACTCGCAGTGTATTGTATATTGCTCACTTTGTTGCCCATTCGGACTTGAAACACTGGGCCGTACTTCTTGGCCCATTTTTGCGCGACAAGAGCATGCTGTTCTCCAAGCTCGATGAGACTTCCGAATAAAGGGAGACCTGGGATCTCGGGAAGACCTTTGATCTTGGGGATATCAGTGGCGAAGAGGAAGCGGTATGCTACGTAGGTCATGACAAGCGCGGCCGCGATAATAACGGGGCCCGTCATGGCGAAAGACGAGACGTAGGCTAGAAGCCAAAGCAATAAAGGAGGAGCGGAAAGGTGATACTGGAAGTGCGAAGAGGGTTCGTATTTGGGCAGTTTGCTGATGCTCTTCCTGCTTTTATGGGAGTAAGGAAGCCATCAAGACTGCTTCCCCTCAAGCCTGACTAGCTCCTTCCCAGCCGGATGAGCACCGATTCGTGCTGCTCGTGATCCGACGCAGGGCCGAATACGCAGTAATGCAAGGTGAAATGCGCCGAAGCGGGGATGGGAATGCTGATGCAGCGGTAGGCTTCCGTCGTGACAGCATTTCCATGTTCTTGAGTATCCCGCAGACGAGGAGCGGGCCTGTTCCGCCCTCTCCCTCGAGTACTTTTGCGCTACTCAATAGCACTGTCTGATCTAGTCAATGTTAGAGCTTACCGTCGAAGAATGCGATGACTATTCTGCTTGACGTGGCCGCCTTATTTTGGACTCTTCCGAATTAACCCCAGTGGATTTCCGAAGGTAGAGTTGATGTACACATCGGGTGCTGCCAACTCGGCGTCTACTTCGTAGTCCCATTGGGCATACTGTTGCTCTGATTTTATTTTCACTTTCAATAGTGAAAGTACATCGCAGTTCTCAGAACAAAGAAAACTGCACACTGGCTCTTGGAGTACGAAGCCATCCCCAGGTCACATCTTCAGCGCTGGTTCAATCCTCCCAACACACTGGCCAAACCCAACAAGTGCATCCTCATCAGAGCCGCAAACACCTGAGATAGTAATTTCATCACCATCTCCCAGAAATTTTCTCTCATCGCCACCAGAAAGCATGATGGACGTCTTGCCGTTTTCGTTTTGTTCGAGCAGACTACCTCTTTCTCCAGGCTCTAGCCCACTTATCGTGCCCGAGCCCAGCAAATCACCAACCTGCATCGGGCAGCCAGTGATTGAATGGTGCGCCAGCATTTGAGGGAAGGACCAGAGGAGGTTTCGAGAGCTCGTCTTTGATATTGTTGTAGAATTACCGGTGGGCGCTGTAACGCAAATTAGCTTAACCCCTGACGTACGGATACGAATTACTGACTTTTCAGATCGACCTGGAGCTTGATGTCGTAAAATGTCTTCTCATCCTTCTCTTTCAGGTATGGCAACACTTCCGAGTCGTTCTCCAAGCCTTTTGTCTTGAAGGGCGCCAAAGCATCGGCTAGCACAACCCATGCACTGATGGTTGTACCAAAGTTCTTCGCGTTGAAAGGGCCCAGAGGCACATATTCCCAAGCTTGTATATCCCGCGCCGACCAGTCGTTCATTAATACTACCCCGAACAAACTTCCTTCTGCTTCGCCAATTGGCACGGGCTCACCCATGTTGTTTGCCTTGCACACAAATGCTCCAAGCTCTAATTCGATATCAAGCTTCTGGCACGGAGAGAGCGCTGGCACCTTCTTTTCGGCAGCGGGATTGGATAGGACTTGTCCATTAGGCCGCCGGATTGGTGTTCCCGAAACCACGACTGATGAGGCACGCCCGTGATATCCTACCGGGAGATGCTTATAATTGGGTTGTAGCGCGTTGGCGGGTCCTCGAAACAAGACACCGACGTTGTAGGCGTGGTTTAGTCCCGCATAGAAGTCTGTGTAGTCGCCAATCTTGAATGGGAGGTGCATTTTGACATCTTTCAGGGGCACCAGTACTTTCTTCTGGAGATCAAAATCCGTTTTGAGCACATTGGGGTACGTGGTATCCTCGGAAAATACACTCTGGATGTATTTGCGAACGACAGAATGGATTGGTCGGCCGAGGGCAGCGAATGCGTTTAGCGAAGACTGAGAGAAGACAGCTTGGTGGGGTTGGATGGTAGAAAGCGCGGAGAATCCATTGCTTGCTGCGAATGCCTCCAAGTCAAGAGCATGGTCTCCAATCGCAACAGCCACCCGGGGCGTTTTGGAAGATGCCGTCGAGATTATGCCGAACGGGATGTTTGCCAGAGAGAAGTGCGAGCCGCGAGGGATGCTGAACCAAGAACGTAATGAAGACATTGCGTGACCTGCAATCGCAAATCTCTTCACCTGCACCGAAAAGTTGTTCACGGGGGTTCAGGATGGCTGTGGATAGCCATGGTGTCTCACAAGCCGCTGACGGTTGTCGACGGACAAGGGTAGGCTCAGCACGGAGCGCGCAAATCTGGGGTAGCGGAAGTAATTCCGTCTCCATGCGATGCACTGGGTCCACCCAGCGAACAATTCACCATCACGTGCCAACTAAATATCCCGCACTAACTCCATGCAGAGAGCTTGGCCTTCTCCTCACCTGCACACTTTGTCGCGCATTCCGATCTCGAAGCCGCTTCTTACCGTTACCGACCCCCGAGCGTCGACATCATACTTCAGCATGTCATCCCAGCAAACGCTGTCGACCCAGCAAACGCTCTACGAGGATCCGCACACGCCTCTGCATCCCAAACAACCTGTTGCAGCTTCCATATTTAAGAAGATCATCTCCCGCGAGAAGAAGCTGCCCAAGAGCACGATTCCCTTGACGCGGCGCAACCTCGAGGAGTTCCACAACCCAGACTACTCCGACGTCCACGATGCCTTCCTCCCAGTTCGAGCATATGGGCACGTGCAAAGAAAAATATCGATACCTGAATGGCTTCAACTCTTACCATGAGTACGTGGCAGCTTCGAGTCTCTGTCCGCATGACCGCGTCGGACTGACGAATTGCACAGGTCAGAGGCCGTCGAAGGCGCGCTCCCCATCGGCGCAAACTCTCCACAGAAGCCTCCCTACGGCCTCTACGCCGAAAAGCTCTCTGGCACCGCCTTCACAGCGCCGCGCCATGAGAACCAGCAGACGTGGCTCTACAGAATTCTGCCGTCGTGCGGACACAGTAATTTCGAGCCGCGCGAATCCTCCACGTACAACACGAATCCCGAAAACAAGCCATATGAGAAGATCCACCACATTCCCAACCAATTGCGCTGGGATCCCTTTGACCTTGACAAGACAGTTGACTGGGTGCACTCGCTGCATCTCGTCGCCGGTGCCGGGGACCCTACCATGAAATCCGGCCTCGGCATCTACATCTACGCAGCAGGCAAAGACATGGCCGCACACGAAGCTTTCTACTCCTCCGACGGCGACTTCCTCATCGTCCCACAACACGGCGCACTGGACATCCAAACCGAAATGGGCCACCTCCTCGTGCGCCCCAACGAAATCTGCGTAATCCCCCGTGGCATAAAATACCGCGTCACACTCCCCGCCGGCCCTGTTCGCGGCTACATTCTCGAGCTCTACCAAGGACACTTCTCACTCCCCGAACTCGGGCCTATAGGCTCCAACTGTCTAGCCAATGCACGAGACTTCCAAGCGCCCGTCGCCACCTTCGAGGAAGATACTTCCACGTCCTGGACCATCCTGTGCAAGTTCGCAGGCCACCTATTCGCGGCCTCGCAAACGCACTCGCCCTTCGACGTCGTGGCCTGGCATGGACTGTATTACCCATACAAGTACGACCTGGGTCGATTCAACACGATCGGCAGCGTGTCGTTCGATCACCCCGACCCGTCCATCTACACCGTGTTGACGGCGCAGTCGGACCGCCCCGGCACCGCGATTGCCGACTTCGTCATTTTCCCGCCGCGCTGGCTGGTGGCCGAAGACACGTTCCGCCCGCCGTGGTACCACCGCAACACGATGAGCGAATTCATGGGCCTGATCCACGGGCAGTACGACGCGAAGACGGGCGGAGGATTCCAGCCCGCAGGCGCTTCACTACACAACGTTATGTCTGGTCACGGGCCCGACGCGACGACGCACGAGAAGGCGTCGAATGCGGGGTTGAAGCCAAGTAAGGTCGGCGACGGGAGTATGGCGTTTATGTTTGAGAGTTGCTTGATGGTGGGCGTCACGGAGTGGGGGTTGAGCAAGTGTAAGAAGGTGCAGAAGGATTATAATGCTGAGAGTTGGGAGCCGTTGAAGCCGCACTTCAAGAGGCCTGGGAAGATTGAGAATGGAGCTGGGGATGTGCGAGAGGAGGGGGTTGAGGGCGATAAGGCGCAGGTGCCGCACTGGACTGCTTGACGGCTTGGACACTGTGACCTTGGACGGGAGAACAGGCGTAGAGGTCTTCTGCTACGTGGGCGGTTGGGTGGCTGTTCTCTTTTCGCTACTTAGTTGGTCGCATCTGATTCTCTCTATTTGAATTAGGGGCTCAAGTCTCCATAGTCACATCAAGTAACGGGGACCTTGTAATGAAATGTAATCTCTTTATTGATATCAGATTTCTGCATCCTATATTGCAAAAGACTTTTGACCCATCAATCAAATATATCTAAAAGCAGTGCTACTGGCAACCCAGATAACCAGGATGAAGCCAAACTCCGGGCTATGCTTTGAAACCCTACCCAACTTACGCCAATGTGGACCGCCAGTTTTCTCAAGCCTGTGGGAAGATTCTCTTTCTTCAATTAATCCGGCTACCTACTCATCTTCATCATCGTCCTCGACGACCCTCCTCCTCTTCGCCCGCGACGTGGGCACAACCTCCTCATCATCGTCATCACCCCTCCGATTCCTCTTCGGACTTGCCACCTCAATACCATCATCGTCGTCATCGTCATCATCCACAATTTCCAGCTCTTCCTCGCTCGGAGCAATAAATCCATCGTCCTCATCGTATTCATCCTCCCTCGTCTTCCCACGGATACCGTAGTCCTCGTCATCACTCCAATCGCGCTGCAGGCCAGCCTTCTTTCTCGGCTTCTTGCCAAGTCCCCTGCGGCCGTCTTCTTCAAGACCACCAATGCTGAGGCCGTATCCCGAGGATCGGGCACCAGACTTGCCGAATGCCCGGCCTTGCTTTTCGCGCTCCCGCATCTCGTGTTTCTCTTTTGCCTTGAGCACTCGCTGTCTCTCTTTGAACTGTGCCTCCTCTCGCGCGCGCAGGAGCTCGGGATCTTCTGTGACCTGGATCAGGGAGATGGCGTTATCGGCATCGTCGCGGCCACGGCTGGCTGCGGCGGCGAGCGCGCTTTGTAGCTGCTCGAGGGCACCGTCTGCCGAGGCGTCTGTGGGCACCACAGTGAGGGCCGTTGTGATTTTGTTGGTGATACGCATAACATTGGCTTCTTCATAAGGAGCTGCGAGATACGTATAGCTCTCTTTGTTCTGGGTCTTTGTTTTGTGTAGTACCTGAGTCGGAGTCGGTTTCTTGGGTCTAATCTGCGGAGGAGCGAGGATGTTGGCATTGATGTCGTACATGCTCTCGGGTTCAGTAGCGAGTTGGAGGGTGAGCGAGCCGTCAGACCAGCGCAGGATGCGGGCATTGGACTGGAGTTGGTCGGGGTTAGAGGGCGAGCGGCGCCAGCGAATCGTGCTCATGGCGGTCTTGTAGGCGGAGAAGTGGTCGGATGGCGGGGCTTTGGAGTGGTGGTCGGTCGTGGGGGGCTCGAACGTCTTCGGGTTCCAGGCCGTGGGCTCAACTGCCAGGAAGCGCGGGACCTTGAGCAGGTAAAGCTCGCCGTCGCTGGGCTCGGGCACGGCATGCCGGGCGATGTCGGCGTCCATGAAGTTGAACGTCTGCTGCTCCTCCTCGATATCCTGCGCGCCGCTGTCGCCCTGCACGCGGTCTGCCCGGCCCTCATCATCGCCGGAGTCGAGGTCCTCGTCGTCGAGCTCGCGCAGTTTTCTGGGAGTGGTTAGTCTGGCCCCCAGGGGTTGTCTTTGGGGAACCTACTCTGGCTGCTCGGCATCCTCGTCCTCGCCGCCGCCGTCGCCAAAGAGATCGTCGTCGTCGTCGTCGTCGTCGTCCAGCGCGTTTTCTTCGACCGTGTCGCGGGGCGTACCGTCATCATCGCTGTCAATGGGCCCGACCTTTCCCGTGATGCTCTCGTCGTCGGAGAGGTCGTCTGGCAGGCGGGGCGCCTCGGACGCGGCGCCGACACCTGCTGCGGAGGCCATGGCCGGGGGTTGAGCAGCCTATCTAGGTCTGTATGTATTGCGGAGCGGACAAAGGCAATCGCCCAATTGGCGCGACTAGGAGAGGCTGCAGGTGGTGGTGATGGTGGAGCGGTCGAGACGGCGGCGGTGGAAGGTGCGATGCGCGGGACGGAAAGCGCGCGCGGTAGATGAAGGTGCCCGCAGAAGGAGCGATGAGCGACAGGTGAAGTCGTCGCGTTGAGCTGCACGGCTCTTCCCGCACAAAGTTCACTCCCACGAGGAAGCCGCGCGTTGCCCCATGCGGCCTAGCGCGCCGCCGCCAGACGTCGGGGTCGTCGGCGCCTTTTCGCATCTGCAGGCCCGCCGCCCCAGCAGAACCAAAAGGGGAGGGGAGCTGGTCAACGAGGCGTATCACGTCCGCACGCCTTCTCTCTTTCTCTCTCTCCCAGCTCCTCCGTACATCCTCCGTTGAACGGCAACCCCCAGTCAAGTGCCTAACCCCGCCGCAGCCCCATCTACCAACGCAGCATAGCTTCCACTGCAGCGAGACATGGCGTCCTTCTTCTCCAGCGTGTAAGTTAACCGTGCTTGGCGACCCTGCCCCCCCAATCCGGTTCCCCTTCACGAATCACCCAGGGTTATGCGTTGGGTGCCTGTCTCCCGCCACTCAACCACTGTTTGTTTCAAGAGCCAGCGGCTCGCATTGTGTTCCACGCCGCCTGTCTCCCGTCTCCCGTCACTTTCTCCAAGTCACCTGCATTCTCCACCATCTCTCAATTTCCCTCGCTCTTCCCCGCCATTTCGGCTTCTGACCTGTCCATATCAGACGCCAAGGATTCGCCGGTCGGTCCAACAAGAGCAACCAGCCTGGTAAAGGAAACGGACAGGGCACACCCTCACCGACTGCGCCATACGCGCCGTCTCCAACCTCAGCCCAGCCGCCGAGTGTCCCTCCCATGCCACACTCTCCTGCCCTGTCTTCCGCCATGTCTTTCGAAAGCCAGGGTGCACTGGAAGGTTCCGCGCAGTCAAACTCGCGCAGACCACCATTCTTCTTTCGCGAGGAGTACTCCAGTCTCATTGTTAAGGGCAATTTTATGACTCTGGCTGCTAAGCCGAAGCTCGTAGAAGACGGCGAATGGCTGGCTCATCAAGGTTCGTCGACTTGTTTCTATTTTTGACCATCTGCATTACTGAAACATGTGACCTAGTGGTCGAACAGTATCGCTTGCTTGAGCAGATGATCGACATCATCAAGGTCGTGGACGAGAAGAAGGGCCTACCAATCTGCAACGCAGATGTCTGTCCAACTATGTCAGCGAGTGGGTAAGTAGATTTTCAATCCTCAATTGTGTCTCCATGCACAACCATCCCCTCCTCAACCCCACCCCCATGGTCAATCCAATAGCACGTGCTGACCCCAACCACAGTCACACATACACCTGGCTGGACAACAAGAAGAATCCCATCAAGATCCCAGCCATCCAATACATCAACCTGGTGCAAAAATGGATCGTGGGCAAGATAAACGACCCCACCATCTTCCCCACGGACACCTCCGCCTTCAACGCCAGCGTCGCCGCCGCCTCCTATCCCTCCGGCTCGTTAACCCCCATCTCTCAGCCGCCTCAACCCCTCGGTCCAACGAGCCTCTCAGCGCCACTCTCCCAACTCTCAGGCCGAGACTGGCTCGGCAAATCGTCCGGCTTCCCCGAACACTTCGAATCCGACATCAAGAGCATCTACCGCCAGATGATGCGTTGCTACGCCCATATTTACCACGGCCACTGGCTTGAGCCCTTCTGGAATATCAATGCCTACAAGGAGCTGAACACATGTTTCATTCATTTCATCAACGTCGGGAAGCTGTTTAACTTGCTCGGTGACAAGGAGATCGAGCCGATGCAGCCGCTGGTTGATGTCTGGCTTGCCAAGGGACTGTTGCCGCCACCGCCAAACACGAATCCCGGACAACAGCAGCAGCTGAAGGAGAATGTGAATGTGAATATGGGAGGGCAGCCCGCCGGCCAGGCTGTCTAAGTTGTAGGCCGACCTAGCGGGTCAAGTTTGTCTGATCGTGGTGTGGCGTGCGTACTCAGGCATCGTCGGTTTGTCGGGTCGTTGAGTCGTCTGGAGGAATCAATGAATCGATCATGAACGGAGATTTTCAAAGAAAAAAACACGCAGTGGGATAGACGATATATTATTATTTAGCTCTCTCTACGGACCTGACAGCTGTTTTCTGTGGCATCATTTATTTAGTTTGGCATCGGACATCGGATGGAGAAGACTAGGTTGGCTGGCGTATTCGGGAGGTATTGTCGGGACCTTGCAGAAGATGGATGAATGCGTGGGTACCTTGCATGAAAATATACGACGATATATGTTAGTTCTTCAGTTCCGATGGTAGAATGAGTGGCAGACAGAGTCACGAGCCTGTATGTGCGTGTATGCGGTTTGCGTGTATGCGGTGTCGTCGGGCTTCATCTCGCAACTTTGTCTGCTCAGTCTTGCCAAGGTCCTGTATATGAGGAGGGTCGACCACCGAATTGGTATAGCGAGACACCACAAGTCCACAGCAGAGCGATGCGTATCTAAGAAAAAACCAGAGAAGGACTTGTTTCCTTATAATTTCAAATGCCAGCTAGGGACGCACCGAGTCCACCCAAGCAATCCATGACAGATTCAACAAGAGAGGACAGACGATGTGCACGCCAGCAAGCGACCGACCGACCTGCAGACATGACATACCGACAGACAGACAGACAGACAGACAGACAGACAGACAGACAGACAGACACAAACTCCAATGGTTGGTAAAAGACAAGATTGAGATGATGGGGAAAAAAGACCACCACATCGGCACACAATTGCCACCGCTACTGTCTCCGAGAAGAACCATTCTACTGCGTCCACACCCCACGTCACTGACTGCCATCCATCATCCATGAAGAAACCAAACACGCATACACACTATACCCACGCCCAAAGCCAACCAACCACAACCCACTACACGCAGCACCACAGACAGTACGCACGCAAGTAATATTGTAGACAAAGTCCCATATTTGTATCAGACGGGTAGAGACGAGGTCGGAGAGAGAGAAAGGAGGGGGATTCGATTAATCTGGATTCATTTTGTTCGGTAGGTCTGGCTTGGAGTGGCTTGAATTGACTTGACTGGATGCACCAATGACGTGCCCAGCACACACACACACACACAACCAAGGCGGCAAGGCAAGCCGTCTTAGTTGTGGCCAGCCTTGCGGAGCGAGTTGCTCAACCATTCGAGACCCTCGTAAAGACCGTCTCCCGAGGTGGCGCAGGTGGATTGGATGTACTAAGCACACTCTAGTCAGCGATGTTGCTTACTTATCGTGTAGGTGCAGACGGGCGGAGACTTGACTTACCCAGGCGCGGTTTCGGAGGCTGTGGAGACCAAGCTTGTCGGTGATTTCGGCAGCGTTCATGGCATTCTAAGATTCCGGGTTAGGAACATGACTGTAAATTGGGGGCGCTTTGGGGTGCTTACGGGCAGATCCTGCTTGTTGGCGAAGACCAGGAGGAGAGCATCCCGCAGCTCGTCCTCGTTCAACATCCGCTGCAGCTCCTCGCGGGCCTCGACAACACGGTCACGATCGTTGCTGTCGACAACGAAGATGATACCCTGCGTGTTCTGGAAGTAATGCCTCCAGAGAGGTCGGATCTTGTCCTGGCCTCCAACATCCCACACGGTGAACTGGATGTTCTTGTACTCGACCGTCTCGACGTTGAAGCCTGCGACGCCATGGCGGGCGAAAGTCAGCCATCCATCATGAAAACCAATGCAAATGCGAGCCGGGAAACAGCAGGCGGTTCAGGAAAGCGGGGAGTGGAGGGGCATTCCGTACCGATGGTGGGGATGGTGGTCACAATCTCTCCCAGCTTGAGCTTATACAGAATCGTGGTCTTTCCTGCTGCGTCCAAGCCGACCATCAAGATGCGCATCTCCTTCTTTCCCCATAGCTTATCGAACAGCTTCGAGAATGTAAGACCCATGTTTGCGGCTGGGCGGTGGTGGTGGAGTGGGAAGGCGGGAGTGACCGAGAGCGGTGGGTGGATGAGAGGCGGTGTGTGGAGGGCTCTCGAACCTGCGGTCGCAACAGGTCAGAATCAGTGCTCAAGCGTGTGTTATGGGGATTTTGGTGCAAAGAGAAGATTTGTATGCTCGCGCGCTGGGCGTGGTTGCGCAGCCGGTGCGGAATCAACGGTCGGTGAGGGGGCCTGAGATAGCCAAAGCGCGGCCCACCAGAGCGACCGAGGCGGCGACCGAGGTGCAGGGCCGGGTGAGAGAGACTTACGATTGCGGTTCAAGAGCAGACGGAGTGGATGGGGATGGCGAGTTGTTGGTGGACGATGTTGTCTAATTGATGTCTTGGGGTTGAGGAAATGGTGTTGACTCTCGGGCTAGGATTTAGAGGCGAGAAAGTCTCGGCGTATCCGATCCTGGAAGGTCTGCTCTTGGGGCCGCACACGTGACTTGCCAATTTGCGTAGGGTTTTGACGGGGATGTTTTGATGCGAATGCAGAGTGTACCCTTTTCTCGCCTGGAGCGCTTCTTTAAAAGGTTGGGGTCTTCCTGAAGACACGTTTTCTCACGCTATTGAAGGTGGAACTCGGAACCGCAGGCAACCATCAACACATCTCTCCACCTGAACTTGGGCACGCCAGCCGCTCATGTGAGACCTATTTCAGCCTTGATACCGTAACAAACGACAATAAGCGCAGCGGAGCATGATCGAGGCCTTCTTCTACCATACACAGGTCTTCTTTCAACGGAGGACCTCCCAAAGGCTCTGCACGTCCTAGCGGCGAAGACCATGGTTGCGGGTGATTCTCCGAATCGGCTCTTAAGACCTGGATGATACCTAAGCATGTGCTTTCACTATCAACTCGCATTATTTGACTGGCACGACCATGCAAAACAAGCACAAAGATATCTTGCGGTGGCAAAAACGCCCAGCCACAAGCACAGCCACTATTGACTAGCATCGTTACAGCGAAGCCCATGGCGAATTCAAGCCGGAAATGATGTGTGATGGTCCGGCAGTGGATTTTGGCAATGAGCCAAGCTTGTCTTCAGATTTGAGAAATTGTGCAGTAGGCAGCTCACAATAGTCATCAAGACGAACACGCGTCTGAACCACGGCTTGAGAGCGTCACTCCAGGCCCCGATTCCAGAAGACAAAAGGACAACATTCACATTCAGAAGAGAATGTTAGCTGCCTGAACCGGGACCCCTCCGGAGAGACCCCCTCTGGCCCTTGTCACTGGTTCCGTCTCTTGCGATGCAACAGCCATCTCTTAGAGATATCATACGCCATGCGGCTCCAAGGCCGATAAACAATTTTACCTTCCATGGTCCCGCTGAAGAAACTGAATACGAATACCGAGACGAGCGATAAAACAAGGATGCCTATGAACGCCCACCAGTAGCTCTTGACCGTGAACTCAACGCCCGAGAATTGGATCGAGAAGTAGCCAGTCATTAATGTGACCGGCATGAAGACGATAGTGATTTTTGCCAGAAGCAGAGTCACGCGTGTCAGCCGCTCGACGCTGAATGATTCCTTGATAGCGATGAGGTTGAAGTTCTACCCATGTTAGCTTTGTTCCAGACTTTCGACCAATCCTTGAGGGACTACCGACCATCATCACCAATGAATCTTTCTGGTCGATGCACTCCTGGATCTCGCTCAAGGCATACAAGAGTATGCGGTCTTTGAGCCGCTCAAACCGGACCCGAGCGGCAGAGCTCAGCGACACGCCAAGGAGGCTCTCGGCTTCGGGAATCTGAGGCATAGAGGACACTTGTGCCATGGAAGAAGCTAGCGAGTCCCCGCCGGATACAATGTGCGAGTTCTTCAGTGATGCCAGGGTTGCTTCTTGCTTTTTTAGAACCCGATCAATAATGAGCTCGTAGCTTCGATAGACCCGCTGAAGTACTTTGAGCTGGCATCCAATATGGTGAAGTTGATCGACGTGGGTGAGATTGGCTTGTACCAACATCTCCCTTCTCTATGAACATATTAGCAGCATTCCGAAGGCGTGGACCTCGCTTCCTCACTTACCAATCGATCCAATTCGGCGCCGTATCCATGCTCTCGTCTCGTGACCAGGCTATATGTCGTGAACCAATCTTCGAATATGTAGTAAAACAGCAAACCCGGTGAGTCCGTGGGTCTGTGTGCAGTTTCCTCCTCGCTGTTACCGATTCTATGTCGAATAGGAAGCATAGCGAGGGAATTCTCTCGCAAAGGTGTTGGAGCTTTTGTTAGTTGCCGGAAGACGCTCACTAGATTCCTCCGAATGGTGTAGAGACACTTCATCTCATTTGCTCGCAAGTTGCCGTTACTAAATGGGAAGGGGTCCTCGGAGATCGAAATGACAGTCTTGTCGGCGCATAGCAGCAGCCAGTTCCAGACCCGCTTTGCGCGCGGAACATCTTGCATATGATCCCTTTCCTCGGTGTGTGCGTGATCGGTGGGTATATTTGTCTCCACATTGTGCAGAGAATTATAACCTAAGCAGATGACTTTCGGCGATGATAACTGTCAGTAAGTGCGCATTCACACTAACATTTCATCGAAAGGGAAATCAGAATATAGAGTGACTCACATCGTCTCCCCCAGTCTACTGACGACCAGTGCCATACCTCGTCGACAATATGATAGTGGCTGAGATCGCGGACCAGCTCGAGCTGCGTTGATTGCATCATACTGGTCATGCCTACGCTCTCCTCCGAGTCCAACGATGCATCTTTGGAGGAACTTGGAGAGGTCTGTGACTTTTGCGACTTCTGAGACCTGTTGGACCTGCGCGATCGAAGTGTGGATGAGCTCTTCTTTGACTGTAGAGACTTCGGCTTCTGAGGTATCGGGTCAGAACACATCAGCCCAAGCAAACGAGGACTAAAGTCATAGTGCTTTGCCAGAGTGTGGAGGGTATCCTTTTGGTTGTATGGTTGCCATAGATTAATCCACCTTGTGTGTAGATTCGGCGGTCTTGGTGTCTGGAGTAGCCGTGAGAAAGAATGAGCGCCCAGGTCGAAGGCACAGAAAGCATCATCGTCTCCAAAGTCGATGCAGAAACTGCTGCTATGCGGATTTCGAGTCTGCCGATCGAGCTGCTCAAAGTTTTGTTCGTTGTCGAAGTTCCTAAATGACTCTGTGATTTCGCTTTCTCTCAGGTCTCGGTAATAAGCTGGCAAGCTGTCGTCTGGAGCCCCGTCGAAAGTATTGGCGGCCATAGCTGTGCTGGAATGGTAGATCTGCTGGATACATTATGGTATGGACAAGAGTTATGTCTGATTTTGATGCCTCTGCTCGAGACCTTGTGACGCGAGCTCGTGGGCTCTGCGACATCGAGGTCAGACATGCTGCGCACGCCTCAGGTGGCTTATCATGGGGAGGCGGGCGTCTCTAGGCAGTGGCACACTCTGATCTGAATCAGATGCCGTAGGAAGTACAATAGGCAAGTCGATAGGACAGATCTTACAGGTGGATGTTCGAGGTTGCTCGTGAGCTGTTGCCTCGATGGGATGGGTGCAGCCAATCAGCGACTGATGGGCATGGGTCTGCTCCACGGCGGACCAATCCTCTGGGCACACGACCATCAAACCATCATATCGCGCTGGGCATGGAACCTGACGATATCTTGTACCTTGTCTCTGTACCCATCTCACTCAAAGAGTAGAGCCAAAGGATGGAGAGTATGTTTCCAAGAGGCCCGCCAGTGCGCAGCGCGGTGCGGTTGAACACTTCCGAGATCTTCCGCGGTCAACACCAGAGGCTACCTGGTCTTCTGAACGACCATGCACAGACGGCTCCCAGGACTAAGGCACTTGACACTGGGGTTATAGCAGGCCGTTCTAAAGTTACAAACCAACAGGCTTTTATAACGGCTCGAAAAGGTCGTATGATTGATTCTTCGCAGCATTCGAGTAGAACGGCGGGATTCCAGAACACCTTTGGTCGTACGTCCCAATGCGGCACGCTTTCGGCTCACCCCGCAGAAGCCTCGATGTTGCGGTGTTTATTATCCTCGTCCGCGAGTCCTAGGCGATATTCTTCGGAGCTCGACTGATGACGTCGTGGAGTGATCGGTCGATGCTGGGTTACTTCTTCTCCACACGACTCGCACCTTCCCGCCTATAATTTTGGTCTTTCACCACCACCCCGCTCTATAGGTAACCTCTGTCCAGCGTTGAAGTACATCCCCCCTTCCCGCCGTCTAATCTTCGAGCTTAGCCGAACCTTCGCGCTTCCTATCGGCATCGACAATCATCATGACGACTTTTCTGGGCGCATACAATACCTCCATTTTGGCAATTCCAGCCTACCATGTCCTCTCGTTCCTTCCCCACGCGTATGCTGCATGGGTCGCGACCAAGGTAAGTCAGTCAATCATCCTACACCACGGAAACTCAAATAATCAGGGTAACCTGGTCAAATGGGACAATCGCAATCCGCGCTCAACTGAGCTCCATGCGACCCTCAAGGAGAAGCTCGATGCCGAAACCTACGCCAGATATGAGCGCGCTGAAGCCTGCCATGCCAATGGCATGGAGAACCTTCCTCTCTTTGCGACAACCGTCATCCTCGGCAACCTAGCTGGACTGAAGAAGGATGGATTGCACGGCATGACAGGATTCGTCAGCATCTACCTGGGACTGAGGCTGGCGTATACGGGCGTCTACCTCAGCACCGATACGCAGGGACCGACCTACATTCGCAGCGGCATATGGATAGCGAGTGTTGTGCTGTGCTTCAGGGTCATCGCCGACGCCGCAAAGAAACTCGGTACTGCAGGATTCTAATGGACTCATCGATTTCCAGCAGCCAGCAATTAGTAATGGAAGAGATGGTGCCATCATGTGATCGTACGATCGATGAACTGAAGCCATGGAGCATCATCGATGAGCGGAGGCTTGGCGGTCCTCGTTGCTTTAAGGTTCTCACTATCTGGAGAGACGCCGTCCATCACCACAGTGATTCAGCGAAGTTTACTCCGTATGCCGTTTCACAATGCTAAATTCTATCGTACATGGGCAAATTGTCTTTCCATCTTTCATGACCAAGTAAAGTCAATGCTTACGCCTGACACTTCTTACGAGGAAAGCACTGGTAGCATTGCAGGACCAGATACCGATTCTCTCGCATCTCTTCACGCCTTTCGATTATTTTGGTAGCCTATTTCCCGCCTTTACGCCTCATCACCAGCCTTTTGCTTTTTCTCCGCCATCCTCGTTTTCAGAGGATTGCATCTCGGCTAGTTGTGGCTGAACCCCGCCTTTTCTGGACTAGGCAGCCACGAAGGGGGGCGGCTGAGCACCAAACTGCACTGGCACTGCCTGATCGCTGCCTTGCTCGGCTCGCAATATATAAAACGTCGTTGTACATCTTGGATTGCATCTCCCTCAAAATCATATATTTCTTTGCAATTACGCAAAATTACGATACCCGCCTGCTTGTCACAGGCGATCAACATGTTCGGCAACGCCCCCGTTTCGCCTTTCGAGGCCAACATGCCCTCGGATGGCTCCAAGCAAGTTCTCAATTTGAAGGATTTGTCCACCAAATCAGTTACCCTCTATCCCACCAGAGCTCATATCACTCGCGAAATCAACAATGTCTCCCTCAGGCCTGGTCCGAATGAAGTCGAGATCTACGGTCTATCTCCCACTGTGGATGAGCACTCGATCCAAATCGAAGGCCAAGGAGCAGCCACAATCGCAGACATGACGGTCCAACTTGTTCCAAACAGGGACATATTCGAAGAACTCTACCCGGAAGATTCGGAAGAGGAAGATGATAGTTCGGATGAGGAGTACCACGACAGCGACGACGAAGAGCAGACGGTCAAGAAGCTTTTAGCAGAAGTCAAGACGATGAAACTTCAGGTTTTAGAGGCGGTTGAAACACAGAACTCTGCCACGGAGCGATTGGCAACGTTGGACAAGTTTGCCAAGTCTGTCACCGCGGAACACAATAGCGCTGATGACATCCACAAGCTGCTGAAGAAGTACGAGGAAGACCGCGCAGCAATTTTCAAGGTCCATACAGCTGCCACGCAGACCCTTGCTAAGCTGAAGAAGTCCATCAAGCGCAAGGAGGACGAGGGAGAGAAGGCTGCGAAGGAAGGGAAGAAGAAAAAGGAGAAGGCGGACAAGCAAAAGGCCAAAGAAAGGCGTCGAAAAGAGCTCCAGAAGACCGAGAAGAGAAAGGAAGCACAGTACGTGAAGCAAGAACGGCTGCGCTTCTTCCCGAAGAAAGTCTACAAAGTCACTCTTTTGCTAGAAGGGGCATCTCTTGAAACTCCAAGTTCGTCTCGGCGCGGGTCCGTGGATGAGATCACTCTTGCTCAGTCGCCCAAGTTGGAGGCGAAGGGGTCCAAATACGCGGATGGCGAACCGTCAATGCAGATGCCAATCTCTCTTCTCCTGTCATACGTCACCAAGGAAGCCGGATGGACTCCCCGATACGATCTCAAGATATCCTCCCAACAGAAGACGGCCACCATAGTGTACAGAACCGAGTTTCTGAACCGCACATCGGAGACTTGGAAGGATGCCAAACTGTCCTTCTCCACTTCACAAACCTCCTACCAGGGTCTCGACGATGTTGTGCCATTTATGCACGCATGGCGGATCAAGCTTGCGCGGTATAACAATGACCAGTCCGCAGGTCTTCTCAGTCCCGAGGAAGCGCAGCAGTCTCGCACTGGACGGCCCGCTGTGGAGGGCTTCAATCGTGCAGATCTGTTTGGGTTGGATGATAATTTCGTTCCTGCATGGCAGTCCCAAAGATCGCAACTTCAGCAAGGACCAGCTAAAGGAGGCCTTTTTAGTAACAGCAGCGCGCCAGCACCGGGTGGAGGCCTGTTTGGTAGCAGCAACGCCAACGCTCCCCACGTTAGCACGGCTGCTAATTTTGGATCCCATGCTCATCAGGCGCGGATGTCGTCACACTCTTATGGCGCCGAAGCCCAAGTAAACTCGATCGAAAATCATAATGTCGAACTCTCAAAGGGCATCCAGGCCGCCCGGAAATCAGCCAGAAGAGGCCCTTCACTCTTCGGTGGCCTGAGCGGTAACAAGAAAGAAGGTACCCCTTCAAACAACGACCGCGATACTTACGATCCCACCATCGAAGACACAGCCTCCACCGTCGGCGACCCACTCGAGAACATCGAATTCGAAGAGTCAAGCTGGGAAGACAGCGGCCTAACGGCTACCTACGACGTCCCGGGCACCCGCACACTGATCCCCTCCTCGGAAACCCGCCGCCACAAGATCGCCTCCCTGAATGCCTCCAAAATCCACCTCTCGCATATCAGCGTCCCCAAATTGCGCTCCGCCGCCTTCCTCCGCGCTAAAATCCGCAATCCCTCCAGCAGCGTCACTCTACTCAAGGGCTCCGCAGGCGTTACTCTCGATGGCTCGTTCCTGGGTAACATGACGCTTCCGCGCGTCAGTCCGGGACAAGTCTTCGACCTCCCGCTCGGCGTGGATCCGGCCATTCACATCAATTATCCGAAGCCGAGTGTGCATCGCAGCACGCAGGGTATCATCTTCAACAAGGAGAGCGCACAGGTGTTCACCCGCTCCATTTGGCTCAACAACACGAAGTCGCAGCCGGTGGAGCTGCTAGTTTTGGATCAGATTCCAGTGTCGGAGGACGAGCGGTTGAGGATCGTGATTACGGCGCCCAAGGGTCTAAGCAAGGAAGGGGATAAGGTGGCGGCGGGCGTGTCGGCGAAGGAGGGCGCAAGTGGGAACATGGAGGCGAAGGCGAGCTCGAGCTCGAACTCGGCGTGGGGCAATGCGGTGGCTAAGATGAAGAAGAATGGAGAGATTAATTGGACGGTGAATCTGGAGAAGGGGCAGGGTTGTTTGCTGAAGTTGGATTATGAGGCTAGGTTGCCGCCAGCGGAAAAGATTGTTCCTGCCTAAGTCTGGGCGCTGGTGCTTGATGCGGGGACGGTGTGTTCGGATCGGGGGTCCTGATGCTGAGAAGAGGTGTTTGGATTGGGATTTGCCAGTCGAGAATAAGGTCGAGAAACAGAATATCATATGTCAACCACTCCTTATCGTGTTGAAAATACTCGATTCACATAGCTTAGAGAATCACAATTAAAACAAACGATTTGTCAGATGCGTATGTGCTCGGAAGAAGTGACGTTGCATTAGAATCAACTACGCTGTGATATATGGGACAGTCCCAATAAGGGTTGCGACAGTGTTGAAAGTCACTTGTTTTACTTAGCACTCAAGCCTGGCCATCACAACTTTAACCAGATTCTTTCATGGAACTAATAAGGACGTTGTTGGATTTCTAGTTTTGGTGCTTGCGTCGACGAAAGAAAACTGTGGGGAAGGAGAATAATGGCCCTCCAAAATGTTGCTAGACCACGTATCAATTTCGGTCCAAAGATGCACCACAATCCCGACCTCGGATCGTCCCGCAAAATCCTCTGTGCCTTGCCTGCCCGGAGTAGCCAGCCGCAGCTGACCCTTGCAGAGCCCGAATTAACTTGAAGTTGTCGTAGTGTCCATGGTTCGTCAAGACCCCGCCAATCGCAATTTAGAAGTGACGAGCAACGCCCAGTTGTGCAGACTCGACCTTCCTCTTTGAGTGCCAGCTTCAGCCTATTCCCGCCACGGCTCGCTGAATGCATAGCGATGTCACGTTTGCATCGTTGGTCTGAATGGGCGGACATGGTATGGCCACTGAATGTAGATTGCTCAAACACGTGTGGGTGCTATTTTCACGTCTTACTGGCGCCTAAGAGATGTGAGAGAAAATATATGCGTGCCGGGTAGTGGGAAATTCTGAGCGAAGTGGCACTGGGGTTGAGTATATATAGAGTAGGAACGATTGTTGTAGGATTCTGTTCAGCTCTCAGAGAACCATTCAGCTCTCAGAGAACCTTTCAGCTCTCAGAGAACCATTCAGCTCTCAGAGAACCTTTCAGCTCTCAGAGAACCTTTCAGCTCTCAGAGAACCTTTCAGCTCTCAGAGAACCTTTCAGCTCTCATTCAGCCACTCTCTGTTTCCAGACCCTTTGCAACGAGAACCCCCAATCAGAACCTGCCAGCTGCGTGTGATCATACTGTTGTCAGCTGAACGAACGCATTTCATCACCTGGATATCTATATCATGCCGGGCTACCGCTCCCTCGCAACCGCGCTCCTCGCACTATGTAGCACAACTCCCGTGCTCGCCGCCTCCAACATGGTCCCGAACTACGAAGTCAAGCTGCTCATGAACCCGACCGCCGTCCTCGGCACCGACAACAAACTCAAGCCAACCGTCCTCAGCACCTTCTCCATGCCGACCAGCGTCACCAAAATGAACGTCCAATTCCTCGACACCTCGGCCAAGGAAATCTACAACGCGGGCTGGTCTCCCCGAATCCGGAAAATGGAAGGCGGCTCGGATTTCGAGCTCACGTATAAGAAACGGTATCCGGTTACGAATGACGATATCACGGCAGCGCTTAATACTGCGAATTCAGAGGGCTTTGATAGTACGACGACGACGTATGATGCGCAGATCGAGTGGGGGTATCAGAAGAAGACGCTGTCGATTTCGAGGGATAAGACGGCGAGCGATGCAGGGTATAGTGGCGTGGATCTCCCGGGTACGAGCCCGAGTCGCTCGATGCTGCAGAATAATGCGCCCGACAAGTTTGACGATTGGGTGTATAATAATTGGGGCACGACGACGTTGGGGGTGTCGAGGATCTTTGGACCGGTGCTGGCGAAGAGGAGCGTGGGGACTTGGAGTGGTCAGCAGTTGTATATTGAGGTGTGGCCGATTAAGGATGCTGCGGGCACGGGGATTGAGTATATTGTTGAGGCAAGCTTTAAGGTGGATACGGTGAGCGTCGCGAGCGCGAAACATGATGAGTTGGTGACGTTTTTGACGAGCAAGGGGTGGTTTTTGGCGCAGGATTCGTTGAAGACGCAGCTCATCATGGACAGGTATTAGGTTTGACAGGGGTTTAGTCTGTTCGTCACAGTTGCTGGTTAGAATCGTTGAGAGGAAATGAAAGATACATGTCTCTTCTTGTCTGCGTATAGCTTCTTTGTCTATTGAGTGATAAAAAATATATGACGGAGGTTGTCCCGGGTCTGAGGAGAGGGATGGATGCGAAAACCACAAACCAAGTCATTGAGAAAACGATATATACCAACGTGTTCTCAAACGCAATCCCAATATTGGGAACGAGTATGAAATGAATCTGTGAAGTGTCGGCTACTAGTTCCTGTGTACATGAACCACAGATGAAATCCAACCATAAGGTAGAACAGGGGTTCTCAAAATCTAATCTTCGAATTGAAAGGCCTCCTTCTAGCACAGACACAGTGATCGAGTGACTGTCGTCGGAGACGTTCGATTACCATATTGGAACAAGCCTCCAGACCTCTAGAGGTTCAAAGGAACTGGCGATAAAACGCAGATGTACGGAACACTAAGCTAGTTAGCATCTATCCATAAGAGTAGAGGTTGAACTAACGTCAAGGCTAGTATACGCGTGGACTTCTGTAAAGTTGCCCGAGAGAAGAATGATGAAATGGCTGCAAATGTGACCAAAACTTCAAGATATAGAAACCAAGGGCGCATTTTCGGAGTACAAAATCTTGGGGTTGGGGAGGATCATAAAGTGAAGATATTGGGAGGTAAACGTAGATGCTAACAAAGCTAGTTTGTCTTCGCAGAAGCAAGAAAGCATCCAAACCCAAACAAGAATCGAGTTATAAGTAATGGGGATCTACATTTACCCTCCAAACGTAGTTTCCTTCTGATATATCCCACGAAACATCAAAGCAAAGGACCAGAAGGGTACGCGGCAAATGCTCATAATGTGGACCATCATTGGAAGAAATAGGCTAGAAGCTGTGGAAGTCACTGAAAACAGAGAATGCGTTTAGGGAGGACCTCATATTGAAAAATAATTGACCCCTGAGCCTTGATAACGGGTATCGGAAACCATTTCGGCAACAAACAAACCTTTCAAGTCGAACACCCTTCTCGCGCAACCACGATGCTCATTCCTCTCTCCCCCCAGCCAGCCAGTCTACGAAACAACCAGCCTAACCCAAACAATACTCCCACCCCGACACTGCCGTCGATAATACGACAACGGGTTCGAAGCACCATACCAGCTCCTTGGAAACAGCTTCTTCGCCTTCTGCATAACCCTTTCTCTTTCCAACGGTGGCAACGTCTTGTCCGCTTCATCCGAATCCCTCTTCTGATACTTCTGATGCCAGGATACTTCAAACCCAGTGCAATCGCCGCGCACCGGCGCACCCTCCACGATTCTGAGCTTGAGACCCAGTGCTTCGATGACCTTGGGGAACCAGGACAGGGAGTCGTATTCTTTGAAAATGGCGGCGGATGGGACGTGGATGGCGATGTCGCGGTCGGGGGAGTTGGTAGAGGTATTGCTGATAGCGGCGCCTGAAAGCGCGCGGAGGATGAGAAAGAGACCGACGTCGTAATCGACGTGTGTGAATGCGGGGTGGTCTTGGGCGACAGCAAGGTCGGCGATGTTGACGGATTTGTTGAACGCCTTTTGTCGCTGAATGTTGTTATTGATCAAGCCAACAATTCGCGCGACGTACGACGAGTCCGAGTAAAACCCAATGTTGAAGGACACATGTCGGATCATCCCGAATCGACCGAGTTGGGTGAGGCGCTCGAAGTAGATGGCAGTGTCGACATCGTGGACGAATACATTGGAGCCGTAGAATATTTTCAGACCCTTCCTGCGTAGTTCCTTGGAGGCACGAGTGACAGACAAGAGACGGTGAATTGCCGTATGGTTGTCTGGCTGATTCTCATCATGGAAGCGGGCGACAGGACCGGCGTGAGTACCGGTACAAAGTTTTGGCCGGATTGGCCTTCCAGTGGTCAAAGCAAATTCGAGTATAAGGTACTGCAACGCTTCTGGGAGTTTGTTGAAGAGATCAAACTTTGCGGCGACCTTCTTAGGTATGGGAATTCTGAGACGGGCGGGGTCATTTCGTGAGGACTCCTTGGGTGGAGCTCCAGTATTTGGTTCGTCGAACGGTTCGTCGAACCATGCTGCGCTCAGAAACGAACTATCATGGCATGAACATCTGGGTGCCGGGGTAATCCGTGTTGCAGAGGCATGGTGGTATGCATAGAGATCTCCAGCGGGTGGGGCAGCGAAACACTGCAACCCATCCCAATCATTCTCTGAGTTGCTGTCCATGACCGAGTCAATCGCGGCATACTCGGCATGGTCATCCTCAAAGATGCTCGGCCGGTTACTGTCCATGACGGAGTCTGAAGATGTGTGCGGCAGAGGATTATCTAGGGGTGGTCAGCTTGAACACACCGTTTACATAGAATTTCAAAATATGTGACGAGAGCTTACGGTGGGTGGTGCTTGGGCTTCCCAATGCTGAACTTCTCGCAGCTTGAGCCACGTTGGAGACTGAAGACTGAGGTGGTCGTGCCCGAGAAACTGTTGGAAGAGTGAGCCATGGTACCAGACTTGCAAGCGAGCTAATGCCAAAGAAGACAAAACCAACTTACCTCGACTGCTATTCGGAATTGACCAGTTCCTGAAATGGTCGGCATGGGAAATTTCTTCGGACGAATCATCTCCATTGAGGTCGATGATTCCCATGGGCTTGCGAGCCTCTTCAGGCTGGGTATCCCGAAGTCGATCATGAAGGCGGGGGCGTTTGGGAGTCGAGAGATCATTTGAGGCATTGCGAGAAGTGCCGGAGTTCTTACGTTTGGCCATTTCGCGTATCGCCTGGAGGATTCCAGAGAGATTCAGGAGTTGCAAATGGCGGTTTGGCTGGCGTTGACGGAGCCCCCGATAAAATCGAGACTGTTTCAGCTCCTGGAGAGGTCGCGAGCTTCTTTGGGCGCAAAGAAAGATGTTGGATTTGGAGGGCGAGATGTTCAGCGGCTGCGAGCCTCCCTGTGAGATGGTGGGGAAGAAGAAGAAAAAGAAGAAGAAAGATGGGAGGATTGCAAGTTGGGGTAGAGATGGAGGGCTCGATGGGTTAAGTAGATAGAAGTTGGACCAGGGAGGAATTCTGGCTAGTTTATTCAACACAATTGGGAAAATAGCAACAATAGTAATAAAACCTCTGGTCAGGTTGGCTATTCAGCACAATTAGAAAAATAATGACAATAGGAACAATACCTGCGATCGAGGTGGCTATTGAACACAATCGGAACAATAGTGACAATGGTCGAGGTACGTGCTACGAAGCCGGCCCATATGGCGGTGAAATTCAGGACTTCACAGGGTCTTCACCAGTCACTAGGACGGACAATGGCGAGTTCATCCTGAATCACATTAGCCACCGCTCTCATTAGATCAACGAGCATGAACCTACAATACTATTGTGGTATAAATGTATGCCTAGAGCGTGCGTCGTGGATGCTTTTATTCCAATGTGGTGCGATTCCAAAGATCCAGCTAATTCAAGGCCAGGAAAGGCTCACCACCTCTTCTCGTCATTGTAGTCCTTGCCCTGCCTTTCCCGCTCCAAACGGTCGTCGAACTCCTTCTGCGACCGCTGTTGCGCCCTTCGCCGCTCTTCGTCTGACTCTGCAAACGCCCAGCTATCACCCAGCGTCGAGCCCTCTCTCTGCCCCTCCCTCTGCCCATCCCTCTGCACCTTCTGTGGTGGATGGTTTTGCCCTTGTCCACGACGTAGACGCTCCCATGCTGATTCGCCGGGCTTATTTTGAGACTGAACCTCGTCTTGAAACCTTCCTCCCGTTGGCGACACATCTTCATCATAGGGTGCCCTGGGCGGCCTCGCAGTCCGGGTTGGCTGCTGTCGTGCAGGGCGGGATGGCTGAACAACTTCCTTAGACTCTTCAGGAAAGCCGAAGTCTGGCTCTGATGTCCATGGATCATTACCAGCTGTGGGAGACATGTCGTCATCCGCTGGTGGAGGAGGAGGGGGTGGTCTACGTTGCCCGAACGGTCTGGGGGTGCCAGCATGGGGCGGGACATCTCTGTTCCCATCCCAGCCCTCTCTATGTGCACGCTCAGCGCCTTGTCTTGCATTTGGCGTCACCGTTTGTCTGTCCTTTTCAATCTGCACCTTCAAGTCCTTTCCAAATTGCACCAATCTTGGATCATCCCCCGAATCCTTGGCAGCCAGGGGCTGGGCAAACGTCTGGCCGATTATCTTTCCCATCTGCCCTCCAACGATATAATAGCAAAGGAAACGCGCGCTGTGTCGAGCGGTAGTTGCCATGGGCCCCTTGATGGTGAGGAATTTGTTCGGGTTGACGTCTTCCGGTCTTGGTTGGTAGAAGGGGTATCTGGAGGTAGCCATTGTTGTGTACCATTTATACGTGCCCAGGAAAACACCAGTGACAGCGGCGTACGACTTCCTTTGCTCCATCTTGTAGATGTGCTGGGCGAGGGCCTGTGATTCTTCCGGTGCAAGCGGTCGGCCGACCCTCTTCTGCGCATAATTCAGCGTCATTTCTGTCTTCCAATACGTACTCCTTTCCGAAAAGGCCAGAAAAGGCGTGGGCAACGGGAATGGCTTCGGAAGCTCGCTGGGGATGAAGCGGGGGACTGCGGTGGAGGACGCGGATTCATTGCTGGGAGGCGAGCCATCGTCCGAGAAGCTGTCCGGCGGGGGATCCAAGTCTTGAAGAACCATGGCGGGGTGCGGCGGGCAATTGAGCAATTCGCTGCTCTAGAGGGATGCGGTGCGCGGTGTAGAGGGCTGTGGTAGAGTCGAGGTGAGGTTGCGGGTGTGGAGTGACACCAGGCTTTAGCGATCCATGACGGAATGCGGAAGCTGGGTATTGACCGGGATGAGCCCTACCCGCACACCCGCAGCAATTGACATACGTACTGTGTGCACAGTATGACACGCTCAGGCTTGCATGGCCGGCACATGCGAAGAATCTGCAGAATCTACGGTGGCGTGCGGAGACGCCCCTGGACATTTGTCAATGCTGCAGTCCCGAGCTCAGGGCTAGCTTTACGAAGTAGATGCCGCTTCACAAGCATTGTCTCTTGTCGGGGTATGAAGGAGGAGGGCGTCGGGATATGGAATCAGAGGTCCCACCTGAGGAGACACCCCCACCACGAGACAGCGGGTTGTCTTGCAATATATCTCGATAGCTTGTCACCACGCAGCTGCATCGCTGTCTGTTTGCGTCTCCTCTGATCTGCCGCGCGGTGTCAAACTTGGTGGGTTCCAAGGGGCTAGCACAATTCGGGAAGCGTGAAGCGTGAAGCGTGAAGCGTGAACAGCATGCTGCCCTCGCTTTGGGGGCGAGCGAGCACGATATAGCCCGATAAGGGAGCCAGAAGTCCTGCCATGCATCTGTCGCACCCATCGTGCACAGCCCAGACGGCGCCGGTGTGCAGTCTTGGGTGCAGCAGCGTTGGTGCAGGCGGCCAAGTGCTTTTGCGGAGAACAAACCTTGAGCACAGGTCTGAGGTCTGGAGCAGGGAAGCGGCGACCTGCCCAGCCGAACACCCGCGCGCCGACCCCAGAACACCTGAACGATTGCCTCTTGAAACATTCACTCCTCTCCATTCCTACTCCACTCTCCATCGCCTCCTTCCTCCTCGCCCCCGGCCTGCACTCCCCGCACTCGCCCCCGTAGTCATAATTCCATCGCTGGTCTGCGCTCCAGCCCGCTCTCGTTTGCCGCCGCTCTCCCGTGCTGCTCGCCGTGCTTTCCCCGGTTCTTTGTTCTTTCCTAGTCGAATACCCGGGCGCGGCAATGGCTACATCGGCGTCGGACCAGCCGTCGACAGATAATCCGGCGCAGAATGCTTCGGCGTCCCGTGGGAGCTCACGGCCGGGCAGCGGCCACGATGCGAGAGCAGCGAGTCCCGTCGAGATGAGGACATTACAAACCGCGGCACTAGAACCCTCCTCAACGTCTCCCGCCACACAAGCCCCCGAAACCTCCGCGATCCCTCCCACCACGCTGGCATCGACCGTGCCCTCATCAGAAGTGCAGTCATCGCAGCTCGTAGAGTCAGCGTCAGAAACCATGGCTCCCTCAAGCACCGCGAGACCACCGCTCCCTACCGAACTCTCCCGCGCCGAAACCGAGGCAATTGGCCCGTCGACAGACACTCCGGCCGCGAAGGCCGATTCCGCTAGCGGTCCTGTCGTTATAATAACGCTGCTGCTCACCACTGGTGCGCGGCATCCGTACAAGATCGATGAGAAATACCTCAAGAAGCGCAATGTCGCCGTCGACGCAATGGACCCGTACAACATCAGCGTCTACACCCTCAAGGAATTAATATGGAGAGATTGGCGGGAAGGTATACTTTATCTCTCCGTATTCCGTTGTTTGCGTCGTTCAGCGGCGAATGACCGCAAGACCTGTAACACAGGACAAGGCTAACATGTCTCGGTATGACAGAATGGGAGCCCCGCCCCACGTCCCCCAGCTCGATACGACTGATACACTTCGGCAGGATGCTCGACGACAAGTCCCCACTGAAAGGTTAGTCCAACCCTCTTGAAGTCTTGGCGTGGCTGGTCCAATTGCTCGGCAGAACACAGCAATTGGCCGGGTACCCGTCCTTTGCTGCACGTCTTCATTGTGGTGGCTGACAGTGCCTGTCCTGGACACAGAATGCCGGTTCCAAACCGAATCTCCCAACGTCGTTCACATGACCGTCAAACCCCAGGAAGCCGTCGATGAGGAAGACGCCAAGAATCAGAAGGGTGGAAACCGGAGGGGTGATGAGGAGGAGTCCCATGCCGGCTGCCGTTGCGTTATCCTCTAGACTCTTCGTTGGCGCCTGAGTCTCTCTCCGCTGACGCTTTGGGTATTAGGATGGATGACTCTTCTATGGGTTCTTCGGCGGCTATATGTAGCCGTCGCGCAGCTAAGATCAGTACAGGATAAGCACAAGAGATAACAGAGGAGGCTCTATTCAGCGCCCTGTGGGCCCCGTGTTGGGAGGACGTTTTTCACAACCACTGTATTCCCTCTTTTATTTGCTCCACTTTCGATGCCGGGTCTGTAGGCACGACGGTGTCCCCTTCGTCTCATCGTGGCGAAGACGATGAATTCATTCGCAGATAGTTGCCGCAGATGTTGCTGGCATGACTGGGTCGACAGAAAGCAGCAACTTGTGGTACATCGATTTCTACGGCGTTTTTGTGGCATTTCTGGGCAAGGTCGTTTGGCGTTTCCCTTCTTCAACTCTGTTATCTATGTTCCAGCTCCTTTTTCATTTGTTTTGTTTCGTTGTCACGTGTGCATATGACATTTTTCCCCGTCCTCGCGCTTTGTCGAGATCCTGTAAACTTCTTATCTCTTGTTAGACTTTTCTTATGCGGCCTCGAGCCTTCTTGTCAGCTGTACCAGTAGTATTGAGGGCTTACCCGGGATTTCCGTTCTCTTTTGTTGATGACTGGTTGGCTGCGCACGGGCATACAATTCATCGGATCATCTCCAGGTATATTGGAGAAGTTATTATTCATTGATGCCTGATTCTATTGGTCCCTTTGTGAAATCCTGCGATCTACATGAAGGATTGTTGTACACGTCATGTGTTGCCAGATATTGACAACTGATGTCGGGGGAGAATAGGTTGTCGTTCTCTGAGATATGACCTGGCCTGATGGAATGCATACAGGCTCGTCTGGCTCCGCTCACCCGATCCACTTCTCCTCCTGGATACCCCATACACTGCTCTCGCTCACCAGTTCATCTTCATCTTCGCCTCCATCTCGGTGTGGAAGTCTGGGACCTCGCGGAGTTCGTTGCCTGTCGCCACACACGTTAGCCTTCAATCCTCACATCCCATACCCCAACCATCCATTTCCCATCTCCATCCCCTCCTTACATCTCCACACAATCCCTAGTCTCCAAACCAACCAGGAACGAACAATATCCAATACATACCAACAAAAACATCCTCCCACCCAATCTCCGTATCCCTCCCCTCCAAAATATCCCTATGCACTCCACTTGCGCCGCCCAGCATCTGTGGTCTCCACTCCCCAGCCCCGGTAATCTTGAGTTCCATGCCGCGACGCACGGGCTCCGCGATCCCGAATTGGCGTCGCAGCATCTCCATCTTGAGTTTGTCTTGCGTTTGGCGCCATTGCACGAGCCGGGCTTCGAGGGGGTGCGCAGAGGACAGTTGGATGGGCTGGTTCGAGGAGGTGGTGGTGGTGGTGGATGAGGTGGAGGAGGCAGAGGTGAGGGCGAGACGGGACCGGAGGGTGTCGTGCACTCCGGGGGCGGAGGGGGCGCTGGTTTCGGGGGTGAGGGAAGTGGGGTGGGCGGTTGGGGGAACGAAGCGGAGGGACTGTGTTCAACGTTAGATTTGGCTGTTTGTGGAGATGGGGATGGAAGGTTGGACGGACCATGATGGCGAGTTGGGGTTTGTTTGGTGCGAAAATTTTGGGGTAGAGAAGAGACTGAGTCTTGAACCAGGAGTTACACTCGGTAGTGTAAGAAGAGCTGGGTTAGAGAAGGTGCGATGGTGAAGCGGTGGAGCTGATGTTGGAGTTGGAGCTGCTCAAAGCTCAAGGCTGCGAGGTGACGCGCCGCTAGTGGGTCTTGGCATGTACATTCGGAATGGGGAAGCCTGGATATATTTATGTCGCTTTCTCAACACTCAAATGCAATATGTCTGGTAGCTGATAAAGAAATAGAATAGACCGGGACTGCTGCTGTCTGGGAGTGGCAGATTTGATTGATTCCGTTGTCTTCCAATTATGTATAGTTCTAAACGCTAAGGCCTTCTAAAGCGCCGAGGCAACAAGCATGGAACCCACGCTTACCATAGCTGCCATGAGCAGATTAACGCCGTTATTATCCAGCACATCATGCCCGACTTCGATCTTTCGGCTCTCGTGATGGCCATCGGTGACTTCTGTCCCCGATGCCCCCGCCTTCTGCATCGCTCTCGATGCCTTGACCGAATCCTCATCAAACCCGGACGTCTTTGCTACGCTCTCTGCTCCCTTCTCATTATTGAATACCTCGCCCCTGATTTGTGCGGTCTTTTTCAGATGTAGGGAGCTAGTGCCATGGACAAGAACTTTTCGCCCACCTTCGCCTTCGACCACCTTTCCGGAGTGGATATCGACGACGCTGGCTTGAAGTACCGCTCCGAGATATGAGTCGAGCAGAGTCCCTGAGAATCCGGCTAAGGTCATGGCAAGAGTGTATTGAGCCTTCTCTTGTAGAGTCCAGTCCTTGCAGAAAGGCACCAACAGCGTTGAAGTAGCTGCAATGATGAATGATCCAAAGAAGCCGGCTCCGAGTCCAGCCAGTGTTACCCCACCATTGGTTCCCGGAGGCACGACCCTCCAGGGCGCTGTAATAAGTCGTGGTTTGGTTTTCGATAGTATGCCTAGCTCGGAGGAGAATGTGTCGGAGGCCACGGCGGCGTAGTTACTGAACATCCGTCAATATCTACAGTGTGAGGGGTTGTAGACTCCAAGCTTACGCGACGATGCCCACAAGCAAGACATCGCTTGTTCCTTTCCAACAAAGACCGTCCTGTGAGTATGAATCACTCTTGTTGAGTTCCCACAGATGGAGAAGTGTGAGAATCGAGGCTACCAATGAGTTGGCGAGAACCTGGACATGGTTTCGAGGTCCTTCTCCTCCGGAAGCGCCGGTGGCAGACTGTGTGAGCTTCGCTTTGATATCATGCTTAACCTAGAAAGCAAGTCAGGATCAATCATGTTTTGGATCTGGGAAACGTAGCGCACCTTTGTCACAGCTGTCCCTGCCAAAAAGAACACCCCCAGTAATGTGAAGCTTACACTCCATGGATGGAGCGCGTGTACGGCCGCCGTCGTGCCCGCAACAATTAGCCCAAAGGGTGTTAGGGAATTTCGGGACCAAGCTCTGAAAAGTAGTGCCGCGATCGCCGGCACGGCTATTACGGGCTTCATTGTCGAGCCAAAGAATTGATGTTCGGATGTTGTTTGGAAGCTCAAGAACGCAGGTGTGCATTCCAAGATTGAGATCCCGGTTGCGTCAGCAGTGGGAAACCTTGGCAGAGAAATGACCTCCGCCCCTCCCGAACTTTCAACGTTCGGCCATCCCGTGCTTCCCCATTATTCCTCGTGGGCTCCACCAGATCGGTCCCGCCTTTTCCTTCACCGGTTTGCCTTGCAGTGGCCGTTCCAGTCAGAGACTTTCCACGCGCTCATCTCAAGATCCGGGGGCCCCGACCGTCTGGTCTAGGAATCCGTTGTAGCTGAAACTTCCAGGTTTTCGTCGAGGATGCGTACCTGCGGCGAATAGCAGCTGCACGAAAGATGGCTGTGTGCACCATTCTGAAGTAATCGGGCGATGAGTTCGCGGGGCTGACTCAAACCGTTTTCCCGAGCAGGGCAACGGCAGCGGTGACAGATGATTCAGAAGCACCCAAGCCCCGGGACCACGAAGAATGCTCTGAAGTGGCTTTCGAGCAGCATCGTGATTGCTCAAAATACCGTCCCATCTTATGCCAAGTTGCGGCCTCTTTCCAGGCTCCAGCTCGCAAGCATCTCAACAATCTAGCTTCGAAGGGGAGATGCTGCAGACGAAATGTCTTATGTAGGCTCTACCGATGCTCCCAAATTACGAATTTTCCTTGAATCTAGTCCCCACGTGTGTCCATATTATTCCCTTCTTTGGAATCCGATTATCGATCCCTGAAGCCCCTGTTGGCAACATTCTTCAAGTTTCTCACGCACTCCGGGCTTGGAGCTAATGGCGTGCTGCATTGGCTCTGCCATACGAATCAAGTTGAAGAGGATCATCAACTAGACGGGAGACTATTCGAGCGGCCCGTTCCCCAGTGTTGGAACTGACGCTTTACGCAATGGAGTACCGCTTATGGGATTGGGAGAACCAAGGTATTGAACTGCAGCCTAATGTCAGCTCACAGCACCTCCTTGCCAATGAAAGGGCCTACCAGAGGGGACGTAGCAGGGGCCAGCACCATGGCCGGAGTCCTTCAATGGGGTCAGAGGAGTCTTTCGGATCCATCCCTCCAGCTGACCAGGACAACGTCCCCGAGCCGGACAGAAACCGTGCCGATGAAAGTCAACCTGAGGAATCTACAGACCGAATAGACGTCGAATTACAGCGCCCGCAATCTTGGATACGCGCCTCGAGCCAGGGCAAACATCCATCGTGGCGGCGTAATGAGAGTAGGGGCAGCTTCCTCATGCTGCTCCTTTCCATTGCTGTTGTTACCTTCACAACTCTATATGCGTGTCGCACCTCACTGACAGCAAAGCTCTTTACTACATCGTCAAGCGAGTCCCTTCTTATTCTCCGAGTTCTCTCCGAAACATGTACCGTTCTTTTGTATGTTCTTGTTTTATGTATCATAGAAGACCTTCAGTGGGCATACGCATCGAGAGCTAAAGGAATTGGGCTGTTGGGCTTTCTGAGTTTGGACGCCGGAACCAGGGTGTGGGGCTTGCTCAGACTTCTGTGCACTCGTTCTCGAGAATCCGGTCCCTACAAGCGATATTCATTCGTTCGGTGAGCATTACAGGCCTCTGTGACTGGTAGAAACTAAGCATCTAGCTCATAGTCTTTGTTTGCTGGTGGTTGTCCCAATTCCTGGCATCACTATCATGAGTACTACCTACCTACCTATCACCGAAGTTCCCTCTGGGCTGACGATGCGTAGGCAGTCTGAAGATCGAGCCTTCCTTCTCCACCCAAGCTTCATACCGAGTGGCTGCCGGCCTGGCGGATTTAAACACGTCCACAGCACTCTCAATGTCACCAACATGGGCGACTGCTCTACTGTTCGATATTGGCTCTCCGTTATGGGACAGCAGAAATTCGATTCAAATGAAGCCGCTCGACACACGCTTTGGTCGTTGTCATTCAACATCCGATGCAACGCGGTATACGCCATGCGAGGAGTCTTACCTGCTAACGGGTGGTTGTCTCCGTATAACGCCTCAAAAGGACGACTTGAGAAAACATCCAGATGCGACCATCTACGTTGTCGCAGATACAAAGAGTTACCAGGTCGAGTTTGACGATGTACACGATCAAAGTGAGCTTCGGTCGCAAGGACATTGCAAAACACACGGTTATCCAATCGGCGCTATCCATACTTGCATAGCGCTTGGAAAGTCTCAAGAAATTCAGCATGGGTATGGGGTCTGCCCACAAGCGCTTATGGCTTCGGGACGGTGTCTCACGAATACGTCTTGGATCAAAGACCCATTTCCATACGCTTCCTCCCTCTACGTATACAGGCGCACCGCTACAGTCTACTATTCTCGATCGAACTTCTCCATCGTAGCGGTAAAGGACCTATCCGATCCCGACCCATTTCTCGTCAGGGCAGAGGATCTGTCTGTCATCTCCGATGTCGTTATGCGTAGCCTCAATTTCCGCAATGCCAATTCATCCGATACCACATCTTCAGACCTAGCAGTCTTCATGTCCGCTGGTTTACAAAAATTGGACAATCCATTTGTCCTCAGACTCGCTCGGACAGAGGGCAGAAAGGCTTTGGCTACGATGCTGCAATACTTTCACGCCAATCATGTCGGAGCAGGAGGCCCAGAATCGGTATGGGAGGCGCTAGAGCCTCGTCCTGGACTACCACCAGACATGTACACCACCTTGCAAATCGCCGTTCCTTCGTATCACGTTGTTGCGAGTAGCTTGACTCTGTACATATTCATCGGCGTATCCTCTGCGTTGTTACTGCTATGCTTTACGACTATTATCTTTACCTGTGGCACCGTTACTCGATGGCCTTGGAGAACAGGGTATCCAGCGCTGGACTTCGCGATCTATTGCCTTCCGACAAGAGTGAGACACCACCGAAACCTATACAAGACTTTGGCGAGCATGAGAGAGCGGCAAAATGCTTCGATAGGGAAGAGCTTCGAGGGATCCCGATTCTATGCAAATTGATCTCTACTGGAATGTCTTTCATACCTATATCTTGCCCTTTGCTCAAGTTTTGGGGGCTGGAAAAGAATTTTGTGTGATGCACGCCCTTTAGGTTTTCTGCTGCTCTGTTCCTATTTTGAGCTGTTAGTGTAAATGATTGTTGTGTTTCACATGTACCTTCTTTTCTAAATGGTCTCTTTTCAACGTATCTTATCTAATCGCTGTCAATTTGTAGGGTCGCGTGCTTTGTCTCATATATGGCGCTACACATGGCTAGAATTATACCGCAATTTACCCGCTCAGCCTTATCCTGCTATTCAATTCTTCCTCTCGCCAATTCGTATTTCGGGTTCACAGCCCTGCCCTTTCTACCCTGTGTCTTGAGAATCATCTAATTGCGAGGCAGAAAGCCCCCGCCGCACTACGGAACTTAGTCCACTTAATGAGTCAGGCAAGGCTTGCGAGAGCAGGTTTTGGTGTTGAGGGGCAGGACAGCAGTGTGGGGAACCAATGGTAATGTTCGGGGGAAGCTAATTTTCAGAGTGATTACCTAGTACACTAGAAACTGACAGATAGCTTCCCAGAATTCAGGTAATGGTACGCTTAACTAGAGCAACCAGAAAGCCAATTGGCAGGCGCGGAAGGAGGCATATATTATGAGAATGCCAGGCTCACGGACCACTCGATTATTGCTAGGTAAGTACACATTCTCAGTACACATCCTCAGCACTTATGCCGATGGGGTCAGCGAACATCGACGAAAATCTGCTAAATTCTTGTCAAACATGAGTGGAAAATTTCCACTCATTGAGTGAGGACTCCCATGCCAAAATCCAAAATCCGCCCTCAAATGGCTGGAGTCATGTTTACTTAATTATTGAGTCGAATCAATTCTGCCTCGCCTTACCTGTTTGGGCAACCTCTGCGCCCAATGTGGCTGTGCACCACGAACCAATCGTATTCCTTACGGCCGCAAAGCATTCCCAACTAGGTTTTGCTAGACCCACGATAAAGATGTATACTCGAACGCAGCCTCTGCGCACGTCTTTCAGCTGCTACGCAATCCTCGCGCAGGTGTCTCGAGATAGAATGGTTCGAAACATCTGACAGAGGGACTTGACTTATTTATTCCTCTCGTTTTCGCTCCTGTAAACAGTTTGTTACTTGTCTATCAAAGTCTCATTTCCATTGTTTAAGGTTTACCGCTTCTCTTTTTCTTCATAATGGCGTTCCTACTTTATAAGTACATAAAGAGACGCATCAACGAGAAGAAATCCCCTACCTCAGCGGATGACCATTTAGTCCCAGAAATTGCCTTGGGACCAGTCCAAACGCCGAATGGACTATCCGCAGAGTCTCTTCATGTCACCGGAGCCAACGAGCATGAGAACGTTGCCACTACGAACAAGACCCCGACCCCACCTGCAGAGGAGATTGCAAGAATCAAAGAGGAAGCATCTCGTATACGCAAGTATCGATGGAAAATGATAGCCGGCCTCTTCATCCCGACTTTCCTTGCTACAATTGACTTCACGATCGTCGCCCCTGCTGTTCCAATCATATCTTCACATTTCAGTCAGTCTTCCTCCTGCATCTATTTATCTATTCCTCTAAGTTCCAGTACTGATGCACAATCGAAGACCGGCTCAGCGGCAGCTTCAACTGGATCGTTGCCTCATTCACTCTCACCTACACAACTTTCGTTCCCATCTCCGGCCAAATCGCCGACGTTTACGGTCGACACTCTGCGCTCCAGTTCCACCTATTTTGGCTGCTCATCGGCAGCATCATCTGCGCCGCAGCCACAACATGGCCAATGCTGCTCCTAGGTCGAGCCCTTCAAGGCCTCGGATCTTCTGGCATCATGAACCTCTCTAGGATCATTATGTCCGACAACATGAGCCTCGCGGACAACTCCAAAAATAACACGATCTTCAGCGTCCTCATCGGGATCAGCTACGCCATCGGCCCCGTCGTAGGCGGGTATCTTGCCAGTGCAAACTGGCGCTACTGCTTCGTAGTATCGGTTCCCTTAGCTGTGCTCTCGCACCTCATCGTCTTCTTCCTTATGCGCAAGGACCTCGTCCATGGCCGAGTTGCCAGCCAAAGGGGCAGCAATATGAAAAGATTGGGGTTTATCTCTGGCCTTGCAACCTTCGACTGGCCGGGTATATCCCTCTTCATCTTCGGCATCGGCCTCTTCATACTCGCAATCATGTGGGCTGGAACACAATTCGCCTGGTCGAGCGCCGCGGTCATAGCTCCCCTAACCCTCGGCGCAATCCTCAGCATCCTATTCTTCTGGCATGAGTTCTTGCTCGAGCCGGGACGCTTGTCTGCGCGTATATTCCCGCGCCAAATCGCTATGATGCCGTTCGAGCTGTACAAGAAAAAAGACACACTCTTACTCCTCATCATCAACTTCGCCACGGGCATCAGTCTGACCAGCGCGTTCTACTTCATCAGTATATACTGGGAACTCGCAGAAGGATACTCAGCATCCGACGCAGGCGTCCAGCTCCTATACTACACGCCCGGTCTCGGCGTCGGCGCCTACTCCGCAATGTTTATGTGCAACGTCGCGCCACGACAGACCTTCTACCCTCTAGCTCTAGGCTCAGTGCTCGAGTGTCTGGGCATGGCACTGCTAGCCTGGGCCGTCCGAATCCGCCACCGATCACTCGTGAAAGGCATGCTTGCACTCGCCGGCGCAGGAACAGGACTCCGCTTCATGCCCGTCGTATTACACGCCGCCGGGATCTGGCAGACGAGATTAGCTGCCATATTAAGCTTACTCAGTTTCGCGATTCCGTTTGGAGAAACGATTGGGATCTCGATGATGGGCTCCGTGTTCACGAATCGATTTAACGCGTTTCTCAAGGCGTTGAATCGTGATGGGCAAACGCACTTTACGGCGAGTGGGCCGCCGAATTTGGGGATTTTTGATGGGCTGCCGAAGGAGGTTAAGGTGTTGGTGCAGGATAGGGCTGCGAAGGCGGTCATGTGGGCGTTTGTGAGCATTTTGCCGTTTATGGCGATGGCGGTGGTGGCGAGTTTCGCGCTGGGGAATGTGTGGATTGGGAGGCCAGCGGAGAGGGAGAAGAATGGGGTGGTCAAGAAGGAGGAGGTTAAAGGGAGCGTTTTGTATACGTATTTTGTTTGGGCGGCGCTTACGGGGAGGGTTGGGGAACAGAAAAGTGAGGTGTGGAGAGCGGAGGAAGGGGAAGCAGACCAAGTAGTTGAAAGGAAGGCGGAGGGTAGAACGGAGTGGAATGGCCCATGGGTGTAGGGAGAGTTGGTAGAGACGAAGTGGTTTCATTGATTTCTTGTCTTTCGTTCGCACTCCATTTTCACGTTCGTTTTATGTCGAACTCACGGTTTCTAGAGTACATGGGGACCAGTTCTAGACATCATCTCAAGTCGCCAGCAAGAGTTCATCCTACTCTTCTCTTCCATATGAGCAATGCATTTGCCGATTATCTCGAGTTTCTATATGTATTAGAAGTGCTAGTATTATAGATTGTGTGATGTGCAATAGGCCAGAGAAAACTACTACCATATCACAGTCAGCTACGATGGAGGCGATGTTCACTACCCATTCAACCCCCGTTTTAGGTCGAGTAGATAATCAGTGATCGTCTTATGAACTAAGATGATTCGGATCGTACGTAAGATGTGGGTTTTCGATAGGCAGAACGACTTTCATCCTCAATCGACACGATATATCAACGCAGCCGCTTGAGGCCAATCCCTGATCAGACGAGTCCGCACCATAGACTCGGTCTAAACCATCCCAATCAAGATCATCGCATCTAAGTTAAAATCTGAAGGTCTTCTGACGCCCATACTATTCTTACACCTCAATGCTCCACCCGCAAAAATCCAAAGCAACGGACAACAGCCAAACTCCATATTCTGCTCACACACCCTCCTCAGCTGGATCACAAAGATCAGAAAATAGAACCGGTTGAAGTGAATACTGCACCTATTTATCAATAGACGTTTTGAAGTTGTCCGGAACGACGACTATCCGGCCGAAGGTGCAGCGCTTGGCGGCGGCTACGATATTCGATTCCTTGGCTATCCACACCCAAGGTCCGTCATGTCGGGAGCTGCATCCTGCAGCACTACGAAATCGAAAATGGATGTCGATTCGAATTCTAGCGGAATATGAGACGTAGTATAGAAATGGATTGTACTCCAAGAATAGTGTTGTTGCGCTGGATATGCTGACATCTGATAGAGGACCGGTGCGTAGGATTAAGTATTTAGTTGATGGCTTGCAGAAATTCGTATCCCGGTATGTAGTCCAGGTGATCACATTGAGAATGGAACGTGGGGGTACTTGTTTCAGTAGTATGCACCCGTCGTGATAGCTGCAATCGCTGATCAGGTGGGTTGCCTTGTAACAGGGAAAATGGTGCGCTCCGCTTTCCAGGCCAGCAAGCATCTCATGTAGGCAGTTACCGCGATGCTGAAAGATATATCTGGGAATCAGTTAAGTAGGTTCCATGAAGGTTTCCATTTTACCCCGCAGTCCGGTTTCCCAAGTTTCCGGAGACTGGACGTTCTATTAAGGTTTCAGATGACGCCGCTGATGCGGGGGGATACCTGGACACTGTATCCCCCCACCATCACCAATCCTACCCTGCGGTTCTCACCGCCAGAAGTACCGTGGTAGTTTCAAGAAGGAAGTCTTAGCGGCCGCTGGAGAACCCTTAATCAGTGCTCCAGCCCAAAAGCAAAAGCAGTTCGAGCTTGGAGGATGCAGGTCCCACGATAGAGTTCCCACCACTGTCTCAGTGTGCAGGCTCGTCCCGAATGGTAACTTTTAGTCGAGTAGGGAAGCTTCTGCCTAGACGTACTCAACTGCCGTTGCCGCTGCCTTTACCAGAGTTTCATGAGTCGGGTATATGGTGCTTCGTTGCGCCCATTATTTGCTTATTCAGTAAACCGTTGCAGGCATCGCCGAGGCTTGGAGTGACGTTTATTCTAGCTTCGTGGAATGTCATGAGAGTGGAAGTTTAGTGTTTGCTCATTCGAGTTCTTCTTCTGAGAATATTGATTCTTGTAGGGGGTTTTCCTTCTAATGCTGATGATTCCAAGTTCAGTAGTTGGCTGCGTTGGAATGCATACGAGTTACTTCTTGAGATTCTACCAGTCATCTGGTTTGTACTTTGATGGGGAGTTGATATTGTAGATCAGGAATAAGAAAGATGCGTCAAGCTGCAGAATAATGGCCATTTATTACTAGGTGCAGATTTCAGGCTTGCTTTTCGCGGGTTGGTACCTCACCAAAAGCACAGTAGTACTTAACAGTTTTATCGAATCAACCGGTGGTATAATCAGAAGTAGATATCCCTATGACTTGCTATGCAGCTGGGGTGCCTTGTTTTGTTGGTTTGCAATGGCGAAGTGAGGCGTCGAACAGTGTTGGCCGGGGCAGTGCTGCCAGTGCCATGAGACCATCGGTGAGAGAAAAGTGCCAGTTGGAGAGTGCAGTCCTATCCTAGCTTTTACCAAATGGCTGTACTAGTCATACCGATCGGCGGCGCCGCACCCACGCAGTGGGTGTTGGGTGTGTCAAACTTGCGCCGGCAGTCGTGGTTGTGCGGTACCAGGACGCCATACTAACACTTTGCACGCTCAAACGGGCAATGTCAGAGGTTGCACAGAATGCAGCACCAAACAGCCATCTTAACACATGCAATAATGAAAAATGCAAACAGCGGTGAAAGGGTAAGTGTCGAGAGACCTGACGAGGTAGGACAAAAATGATAGAAAATAGATATGAACGTGACGAGGGAGACTAATAGCTGCTTGCTTAACGAGGTGACGAAGCGTTAATGCGGATAATATAGAATTGTGCCCAATGCAGCAGTCACGACCAAGCATCAAAGTGTGGTAGAGGCCCCAATTGGCAAGCGCATGAAGCTGGACGTGGTGAACACCGGTTCGGCTCGAGGAGACAAAACAGAGAACGGGACTTATCTTGATATTCAATATATCCGAACCACTTTTCAGGTTCGTGTACTTGCTAGCCGTCGAACCAAGCACGTTCACGCATGCAAGTTTGGAACGCATGAACCGAGTCGGTGAATCACGAACGAACCGATGCAAATCACCATCCAGATATTCGTAGATGCAGCCGCTTGCACGGAATGGGGGACCATACTCCGTTCCTCAAGTTGAAGACGACAACGATCAGTTGACAAATTGTCGGCGTCGACCACCCACACATGAACAACGCGGAGCTGCGGGCGAGAAGGGAAGCACTGCCGTGATGTCAAACGCAGACACATCAGATACGTCGGAGAATAAAGGCGGGGCCCTCCTTTGGCCAAGACCGATCCTCCTCGCCGCACTACGATGAGTACGATGGGCCAGTCGAGGAAATATAGTCAGGTATATAGACTGGGTTTGAAGATGGACGCATCAAGGCGGACCACGCGGCGAGGGACCCAAGCCACAGATCGCCATGATCCTTGAACAAGGGGCTCATCAGGGACCGGGACGCGGTCGGGATGGTCGAATTGGCGTCCGAACCGTTGTCGGCACGATCAGGGCCTCGAGGTGAAGGGAGACGCCATTTGTCGCAGCGGGATGAGTGTTGAAGCGGGGCGACCGTGATGAACCACGAAAGAATGAGGTCTGTCCTCCGCGCAGGATGCGGAGCATAGCTGCCGTGAAGCTGACAACAGCTTGGCAGGACCCTGCGAATTAATGACCGCTCTGATGTGAGGTACAAGATTATCTTGCTGGCGGTCGTGCGCCTTGTGAGCTGTGGTTGATGAAGAGAGGTGTCGCAGTGGTGGGGATTCCCTGTGCGGCGAAATTGCTTGACCGTTGAACAGGGTTTGGTGCCTGGATGCATGAAGTTATGAAGGGGCCTTCGGGACACGAGGAACCTCATGTCGAGAACGGGGTCAGCAAGACCGTCCGAAGCCTCACGCTGCTCTCAGTTTCTGCGCGGCTGTGTTTTGGCTCTGGTGGGACGGCTGGCCGGCCGCTTGGCCGAGCCGCCTGGACTGGGTAAACAAACCAAGCTGCAGCAGCTGCAGCAGTGGATATGCAGGCAAGCGCTGAGTGATATTAGGCCGTCGTGTTGTTGTTTTTGCACCACTGCAAGGCACCACAGCGCGCCGCTGTCCGGCGCACCACGGCGGCCAGAATGACGAGCGCACAGATGGCAGCCCTCATCGGAGAGTTCTCGCGTTCGCCAGGAACTTGAAACGCAGCGGGTCGAGGCAGCGCGAGGCCGTCAAAAGAGAGGAGCGCGAGGGCTCAAAGCTATCGAAGATAATTTTAGTGAGTCGCATCTCATTTCCCTCAGTTGCGCCAGGCGGCTTGGGCCAATCAGGACGCGGCTGGGCGCGTGGTCGAGTGCGCAGCCTGGCCCCGGCTCGATGCTGCAGCGGTGCCCTGGTCGTGGCTCCTTCCTCTCCACGCCTCGCACTTGCCGAAACTGCTTGATCTGGCGAGGTGCTCTTTCCCCCATGCTCCCATGCTCCCATGCTCCTTCCTCCTCTCACGGCCAGCGTCCTGCGTCTCCTCTCACCAAGTCGTTCCTTCAATTGAGACCTGGGTCGCCGCTTCCCCTCTCCGCCCGCATCTCCAAGCAACCCGGGCCTGTTTTCCTGCTGTAATCGTCGCTAATACATAACCATCGCCTGCCCAAGTGTTTTGCCCCCACGGATGGACCTGTGAAGCTTCGCGTCCGCTCCTGGCCCATTGCTCGTCCGCCAGACCTCCCATCTCGGCCCATCACCACCAAGACATCCGCCATGGACAGCAACGCGCTCAATCGCCCGCGACAGGACCGTCGTCCCCCTCGGAGCTCTCCCCGGCGCCAGAGACAACAACACCCCGTCACAAAGAGCGCTCTCGTGCTCGCGCTCATCGCCGGCACCGTTCCGGCAACCATGGCCCAGAATTGCGTCTCGCTCGCGGGCTCAACCATGTGTCCCAGCTTCACCAACGCTTCCATCAGCACTGGCTCCAACCTGACCGGCCTATTGTATGTGTAACCTCACGTCAGACCCGTACTGGTCCTCTGCGACATGGATGCTAACGAAAGCTGAAAATAGTCCGTTCCTGTCTTTCGTCTCAAACGTGCAGACGTTTGATGATCGATTACGGCAGTACATCTCAACTGATTATGCCAAGCAAAAGTACGTTGGCTGTTGCCGTGGTTCCACTGTGGGGAACTGCATGACTGACAGCTGGACAGATACCAACAGCTCCTAGGGTGCTCCAGCGTCAATCTAACCAACACATCGGATATCTACGCGCGCTACACGAGGAGCGTGCTGTGCAACTCCATTGTGCAGAACTCCGTAAGACCATGCTCGCTGACCAAGGACGTGTCAAGACCGCTCTGTGCAGACTCTTGCGTAAGCGTTTCGATATTTCGATTTTACGAAACCCCCTTCGCATCAACACTGACCGTTTGCCAGGCACAATTCGCCATTAGCGAACAGGAAATCACCGCGAGTCCTGAATTATGCGGCACTTCGGGGATGAACGCGATCGACCAGATCCGAGCCGACTTTACGACGTGCGCCCTGCCCGCTGATTCGCTGAGTGGTACCTGCATCAATGCAGTTGCGAATGAACCGAACGACTGCGGCTATCAGACCAACCTCGAGCAGACCAACCTCGAAGGCCTGTGCTCGTTTTGTGCACAAAGCTCGCCTAATGCGACAGATTCGTGTTGTGTAAATGCTCGTGTCGAGCAACGTTGCCAGAATGTCCGTCTCCCAACGACCACGTCAATGCCACCGCTATTCCCGTCATCCACTTCCTCGTCGTCTCCCTCAGCAACCTCTACTGGAGCCGGTGCCACAGCATCCAAGTCCTCTGGTCTTTCAGGAGGTGCGATTGCGGGCATCGTGATCGGTTCCCTTGTCGGTGCGGCGCTTATTCTTGCGGCGGTTATTTTCTGTTGCATTGCGATTAGGAAGAAGAAACAGAGCCAACACGGAAGCATCTTGAACACTCCGTCTCCGACACGACAAACCATTCCAGGACCGTCCATGTCTTACAACGACAACAATTCGCCTACGACTATCGTGCCTGGAGCCCGCGTTGCACGCATGTCAGCACTGGAAGGATCAAGCTCATCGGGTCATCACAGCTCCCGTGCAGGTGGTGTGCTCGGGGCTTATCGCGGGTCTCATCATGATGATGCTTACGAGTCTCCAGATTCAGGGCGTAGTCATCTTGCAGGCAATCTACCGAAACGTGATGGATCGCTTTCGAGCCATTCTGCGCTTGCGGTTACCGATGGTCACTCGTCACCCCATTCAGGGTCGAATACCGATCGCAACTTTTCTTCTCCCGAAGGAGTCGCCTCAGGACAATCGGAGCAGCTCCAATTCTTCAAGGACTACTATTCCCAAGACGACATTCACCCGAATGATACCGTGGCAACTCTCTGGGCGTACCAAGCGCGCGCTAACGACGAGTTCGAGCTTGAGCGAGGCGACATGCTCAAGGTTGTCGGCATTTGGGACGACGGATGGGCGACTGGTGTGAAGCTGTCGGAGTCAGCAGAGCAATGGGAAGCCCGGAGGAATCTGCAGCGTGATTCGGGTGTGAGCAACGGGAGCAGGCAGTCGCGCATCGAAGGAGAGAGCGAGATCAAAGCGTTCCCGCTGGTCTGTGTGTGCCTACCACAGCACTGGCGGAAAACAATAGAAGGAGACTCTACGGACACGGGAGGAGGCAGTGGAGGTGATCGCGCACCTCCCAGCCCTTGATGATGCCTTCTCCCTTTTCTGTTCGTTGACGTTCTCTAGGTGTCTCATCCCGTACATCCCCGACCGCTTCTCCCGCCACCGTTCAGCAACTCACGGGTACCTTTCAACAACTCAATGGACACCAACCCCACGCATTTAACTATCACGGACAGTCGACTCTCACTCAAAAGGATTCGGTCATGTCATCACCGCCCCCGCCTCCATATCTTCCTCACCCACAGCCTCATACGGTTCACCTTTCACGACATGCACGTCCCAAGACACCTGCTCCTTCCGCTCTCCATTCCTCTGGATCGAGCACTCTCCTCGATTCCCCGCACCGTATCTAATGCGACACGATGATGGCTGGTTACGCTATGCACCGTTGATTTCAATTTCGCGATTTCCACTTTTCGATATTTGAGGCTTCTTGATACCCGTTTCGGATTGCATTGCATTGCTCAGCGCGCGCATCCACCCACCAGCATCGCACTCGTCTGCCTTGAACTAGCAACGACGGCCCCTTTCACAAACCGAACGTAATACCGTAATATCTCAAGTCCTCACCCGAATTACCTCTACGTCACGACGACCAATTTCCAGTCTTTGGGTTTCCTTTTTTTCATGGCGACACAGACGGCCGGCGGTTCCTTTTAATACACTCTTTGGACGACAAGTCCTCACGCGCGCACTGAAAGCGCCTCCACGCTCTTTTTACAAAAACTGACAAACATACATACAACTCTGGGCTTTGCAAACAACTACCGACTGTCATTGCCTACTTAATATTTGGTTCTGAACCGATACCACACTCGCGAACATCAATAAACACCCATCTTGTTGGCTTCGATTGGTTTTGTTGCGTTCTATACCCATCCTTTCACAGCCACTTGCTTGAAGGGGCACGAGAGTTTTCTCTTCTGTCTTACGCTTCTCGCCCTCCGGGGCTTTTCTTATAATCAAGGTTTTCTCAGAGGTTGCTGCACCACCTTGGCACAGATGATGCGGCTGTTGTAGAGGCTTGAAGGCACGGGACGAGCTCGGAGCCCCTGTACATATGCGAATCATTCGCCTCTAGCTCTAGCTCTTGTCCTCGAGCTGCGTGCCTGGCAGGAAGGGTAATCTTTATCGTTCTATGATATTCCGCCTTTCGGAAAGGTGCATTGAAAAATCGGCAAAGTTTCTTTTATCTCTGGGGGTTGGGGATCAAGCTGGGATACAGCGTTGAGAGGTTGAGTTGGAGAGGGGAGAGGAGTGTAGATGAGTAGGGGTTCTTTTGGATAGGTCAGAGACAGCAAATGGGACATATTGGTCGGATATCTAAACTGGTTCCGTTACGTGAAGGCTTGTTGTCAGGTTGTTTCTGGCCCGCTAGCCTACTGGCGCACTTGCGACTTCCTTCCTGTTGCCAGACCCCGCAACCGGAACCTCTTGTTTCTGGCCGCGGCAGGGTATGCGTAAGCTCCACTGCTGACCATCGATCGCATCGCTTGCGAGTCGCGACACTTGCTTGCTGTGCGACATACGTTCAATCGTACAGCCCGCTTCGGTTCGCTCCGCCTTCGCGACTGCAGTGCAGAGTTGTCTGCATTGCACTGCACCTTTCAATGCCACAAGTCACACAAAATCGCTTGACGTGCAGCTACTCGCTTCCCAGACTCGGCTGGGCTGCAGCTCTTTTTCATGCAAAACATGTGTTGTGTGCGTGGCAGTTCATGCCGCTATGCGGCCCGTAGGTAGCTCGTTCACGCACGTAAGTCAGGAACTGTGACAGTCTGGTCGGTGGTAGGTAATCTTTTATGGAGGGTATATGTGGAGATTGGGGATTCTGAGTGTGGGTGTGTGTGATGGTGGCGTTTCGTTTGTGTCTGGATGTTGGGTGCATGCATATGGCTAGACTAGTCCCCAATCTGTACGCCACGGAAAGATAGCACGAGTGATAGTGGGTATGCAGGCTGTGTACTGTACCTACGTATGTGCGCTGTAAAGATGTTACCGTTGGTAAGCTTGAGAAAACACTCTTTGATCGGGAATCATTCCTATTCTGCTCTGCTGGTCTTGCCTTGAGTGAGCAAGATAACTATGGATTAGGACCAGCGAGATGTTGTCCAGATACAAACAGCCCTACTCCAAGAACCGGGATGCGATGCGCTTGGAGCAAACCTTCATGCGGAAACGTCCGTGGCTAGCTGAGACTCATTGATTGGCAGTGTGCACACAACATAGCCCTTGCATGCCGAGGTAGTGTTTTGAGTGTGGATAATAGGTTTTCTGATAAACGCAAACGAAGGGCACACACCCATACCACAGCCTTATTTCAATCGATTGCAAGGAAGACACAAGAAGGAGGGGTGTATATGTAGGTCCAAGCACACACGTTCGGCATCTAATACAATTGCACCTGGGCTAGGAGGGGATTTGTAAACTTCAAACAACCATATCTCAAAGCCCGTTGTCGGCGAGGGCAATCTCCATAGCAGAAGGTCCATTATCCCTCCCGCTTAGAAAGGGAAACTCTTAAAACGTTTAACCCTCATGGTTGTCGAGGTATATGCCCCCCGCTACCCCCCGTTCCGTACCGCTTCCCGATTGAGAAGCACATATTCATGCACATCACATGACATGAAATGAAGCGTAGGTAGGTAGGGATTGATTCGCAAATCGTCATTCATGCAAAGTCGTTCCCCCCCGTTCGTCCAGGGCCATGAAATGTTTTTTGTTCGGTTCACCCCTCCCACCTCGTTCCACGCAGGCGGGCGAGCATTCATCTCGACATTTCTTCCGATATGAGCAACGGCCACAGTTCTTTCAATCCCTCGATCGTCCCCTCCCTTTTCTTCTCGCCACCACTTCAGCAATCCCCATGTCATCGCCGTTCCGTTGGTGCCATTCCTCAATCTCCCGCTTCACGCTGTCGCGATACTGTTTCGCCTCTTCGCTCCCCTCGACTAGGAGCTTTGGGCAGTGGCCGCTGCGGCGGAAATGCCGCTTGAGGTTTTCCCATCGACAGTCTGGTTTGAATGTGCATCCGGGGTGGGGGCAGCGGTAGGGACGAAGCGTCTATCGCGATATCAGTATGTAGTATAAACTAGTGAAAGCGGGAAATGGCATGGGAAGAGCCTACCTGGTGCGTTCTCTCGTGCTTGCTCAAATTGCTCGAGTCCGCGCACATGAAATCGCAAAATCTGCATTTATGCTTTTTGCTTCCGAGATGGAGGGCGCTGATGTGGGTTTGAAGCTGCGTATGCGTCGTTGTCGTGTATCCGCATCGATCGCACACGTATGGGCGATGACCCGTGTGCGTTCTTTCGTGGTTGTCCTTTGCCTGATTGGTCGCGAACGTCTTCTTGCAGCATTCAAAGCTGCACATGTAGGGCTTGTGTCCGGCGTGCAGCAGGAGATGACGGGATAGTTTGGATCGTTGCTTGTAATCCTTGTCCTGCGACTCGCATCCTTGCCATTGACAATAGCAGGAAGTGCAGTTGTCCACGTGGGCTGCTTTAACGTGCTTGTGGAGAGCTTCCGGTGTGTCGAAGACCTGGAGACACAGACTATTAGGGCTGTGTTGCCATTTGCACACGCAGTCCTTGCTCGGATCAGTCGATGCGGTGGTAGACCGACGGATTTCAGGTACTGAGATATCCTCAAGAGGTTCGTTCTTGAGCTGGGGTGTGATCGTATCCAGCATTTCGTCCTGAATGGCTGAAGCAAGACAGTCTAATCTGTTGTTTGAAGCAGCCTGTGGCCCCGAAAAAGTCTCAGTGAAGTGAGATTCTGGGAGCATCCAGTAAGTGCTGTCAAAGGAAAATGAGCTGTCGGAGATGTCACCACCGAATGAATGCGTGGTAGATGTGGCCGGTCTAGCGCGGAATGAAAGGGTACTTTGGGGTTGACTGGTCTGCAGGTCGAAGTTGAACATCGGGTATGAGCCTCCCTTGTCGAAGTTGTTGCACTGGAGTAGCGCCGAGCCCCATATGTTGAGTTGATCTTGTGGGAATGCCGAGAACTCGCCGCAGGTTCTGGTATTTCCATGACAACACGACTGGTCGAGATGGCAGTGATCAAAGGGAATGTTGAGCAGGCAATTCGAGGCGGAGGGAGCGACTGGTATCGGTGACGACTGATTACTGAGGCCAGATATTGAGGTATAGTTTCCAGGCGATAAGGCTGGTGTTGCAACATTGGAGGCTTGAGTAGTTGTAGTAACGTTGCATTGTCCCAGGTCTCTATGATCCTGTGAAAAGCACTGGTAACCATCGCAGGCGGGAAGACTCAGGTGTGAATACTTTTCCCCGCCTTGGAAGTGACAAGGTGCATTGTCGAAGCAGTAGATGGTTCCCGAGGTTGTAGGAGCCGAATGCGCCTGGTGACAGTCACTCGTGGGATCTCCGAGAGGGCATGAAATGGCTTCGCAAGCCTGACAAAAGCATGGATCGTTCGGACAGGAGACCTTTGTGCACTCCGGATCCCCGCATAGGTCGACACATTCCCCTTGATCACAGTGAGGGTCACAGTGAGGGTCCCAACAGGCGTCCTCCGGTGAGCATGCAACGTCCCCAGGGCATGGAACCGGGCAAGGGTCTGGGCACGTTATATCGAAATCGCACCCCTGACAGAAATTATCGAAGCAGGTGTCCAGGAACTGGTGGTCCGAGTTTGAGATATGATCCAGAGGGCCGCCATCAGTCTGGTGAAACTCAGCAACCTTTGACACTGAAGCCGTGCGCTTGGCCGGGCGCGGATCAGCGACAGCCTCACAGACCGGTGGCTCTGGGCATGTGCAACAACATAAGTTCCGTGGATCAATGTGTTCAGCCCGGTGCTCCTTCTCGAAGGATATGCCTGAGGATGCGGGTTGGAGGGTTCCCGTGGCATTGTCCGAGCCACGCTTTGTGCCAGCGACCGAGGCAGGTTGAGGAAACATGGCATCAGTGGACCAAAAGAAGATATCCTCGCCAAAAGCTGAGTCGCAATCGTTATCTGGAAAGACGTGAGCCATTCTGGCGCACAAGAGGGTAGAAAAGCGCCGGGTTATGGAATTTCGAGGGCGTACTGAGGGGGGGCCATCAGGCCATCAGGGTACTCGCACGCTGTGATGCAATGAGACCGGCGCCCTGGCACTGGATGGCGATGTGCGATGCTCGCATGGAAGGAGGGACCAGTTCAAGGGCAGTGCCTGCCGGGTCGTCACTCTCCCATGCAGTCAATAAACTCAGAAGGAAAGACCAGACGGTCGTATGCGCAGGCAGTGAATGTGGAGGGGTGAATGTTCTGACTCGCGCCATTCTTTCTTCGCCTTGACTAAGCCTAGATCGGAACGTCTCTCATTGGCTGCGACTTCTGATGAACGGCATGGGCACCACGTGCTGAGGAGCCTCTTCGTGGTCGACCTCACGGACGGATCCGCTATTCAGCTTGAGCATGTGAGCGACCGGAAGAATTTCCGTTGGACTCTTGTCGCACCTTCCAACGCCCACTTCTATCAGAGAACGAATTGCTTGGCAGCTTGTCAGCGCCGGCAGACGGCATGCACAGCCGCATACTCCCAACGCGAGGCTGGCGGACATCTCCCGCTTGACGCTCGCTCCCCGCGAATCTAACCTCCTCAACCTCATCTCACCATCCTTCCATCCTCCGCGACCGCAGCCGGCGACGACATCACAATGGGGAACCTTTGCGGAAAGCAGTCCAAGGACGACAACTTCGCCGGTCCAGGCAGAACGCTAGGCGCCGCACCACCACCCTCCACCAACGCGAAAGCCTCCGTCCCCGCGCGGGTAGCCAACCCAGAAGGAGGCGCGAGTGCGAAGCCAAAGGTCACGGGCCCAGGTAGAACAGTCGGTGGAGGAAGCCAAATAGGCGAGGATGCAAGAGCCGCGGCGGCCGCAGCAGCAGAGGTGCGTAGGCGCAAACCACCACGCAAATCGCACGCCGGGCGCAAGATAGCCAGCAGACCCACGATCACGACCGCTTGGATGTAGAGCATAAATCTGGAAATTATCCCATTAGAGATCACCTGGCTAACAACAACTCCATAGAGGCGCAACAACAAGACAGCGGAGGGCGACCTTGCGAAGAAGCTAGAAGCCCAGAAGAAGAAGACCCAGAACCAAACTCTCCAAGAAGCCGCGCAAGAGAATAGATTACATCGAGAAGTTGACGCGAAGAAACCTGTACAGGACTATCGCTGAGGAAGACACTATTACAATTCGACGAGTCGACGAGATTTATGTTATGGTTATTTATTCGGTTCGGGCTCTGGCTACTGCATAGGGATTGGAGTTTTGGAATACTGTATCCCACGTATTCTCGCCATTGGACTGTTTCAGTAGATGTTCATTTATTTGAAGATGGCGTATGGGGCAGCCCTTTATCCATACCCTTTCTGCTATCTATATTCCAAGATTCGCCTTCACCAACTTTGCATCCCCCATAACCATGTACAGGAAAGAGAATGAATATTCACTGTCGCAGTCCCATGGACCTAGTGTGGGGTAGTAGCCAGGGGCTATGAGATACAGTCAGGGGCTACGAGATATAAGGGGCTCGGGGGGCAATCAGGGCGAGACATCCAGGAAGCAACACCATCTTTTCAGTATCAATTCTCTATAGAAAAATTAAGTGTATAACAGCAACATCGATCTCACGCGATGCCTCAGTGATTACCATCAACCACGGAGCGTCTCATCTCCAACTCTACGAGGACCGCCGGGAGCGCAGGTTCAGGCCTGACTCCGAGCACTTTTGAGGTATAGTATCATCCTACACCTTACTCCTCCACACTAGGGGCGTCTTCCCCAGGGCTTCCCCCTTCTCCCCCCGGAGCACCATCCTCTCAGTCATAGTAGTACCATCACTTGTCACTGTGTTTACACTATCTTGTACACGTCCTTCTCCAGGGGACCGTCAAACCACCTGCCAAGGTCACCGTCCATGATGCCCCTAACCACGACTGGCCCAATCAATTTCCACAGCTCCTCTTCGTCGTCTTCCTTGTCTTCCTCCTCGTTACTTTCTTCATCCCAATCATCCCAATCAACTCTCCTTTCCCGCTTCCTCCTTCTATCCGTATCTTTATCCTCACATATCCTCAGAACCATAGGCATAGGCACACCATCCAGCCACACGACTACATCCCCAGCCTTCAATCCCCTCAATCCAAAAGCACCGAGTCCTGGGAAGCCTACCGTAGTCCGGAAGAAACAACACGACGTGAACAGCTGAGAGAAGATATCCTCACGCTCGTTTTCCCAGGCTTGCAGTAAATCTGAACGGGTTTGGGGTAACGAGTGAAGTGTTGACGCAGACGAAGAGGATGAAGATGACGGTGTGCTTGCACCGGAAGGCCGTGGGGACTTTGGTGGGTCGGGTTGCGAGAGGAGGGAAGGCAAGGTCTTGGTTGCCAATGTCTGGAGAAGTGATAAGAGGTCCATGTTTTGCTCCTCCGAGGTGGATAGGAGAGAGGATACCAGGGTGGAGTAGCGATAGGCGGGAATGTAAAGGTGGGTGAGCTCCTTCATCAGTGCCATGGTGTCGTCTTCTGTGTCCAACTCTACGCCAAGCACGAACCGGAGCTCCGAGTCGAGCCTCTCGAAATCGAATAACAAGGCACCCAGTAGGTCCTCTAGGAGCGCACTGGCCAAGCCAGCGACAAATTCTTCGAGTTCTGCTTCCAGAAACTCGAGGTAGTACTCCGAACGGGGAACCAACATAGATACCATATGATTGATAGGAACCTTGACAGCCCATTCCAGTATTAGGTCGTAGTTATCTGGTTCCGCAATACCATCAATACTTTGGAACTGCTTTTCGAGATGCCAGAGATTCCGCACTGCTTCTATTCGGTCTTGCGAGGAGAACTCGTGAACCTCGGAGATTATGTCGAATTCAACTCCGGGAATGGAGAGAATTTGTTGATAGATTGAGCAGTGGATCTTAGGTGGCGGCCCTGCGCTCTCGACTTCGTCGACGGGTTGATCTTCAGGATTTTGATTTTCCTCTGGCGGGTCGGTCAACTCCTGCTCTTTGTGCCTTTCATGCTCTTCGGGCTCTTCGTGGCACTCGTTTCCCCGAGGTACTTGCCCACCCTCATCTTGTGAATCTTGTCGTCCTTCGATCATATTTGGGTCAGATGTCATCTCTCCCAGTGTGTCTGGTGCAACTTGTCCATCGTTTCCAGATTTAGCTCCCTGTGCCTCCAGCTCGCCACCCAAAGCGTCTTGCAAATTGTACTCTGAAGATATATCATCTTCAGTCATGCTGCGGTGCCCTCCGTCTTCGGCCTCGTTTCCGTCCTCACTTTTGGCCTCATCATGGCCTTCATCTTGGTCGTCTTCCTCTTTTTTATCGTCGAAGACGTCATAATTGAATGTCGCAACAAATTCGTGATGACGAGACGTTGGTCTCGCCTTTCGAAAGTCGAGCACCCAGGACGGTATACTCTCATCCTCCAAGGGAGGATAATGTACCAGCATCTTAGGCGATTGCTCCATCATCAGTACCCAAGCGGACGCCCGCATGAAAACATCTTCGGTGGACTGCGAATATTCGGCGCTCAGCACAGCCGCTGCAACATCATCGAAGAGCGCACAAACGCTGAATATCAGATCACGAGAATCCGTGGCTTCGCAGCCTGTAACGCCTTCGTTGCACAACCACTCGTCCACACGCTCGGGATAGTTGTTGGCTGCGCTCATCGTGTGGAAGACAGATATTGCTCGCGAATAGACCTCGTGGAAGCGGCGTGGCCGAAGGATTTCCGACATTGGATGTTTGAGGAGGGTTGGGAGTAGAAAGACCGCCCCGCAAAGACAATCGAAAGCACGCTTCGGAAAGTCGATAGAACGTCGACCACAGATTAATCGAGGGACCTCGGCTGCGCGAATGTATTCCTGACGCACCCAGATCCTGGAAAACCAAGGTCTGAAAAGAAGCTCGACGAAGGCTTGAACAATCGGAAGATGATGCTCGACTAAGAGAGCAGCAGTGTCCAAGCGACACAGTAAACCCGTATATTCTGATCCTCCATATTCTGGCAGTTGATTGTACACCTTTTCGAAGAATTGGAAGACGCTGTCACTGGTTTCGCTCTCGGGCCCGAGGAAGACGAGGACCTTCTTGGCTGCCTTGTATATGTCACCCATCCTGCCCACTTGCTCAGTCTTTTCCAGGATAGAGGTCTGATCTATGCAAATTGCGTCAATCCAGAGAATCCTAGAATTGTTTTCGTCTCGGAGGGAGCGTAGTGCCATTTCAAGGTTCTTAGTAACAGCTAATTGCCAATCGTTGACGTAGATTACACTTGGATTCTCATTGGGCCCCCAAACATAGGAGAGAGCCTCGTACTCGTATAAGGTCAGAGAGTCGATTTGGAAAAGATTACACACAATAGGTTCGTCGTATGTGCCGGGAAGTAGTTGAAGTAGACGAATATCCTCGGGTCCAGTTGTAAGCGTAACCTCGTCGTAGGGTGGAAGCGGCATGCCAGTCTGGGCGAGCGGATCATTGATGTTCTTTAAAGAAGGTAAATTACCAGAGGATGAGGCCTTTGAAGTCGCCAATTCTAGCAAGTCCTTGTATCTGGAAATTAAGGTTTGCAACTTAGTATGGTCATCGTCTTCTTCGCTTAGTTTGGGTTCGAATTCATTTAATTCAGCCAGCGTGTCTATCAGGATATTAGCGTGCGATTGAGTAAACCTTGCAAAAAACATACTGAATGGTTCACCAACATCCTGGGTCAGGCGAAGCAGCAGTTGCTTGAGCAATCGCTTGCGGAATTCTCGAATTTCTTCCTCGTTTCCCATGGCGTTGGATTGAGATTAGTTGCAGTGGATTAGGAGATTTTACAGGTAGAAACGAAAGGGAAGAAGTTTGTATATGTAACGTCATGCAACACGTATTAGTCTGCGCCCGGAGGCTGGTTAGATAGTGCTAAAAGTCTGCTGAGTACCATTTTGACTGCGCCATATGCAAGGCATGTGTCCACTTTCTCCCCATGTTTTCGTGTCGTGGATTGGGGATGGAATTCCAAGTGTCACATTGGCTTTTCTCTTGAACGAGATTCGCTCTGTCACTACGAGATTCTAGTCGCCTCTAGTTGAGCGAGATTGGTCGCGATGGTGCTACTGGCGAAGTTCAATCGTGGTGGAAGTTCCATAAGCGCCAAATTTAGCCATAAGCACGGTCCATATGTGTGGCTATGAATGCACCCGCCACAATCCTACGGACATGCACGAGAAATGCGGGGATGATGAGAGATATGTATCGTACGAGTGTTCTCCTGGTGTGGCAGTACCTCTGGATTAGCCCTAGTTCATTCTAATCTACCTGTAGTGGCTGTACGGTGCTATCCGACGTGTCTTTAGGCCATCCGACGACAGATTCTGGCGCAAAACAGCATCAGAGGTATTTGCAATGTTTCCCAATACTCAATCCACTCTCTCAGTTCTTCTTTCCATCCAAGTCGGAATAGAAATTCCAGTGGAAGTTCTTGGACGGGTCGTTGAATCGCAGCTTCTTGTCAATTCCGTCGATCTTCTTGACATCCTCCTCATCGAGCTTGAAGTCCCCCTCGAGATTCGACTTGATGCGGTGATCGGTCTTGGATTTCGGAATTACCGAGTGGCCCTTAGCAATTCCCCAAGCTAAAGCAACCTGTGCGCCAGATTTTCCGTGTTTCTTCCCGATTTCGACCAGGACCGGGTCTCCCATTAGTTTCCCCATACTCTTTCCGCTGTCGTAAATCTCGTTCTGGTTTCCAAAGGGTGAATACTGAGTGATGTGGATGCCATTTGACTTGTGGAAGTCGATGAATGCCTGCTGTTGCAGCCAAGGATGAAGCTCCATCTGATGGGCTGCAGGTACCTGAGGAAGGGTTAACATGACTCCAACATATCAGTGTCTAGAGAGTTTGACACTTACAACACTCGTCTCCTTGAGAAGTCGCTCAAGCTCGGCCTTGCTAAAGTTGGAGACACCGATTGCTTTGGTTTTCCCAGATTTGAGGCATTTCTCCATGGCTTTGTAAGTATCGACGTAGTCCGTATCTCCTTTCTGGATCTTGCCTGAATCATCCTTAGGCATGAGCTTGTCGCTTCGTGCAAATGGGGAAGGCCAGTGCATAAGGTACAGGTCTATATAGTCGGTACTAAGATCCTTCAGGGACGCATCAAGTGCCTTCTCCACGTCATCGGGGTGGTGGGAGTTGTTCCACAGCTTTGTCGTAACAAACAGCTGGTCTCGCGGGACCCCAGACTTCTTGATAGCGTTTCCTACAGCTGCTTCTGTACCGTATATGCGAGCTGTGTCAATATGTCGGTACCCAGACTTGAGCGCAATAGTAACAGCGGGCTCTTGGGCGTCTGCGTCCTGCCAGGTACCAAAGCCAATTGCGGGAATCTTCGCGCCAGTATTGAGCTGAAATGTGGTGCCGTTATGAGCCATTCTGATTTGATGGAATGATGTGGAACGGGGTTGAAGGTGCTTTGTTGTTTGAGAGAGTCTGGTAGCAACAGTGCGCAAAGTTCGGCACCAAGAAGGGGACAGCATCTTGTAGAAACGTCGACACCTACGCAATTGAAGATAATTGAGTTTTGACTTAGGTACTCACGCCATTTTTCCCTAATTTCAATATCGTCATACCTATGGTTTCGTAATGAGATTGCAGCTCTAGAATCAATGACGTTGCAGCGAGTTTAGCGGCTTCCAGAAGCCATCAAGGTACAGGATTGGCGAACAGCCGTGAGGCCGGTAACTAATAGAAATTTTGATTTGCTACCTCTGAGGAGTCTCGAGTGCGGGCCGCTCTTTCAAGGCTTGAAGTGCGGGAATAACGGTGACGGGTCGAAAAGGAGATAAGCGAAAAGTCACGTGTGTTCCCCACTCGGGGTTCCAAGGTTGGCCTCGGGCCCCTGCTTCTGATATTGGTCATCCACGATACACGCGCCAATCTTTTCACCAGCACCATGGCGGCATCTTCATTCATCACTCGCCAATACTTGTCTGAGAATTTTGTGGAGAGTTGCGGCGCCGTTTGTTTTGATCTTTCCGTGGCGACGGAGAAAAAGGTGTGCTTAATTCATTATCCGAAGAAAGGCGAATGGCTGTTAGCGAAAGGGCGACGAGATCAAGGAGAATCACGGAAAAATGCTGCGTTGAGGGAGGTTTTGGAGGAGACCGGTTATTCATGTCACCTCCTCCCAGTCACAATGGCCACTCGAGCTACCCCGAAGGACGGGCCGGCCAATTTGCGAGACGTCCCCCGCGTATATCCCAACCTCACGGATCCCTTCATGTTTACGCTGCGTGAAATTGATGGTGGATCAAGTGTGAAGGTTATTTGGTGGTATATTGCGTCCCTGGATGGAAATCCTAGCGCCAGCAGGCTACCAGGGGAGGATAACTTCAGTGCTGAATTCTTCCCCTGTGAAGAGGCGATCGAGAAGCTCACGTTTCAGTCGGACCGCGAAGTTCTGCGTAGAGCCATGACATTGGTTGAAGAATCTACAGCTTAGAAGTTTGGAGTGTGGAGCAGCAGGGATTTTTCTGTCACATGTATTTTCTTACTCTTCAAGCGAAATGTAAGTAAATCTTATCCATCTGCACCGCATAAGTTGCTTTGGCTTCCGTCTACTGATGACAGAACTAATATAGCTGTCTGAGAGGTTACACGCATACATTTTCCAGACACGGGGCATTTTATCACTAACGCTGACAGATCAGTTCCTTCAATCATCCTTCGCCAGCCACTGTTTGGAAGCATCGTAGATCCTCGAGAATGTCGGATCTAGGGAAGTGAACCTCTCGAACTTCTCATCGTCGATCCGCTTGAGAAACTGGATGAATGACACAAAGATGAAGTCGGCATAGGACACTATCGTCTTGTCAGAAAATAGTTACACGTTAGGCCTGGGTGCATGAGGTACTCACCGGTCTCCCCCAAGAAAAATGGACCATCGTGTTTCTTCAGCCATCCAGCGATTTCCTTTGCAGGCTGCTCCACGTCTTTCCAGCATTGTTCACCTCCCTTCTCCTTCTCAAACTGGGCCAAAGGCATACCGAATCTCTTCTCGCGAGTTCTCTCGAAGTACTCCGCCGATCGAGGGTTGAGAAGGTTCCTTGCCACCTTCGCCATGATTTCCGGCGCCAAAGGGTTCCTCAGGTTTGGAATATGATCCCGAACTTGTATGACAACCGGGTCATCTAGGTGGAGTGATGGGGAAGGAACCCTCTTTTCAAGCTCAAACACTATTTTCCAGGAGTCCATGATGTACGTTCCATCATCGAGTTTGATGGCAGGGCTCGTGTAGTCGGCGAAGAACCCTGGTGAATCCTTCTCATTCGGTGGAAGACCACTATTCCAACGTTGCGTCAGATCCATCGCCTGCTATGACCTGTTGTTCCCTGTACTTACAAAGACTTGAACGTCGAAACCAGATCCGGATACTCCACCCACTCAGTCTTGTAGTCAATACCCTTGTAATTCAAAACCATACGAGCTATAAAAATCAGCATATAGCCCACAACGATGCTAGCTACTCACGTTTCCATGGATTTGGCGACCACGATGCGCATCGTGATCTGCTGGGAAGATCATAGAGCACAACTTGAGACATATCTTGCGTAAGTGATCGAATTGAAGATCTAGTGGGGTTAAAAGTGGTCAGAACCCGGAAGAATCAGGTGCCATGTATATATAAGATCAGAGGTCGTGTTTCCCCGCTAATATTTGTCATCTCCTCTCGTGGGATAATGAAGTCCGCCCTATGATACTCTCAATGCGGACAGAGCTAAGCCTAAAATGGTCGTACTCGGCCGCGGTCGAACTTCGTTCCCAGGTACTACACGCACGAGTGACAAAGATTGGTCGGTCACACGAGTTCCAAGCACCTTTCATTCATTGTCGACACCACACAGAGTAGCCGGCCGGGTCACTAATGATTGGGGGAGTCGGGAAGTTGCTCTGATTGAGAGATGTAACTAATAGGCGAACACTAATTCCGGCCACGGCCGGACTTCTGCAAGCGTGGTTAGGTCGACCAGGGTTCTGTATTCGCGCAGAGTCTAGTAAAGACCATAGCTTTGTATTCGGCGACGTATGTGTATGTTAGCTAAGGAAGAAGTATGGGTTAAAATTCAGGAGGCCCAAGCCGGACATTTCGTCATCGGCCGACGAAGCGATGATCAGACACTCGTCAGTAAACACCTCTAAACCGGCTGGTCTCATATTGATTAGTTCCAATAGGATCAGTGGCTCTCGTGCGAATTTTGTTTCTACATGTAAGCAACGACGACAAGGCGAACCATTGGCATAACGTCAGCTTACTCTGAAATATTCCCTCGATTGCATTTGCATAATAAATACTGCGCTCCCCCCTCGAAACCTAAACTTTGAATCGAAATATTCGCCGAAAGATCAACTTTGAATCAACAATATATTCGCCATGGCCTCCGGTGAAAAGATCAAAATTGCAATCATTGGTGGGGGCCTCGCTGGCGCTACACTGATGAATGCGTTGTCTTCCGTTAAGCACACACATCTCGACGTAGATCTATTTGAGTCTGCTCCCGAGTTCTCAGAACGAGGAGCGGCTGTTGGAATAGCGCAGAATGGGCAGAGAGCAATGGTCGAGATTGGAGGTGCTGTGGCTGGTGCGCTAGAAAGAGCCGGGGGCGTTACTATGAGCTCTAGTAGGATATGCTTGGTGAGTAGTTGTATCCCTAATTGCCAAACGGGCGAAACGGACGAACATACTGAGCAACGTATAGGCTTCAGGTCCCAGCGCCCTATCCAAGGTACTAGATCTTGCACCTGAGAAGCGCGGAAAGGTTGTTCATCGAGCCGCGTTGCTCTCCGAGCTGCTCAAGCCAATTGACCCGGCGAAGATGCACACAAACAAGAAAGTTGTACGAATCGAGGAACTCGAGAGTGATCGCCTCTTAGTCCACTTCGAGGACGGTTCTACGTTTAAAGTTGACGCCGCGATTGGGGCAGATGGGGTGCATGGCCACGTTCGAGAACATGTTTTGGGGGCCGATCATCCAGCTCTCAAGGCGACATTCGCAGGGTTCTGGGACAGTAGGTCTTTGGTACCAATGAAAAAGGCCAAAGAATTACTAGGAGAAGACAAGTTTGAGGTGCAGAGACAGTACGGATGGATTGGCGATGGCGGGTTCTTCATGCATGACGTCTTGGACGGTGAAGAGACAGTTCAGTGTGTGGTAGCAGGGATGGCAGATGATTGGGGCGAGAACGAGTGGAAAAGGGAGCTAAACAAAGATCTTCTAGAAGAAGCCGTCGGAAAGTGGACAGACACGCCTATCAAGAGTGGAATGATTCAGGTAGGTTTGAGTGATTGAAACATCGGCTACAACCGCTGACTCTTAAAGGCTATGCTTGAGAATCCGGACTTGAAAGCATTCGCGGAATGGCATCACAAAGTAGATGCTCCTACATACACCAAGGGTCCTGTTTGTCTCATGGGAGATTCCGCACATTCTATGACCCCTTGGCAAGGCTCTGGAGCGGGGCAATGCATCGAGGATACAATGATCTTACAGACTCTCTTGGAGCAGGTTAAATATCGTAAGCACCTCGCTGCAGCATTCGAGGCATATGACCAAGTTAGGAGGCCAAGGACCCAGAAGATCATCGAATCGAGTCATGGGACGGGCGTGATTTTGTGCGGACGAGGACCAAATACTGGCTTGGATCTAGAAGAGATCCAAAAGGTGTTGGGACATAGGTGGGATCATATCCATTCTCTGGACCTCGAAGAACACAAACGCCAGGCGTTGGCCGCACTCCAGGCAAGGATCTGAGGGATCAAAATCCTTCAAAGCAACGCTGCGGACAAGCGTACGGCCCAACGTACGTGGTGGAGCGGCCCTATATTACGCTTGTTTCGAATTGCACCCGCATTCTCCGTCCACTTCCAAAACATGTGCCTTCGACCATCGTGAAAGCGTATCTTCGGAGAACCCCCTTGGAGGATAGATTCCTAAAACGCGCCCTCAAACATTCTATGGCTCAGATTTGACCTCAGACTGCAGCCTCCATATGTACGTACGCGTCCACAATGAAACGGTTGCAGGGGTCTTTTGGCCCCCAAATACCCTCCCCCAATTTCGTGATTGAGCCTCGTATTCTAACCTACTTTGTACAATTAGGTCGTCTTTAGTCTCTACCTTTGCCACAAACCCGGCATGCATCTTCGCCCGAGCCGCCTCGTAAGCAGGACGAGCCGCGCTAATCGAGGATTCATTTAGACGATAGAGGCCTTTCGAGATGGCCTTTACTTCTGAAAAGACGCACTTCCTCCTCCTGCTTGGGTATTTGTTTCAATTTTCTCCGTTTTCCATCCTCCTGTCGTATTCTCTGGCGATACGCCCCCCTGCAGATCGACTTTTGGCCCCCAACTCTAGGTGCCTAAATACGAATGTAGGATTCTGAAGACTGATACTTGTTAGCTCTTGGATCTCAGCAAAGTAAATCAGATAAACGAAGGTAATCTCTCATCGAGAGCTTGATTCCCATCACCATTTTCCCATCTTATCTTGGAATCCTGGACCTATCCCTCGATCTAAACCCCTTCGCTCAAAAGAGAAGAGCTTCGGTTCGATCCAAGACTTGCGACACGACTACTTAAGGCCTGATTGTATGGCTGACGCGAATTTTCTCTCGCCCATCGATGCTCCTGATGGAAATGCTGGTTTTGGAGCGCGAGTTGAAAGAATACACACTGAACCCCACGAATCTGACTCCAGGCCCGGAGCCGGTACACCCGAAGAGCATGATGACGATCACAGAGACATGGAAATGCACCACATGGACGAGCCACCGTCAACCACAAGCTCATCGGCACCGATGAAATTCTCCAAAACCTTCTACGACCTCGTCGACAACCAACTGCTCGACTCTGACAAACGCTCGCTGCTCAGTCGCCCCCAAACAAAATTCGACTACCACGAATCTCGCAGATTCCTTTTCAAAGTGGGCGTCTACAGATTTTTCGTAACGCTATTTTTCTGCATTCTCATCGCCGTGGTGTTGAAAGCCTTCGAAGGATTTAAATCACGAAACGTCATCAGCAAGAACCAGGTCCGACTTTTCAACGCTATCATGCTAGGCCTCTCTCTCGGATTGGGTCTCAATCTCGCTTCGTCGCTGAAGAGATATGCCGTTATTCTCCGCTGGTCGCTCCTCACCAAGCGCTTTGTTTCGCTCGAAGTCTTCGACCTAATCCTTGGTCTGGAAACCCTGACCAAAGTCGGCAAGCTGATGATAATCTCGCTGCCCAGAATCCGGAAATCCAAGATGCTGAGGAAATTACCCTGGTTTCGCGAAGCTAGAGACGACGGATCGCGACTGACATGGATCGTATGCCTGGTGTGGCTTCTCGTCAATATCGGCGCTCAAGTCTTGGTCGCCACACTGTCGCTCTTCTGGCCCGTCGATACGTCCGATAGGATTCCCCTTCTGACCCGTGGAGACGTGCTGATATCCGATCTCGCGAGCTGGAAGCTCGATTCGCCGGGTGGCGAAAACGCATCGGCGCTCGCTTCCGCCAACACATTTGGTGTCCAGGGTGTGTACGACATCCTACCCGCTGACAGCGGACATGACCACCGACAAGACAACACGACCAAAAATGTAATCTATCAAGGAGATGGATACTACGAGTACCGTTTCTTGAACCGAAATCCAAATGTCCCGTCGGTGTACCTGGTTTCCGAGCGAGTGATCCAAGTCCGCGCTTCTTGCCAACAGCTCACCCTGGATGAGAGCGGTGTTTTCAAACACACAAACGGTCGAATTTACGGAAACGCTAGTCTGGACGGAAAACACTGGGAGCTGTATCCTGTGCCCTTCTATTATGAGGGGAGCATATCCTGGGTTGGATCACGACATGCATATTGCGGATCACGATGCACCAATTTCACCGTGTTCCAAAAAGCCGACGACACAAACATTACAGTTTCCTCGCTTTTCACCTGTAAAAATGAGGTGTCTCTCGTACAAGGCGGCGAAAAGGAGTTTATAAATCTTCGCCCTGAGGACCACGATCATATATACTCTAGCGATGATTTCGCGCGGATAGCTGCTGGAGCTATATCTTGGACCGGCTACACTATGGCTAATCGCGTGGAGCGTCAGACGCGCATATATTTCACCGGCGAGGAATGGAGTCCATACAAGATCGTCGGCGCGGACGAAGTATCCGATATGATAATGCGCTTCTCTATCTCCGCCATCGCGGCCTTTGACGATCACGGGATACAATATATAGTTCCGAATCAACTCAATCGACCGGTCCAAGGACAGATTGTCAACGCAGACTGGGGGTGGATACTCGGTCTGCTTGGGGGAATATGTATTATCCAGTTCGGAGCGCTCATCTGCCTTGTTGCGTTTGCGAATAAAGCCATTATTCGAGATGAGAGTTTCTTCAGTACAGCACTGCTATTAAGGCCAGTCGTGGAAAAGATTGGGAAGGGGGGAGTGAACTTGACGGGCCGGGATATCAAGAACCACCCTAAGCTCCGGTGGAGGCGGATTAAATACGATTATGAAGAAGGGCGGAATGGGGAGCCGAATGAGGTGCGGATAAAGTTCGAGGGAAGCGATTTGGCCGGCCCTCGGAGGAGTTGGGCCCCTGGGGACTATAGGTAGTGCAGCTATGTGGATTAGGATCTGTAGAGTGTTGTGTGAGGACATTGGGTGGAAATCATACTTCTTAATTATTTGCAACATGTGACCCCGTCAATCACTCATTGCAATGAGCTCTACGTCAGTACGAGCGAGGATATAAACCCAATGTAGGATCTTGGGTCGATGGACTTCACCACCATTTACAAGGTTATGGGGTTCTGGAACCTCAATTTCGTACTTGCCCTCTAACCGCCATAGGCCTCCTGGATGAGGGAATCCTTGATCCAGGACTTGCTGGGAGATTTCGTCGAGATTGTCGTCAAGGCCGTCCTCGAAGTCCTCCTCCTCCGTACTTGTAACACTGGTACTCGCCGGCGATTTGGACGGGGAAGGATCTGATTCGAAGCGCCCCGGTACATGTCCTGGTAGGAAAGGGAAGCGATCTGAGGAGTAACTCAACGATATCCATTTACCACCTGGCTTCGTAACGAGCGCGAGGTGAAGAGCAAGCATATGCACTGGATGGATTGGCTCGGAGGACCGAGAAGCCTTGGCGGGTGGAATCTCTATCATTTTGGAGGTTCGGACCGGATATGGCAGTGGTATGTACACATCTTCGGAGCAGGCGATGCTGTCAGAAGTGGACTTGTCTACGACGATGGAGTAACTGGCAGGTTGGCAGACCTTCAGGACGGAGGAATGTGAGAGGAGATTCGCCGAAGACCAGCGCATATAGAGGGGTTCGGAAGACCCGATAACAGCTAATTCGGTGCGTGCGGCCGTCTTCCGCGAATCGGTGTCGTCTGTGGTCGTTGAGGACGAGTTCTGGTTCACGTCATTGCCCAAACTCTCTGCCTCCTGCTCATGCTCGGACGCAAATATATCCACCTCCCTCTTCCTGCCAACTTCTATCGCCACGTCCGAATAGTCCAGATTATGTATATGCCTCGGGCTCTTTACATGCGCGCGCAGATGGTATGAAAGCAGCGAAGTTCCACATCCAATATGCAAGACTTCCGGCTCTTCCTCGTTCGAATTTTTCAACGCCTCTACGAGATATGGATCCAATGAATTAGGGGCCTCTAGCCACTCAAATGGATTGGGATTAGAGGTGAAACGCGCATTCCAGTACTCTGAAGAGCCAAAGGATGGTGCTTTCGGGAGTGGCATTTACGGACCTACACAAACAGGTATCAGATGCTATGTACACACATGGTTAGTTGGCTATGGTTAATTGTGCAGCTTACTTGATCAGCAAGTAGTTCGTTAGCTCTGATGAATACTATGCTTAGGGTTCGAGCTAGAATCGGGACAGACAGTGTTGATGCTTGGGGTCCACATCGTTCGTTCCTGCAAGTGCAGGCCGAGTCTCCGCCGGCGGAACATTTCCCCGAAAATCTTCATCCCATCCCGCATCAACCCACCACTTCAACCTCGTTCACTTCCACACTGGGTTCACAGGCCCTCCGCCGCAATGGCCTCCCTCTCCCTCTCCCCATCAATCCCTCGATTCCTTCTCCCCCGGGGGCCCATCTTCCTACGACCCACCTTCCAACCCCGGAATGCTCGACTATCTCCCCTCATCCTCCGCGCCGCCTCTAATAATGCCCGACCCTCCCGACCCAGCTCTCTCCGAGAACAGCTTCAAAACACGAAAGGTCCCGCCGTGATCCCACAGCCAGACAAATACCGGCCTCCCTCTCACGGAAAGCGGATGCCCGAGCGCGATAAATGGAGCGAAACAGCTTCAAGGACGTACGGACCCAAGCTCACGGCCGAGGACAAGGAGCGCATGAAGAAGAAAAAGTATCCGAACATGATGAGTCCCGAGGGGACGTTTATGCACTGGTTTCTGCACAACAAGTTTATCCATATCTGGATTACTATGGTAAGTCTACGTGCTGCGATATCCACTCACGTGCGCAGTACAGTGTATATCGCAAGGAGCCCAAGCTAACATCCCCCCCCCACCAGGGCACGCTAATGTCCCTCGCTATCGCCGCGTGGTACATCGACTACGTCAACAAAACACCGTACTATGATCTCATCCCCGCCAAGAAAGAATTCATCCGCGAGCCCATGGCAACGACCCGGCGCTTCATTGAAGTCTACCAGATGCACGTCGCACACACCTCGCAGCTAGCATACGACAAGCGCATGAAGAAGACCGAGGATGCCGAGAAGCGGAGACAGTATCGACTGGCGCGAATGGCGGAAGCGGCGGAGAGGGGCGAGGACTATAATGATGATCCGAGGTATTATATTGGGGAGGATGGGATTAGGAGGAGGAGGGTGAAGCGGTGGCTTGGGATCTGGGAGTAGGGGGTTGGTTGGGGGGTTGGAGGCCACGTTCGAGGGGCATGCCTCGGTCTTGCCTGGGCGCTGTGTGGATAATACAGAGAAGATGTGGGTATCCATTTCTGGGCCCTACGAAGCTTGAGACGACATCACAATATTGTACATGGACGGCAGCTTTCGCATTGAGCGCGGTGGTAGAAAGCTGCAAGTTCTACATTGGACATTTTACTAGTCTCTTTTATATGGTATATGGACTATACCCTTCTCTTAATGAGGTTCCGATATGGTTGCCTGTCGATCCTTCCTCTATGTATGTGCATTTGCTGGACTACGTCCAGAAACTCTGCGATGCCGTCCCTTACCGTGCCTCCGAAAAAATCAGCTGCGCATTCAATGTTTCTGGATCTTTGGCGAACCGAGGCTCGGTGGTGAGGTTGCACAGGCGGCTATGGACTATTCTTACCCAGCCGCCGGTGAGCGTTGATCGGAGGCAGCCGAATGTTTCGCATCAGCAACGCCGTGCCACAGTCGCACAGCGGTTTTCGGGCTTTTCCGATCGCTCGACGGATCCAAGAACGTGGGTTGTACGATCGGTTGGGTGATGGTGATACAGGGAAACGTCGTCTCAATACTGGACTCGGGTTTGTGGAAAGCTATCACCGCCAGCCGCCAACTCTTCCTTCGTCCCAGCGCTCTTTCCTTTCGGCCCGTAGGTACGCGATCTTGCGGCCTTCTCTTAATCGTCGAACAAACTCTGTAACTTCCCGCTCACTGGCCACGGCATCATTGCCGCCTACGCCTTCCCCTTCAAGAAAGCTCTCCTCGAGACCTCTACACAGGGCGTCCTGCTCTGCGACAGCCCCACTTAGCCGCTGATAGAGCGACGGTGGACTGAACTCGCGCAGCGCAGCATCTTGCTCGGCCTGCTTCGCCCTCCACTGGCGCTCGAGGGCTCTCAGGGTCAGAAGTCGTGACTGGGTGCTCTCGCGCTGATGCTGAACATGGGACTCAAGCACCTTGAGCTGCTCTGCAATGGCAATGTTCTGGGCAAGAAGGGCCTGCAAGGGCGCCGTGGACGCCGGCAGCGATGGATGTCTCGTTTCAGGGCTGTGGATGATGGCGCGCTGGAGGTCCGGGTTCTGCAAAACGTGGTGGAGGTCCACTGTCCTGGCCTCTGGTCAGCGATGCCGGGGGCGAGTTGTTTCAAGCCTGGCGTACGTTTTGTCTTTCAAAACATCGGGCAGCCAACCATCGTCGGGCGGCTGCACGAGCTGCTGCGGGGCCTGCGCCGGGTTTTGGGCATACGTTTGCGCAAACGGTTGCTGGTGATCACGGTAGGGCTGAGACTGAGACGTCTGACCTGGTGGGGGAGGGAGGGGAGGCCCGGCTTGTGGTGTTGCGCGCCCGGAGGAGTGCGCAGAGGGCTTTGGGGGCGGCGGGGGCGGGGTCGACGGGTTGAACTGGAAGAGGTTCTGCGACTGTCGCGGCGAGTGGTACGCCATGCCGGCGGAGTGAGGGAACGGCAGCAGCAGCAGCGGATGCGATGCAGCAGAGGTTGCGATGCAGCAGAGGTTAGTGGCGTGGCGTGTCGTGTCGCGATGCAAAATGTATGCGGCTATGGCTATATGTGCTGGCGATAAGTGGGCAGCGTGACAGATGCCGTCGCGAGAGCTTGCACACACTTCATGCCCGTTTGATGTTCGACGGCCGGCCGCCATGTTGTTCCGGCCGACGCCATGCATGAGATGCAATTGACTTGTCCTGGGCCCCTGGCCAACCAGACACGAGCAGCTTTTGTGCACCGCTCTGCCGGCCTCTCTATCGCTGTCGCGGAATTGGCAGCGGAGATGGGCTCCAAATGCATCCTGATAACGTCGTCGTATTCGCACGGGTGTCCCTGTCCCGCCCGGCAGACGTCCGCTTGCCTCTTTCGGCGCTGGCCTTGGCGGCGTGATCCCCAATGAGGTGTCTGCACGATGCCCGTGGACGCCTCCCCGTCGGGAGGGAGCTGGCGCAATATCTCGATGCCTCGGGCTTCTCCAGCGCCGTTTGGCTGCTTTTTGCTCGTCCGCCGCGAGCCGTTGCACCTCAAAATAAGTATATTGTGCCGGGAGCTGTTGAACCAGCCACCGTCGCCGGGCCTCGCGCCTGACTGGTAATATCATCAAATGCAGACTCCCATTCCTGCACACCGCCCACGCCCACGCCCACACGTGCTCCTCGGCGAGCTGCCGTGCCCAGGTCCAGCTTGGCATGGCTTGTGTTGAATGTGTCGAAGATGTTTCAGCCGCGTGCATGACTGCAGACCTGCGAGGCCCGCAAGGCATTGCACTCGAGCGCTCCGCTGTGCCAGCCGCCAGCGGGTCATTATTATACTGGTAGGAGTCCCGTCGTCCGGTAGTCCATTCCAAGTGAGCTGGCCACAACAATGACCAAATGCAACCCCATCATCATCCCCTTCTGCAGTCCCTGCGCGCGCCGCCCCCTTGAATGATAAACGGTCTGTCGCCAAATCAGGACGCGTACCTGCAGGCCCAAGCCCAGCCAGCAAGCCCCTTGCGCCCACGTCTCCACCCCACAGCGAACCACGGCGTCGCCAGGAGCGCCAGCAGTTCCCTGCGCGCTCTCGGAGCCCTCACGGTCCCTCTCTTCTCCAGTGCCACCCACCGAAGCGCTGCTCCACCGGCCAATTCCATCGTCCAGATCGCCTCAAACAGGCCGCATCGCGGTCCCGCCCTAGTTCATGCGTCTAGCTCGGCTCAGGACGCCTCCCCTTTTCCAGACAGCCTCGCACAGAGTCGCGCTGCGAGCTATCCTCCACGCTCGCTGCTCTCCACATTTGTGCAAAGCCATGACTATCACGGTCGACGCTGAGGGATAATGCAAGCCTACAGACCGCCCACACGCCTCGGCGTCGAGCCCTCGTCTTCCCTTTCTCAGCGCTCGAAGCCCGCGACCCTTCCCAACATCGCGGTTCAGTCCTTCGCCGCCTTTCGACAGCAGACATCGACCAGCCCTGCACCCTCCCCTGTGCGAAGAAAGCCCTTGCCCGCAACCGCGTCGCCAATCGTGGGACGTTTCTCGTCGGCTGAATTCAGCACCCCCAGCCTTGTTGGAGATAAAGACATCAATAAACAGCGCTCCTACTCGATCAACTCCCCGCCGCTGCAACCTCCGAGCCGCCTCGCTACCATCCTCTCCCCGCCCTTGAGCGCCGACGAAGACCAGTTTCTGCCCCGGAATCTGGACGAGTAAGTACCGCCGTTCCCCTCAGCCACCCCAATCCCTCGCGCTGAGAGCAATTGTAGAAACCCTCATGGCAATTCTCCCCTAGCTGCCAACGCACCCAGAGACCACCTCGCCCGACCCCGACAGCCCTCGGTCCCCAAGAGCCGGCTTGCCCAGTCCAGCACCGCGGCCTCGTCCGGGCCAAGGCATGATCGCTCGGCCAGCAGCTTTGTTCCGCGGCCACAACAAAGAGCAGAAGAACTCAGAGTCTCTGCGAACAAAGGCGCCCACGTTCGCTCTCCTACTATGCCAAACATGCCCTTGTACGCTTCAGACCCACGGCAGCCCAACCTCACACTTCAACTAGACGGTGTGACGGAGGACTTCTTGGACGAGGACCCCTACGCCACCTCGCCCGACTCACCACGCAACAAAGCCAAATCCCCCGCCGCCGGAAAGTTCACCTCCTTCTTCGGCTGGAACTCCTCAAAGAACCAGAACGGGGCCGAGTCCCCCACAACAACATTTTCAGAAAAGTCGTTATCGCCGGGGCCGTCTCCACGATACCCACCGAAACAGTCAAGTATGTCTCTCAAGGGCAGGCCAACGGGACTCGATATTCCCGTGGCCAATTCCTTTGCCCAGCCATCCTATTTCAATGTTCCAGGAACCCCATTACTCTCGTCATCGCCCCAGATGAACGCTCACGTCGAAGAATTGGAGCGTGAGCTCCGGGAAGTGAGCTCCGAGCTCGCTGCATCAATCCAAAGAGAAATGGAATTAGAGGACGAAGTCGACCGCTACAAAGCGGAGAGCTTAGCCGTCATGTCTGAGAACAACAGAAGGACAAGTGACTACTACTCAGACTCAGGTGCCAGCTCCGTCAGATACCCAATTGGAGACAGCGACAGCAAACTAGAAGAGGTGGAAAGGTTACGGAGGAAAGCCGAACAAGAGCGTGCCCAGCTGAAAGTGCAAATGGCCGAACGTCTTCAGGAAGAGCTTCGTCGCAGAGTAGACCTCGAAGAACAGGTTCAAAAGCTGGAAGACGAGGTTCAAGGCAGGCCGAAAACGGTCCAGCAACAAATTAGTGGGCGGGTAAAAGAGCTAGAGGGTGCTCTTGAAAATGCACAGCGACGATTAGCTGAAGAGCGACAGGTCAAGGAGAACTTCGAAGACTTGTTGACAGCATTGCGAGACGAACTCGAGAAGCATCGCAACGAGCGAGATAATCTCCGAGACGAAGTCGTACCCCAGCTCAAAGCCCGACTCGAAGGGCTGGAGTCGGAAGCCACGGACACGCAGACTCTCATCTATGAGTCTACGCGCATGCAGCAAGAAATCCAGCAGCTCCGCAACGAAAACCAGACCCTTATCAGCGCCCGGAGAATGCAATTGGAAATGTCCCAGAACCAGAATCGTTTCCAGGCCATAGCAGAAGAGGACGCCGATGCGGCACCCAAACCACGAGTGGGCCTCTCACGGTCCAATTCCCTCGCTCGAAGCTCCGTGTTCAACCCGAAGAGAGGCTCGCTATCCCGTTCCAACTCGGTCAAAGACCGATCAGGGCAAGAGTCTCCAAGAGAAGGGCCGGTAAGCGGCAATCCGGTGAAAGAGTTGGAGGAGCAACGCGATGCGCTCCATCGTGCCCTGAAAGCTTTATTGCAGCGACAGGAGCTGCAGCAGAAGGAATTCCAAAAGCGAATCAAGGAACTCGAGATCGAACGGGATAATGCCCTCAACCTTACGCCTCGGCGGAGCACGTTCCACAAGGAGGTTTCTCATCTAAGGGAAGAAATCAATCAGTTGAGGCGGCGCGCTGATGATGCCCTCGAGCAGAAATGGCAGTGCGAAAAGGGCTTAGGTGGCCTGCGCATGGACTTGGATCGAGCCCAGCAAGAGACGTCGTCCCTTCGTGTGTTGCTTCAGGAGCACGACATCACCATCCCTGAGATCAGGATCGAGAACGAGCCTGTTCCCCTGGACAAGGCATACAGTGAGCTTCAGACAACTCACGCTCTCTCAATCGCCCGCATCAAGCAAATGGGCGGTGGTGGCTCCCTTGGTGATGCCGGCGCCGATGCCCAGCGAACGTTGGATCTCCTCAAGCAGAGTATATCCGACGCAGAGGCAGAACGCGACGCGGCCCAAAAAGAGGCCGAGGAGTACCGCAAGCAGGCACGCGCGCTGCAGAAGTCAGAGATCGAACATCTAGGCAAGGAGCAGAGCCTCACGAGCGAGCTGCTCGCTTCTGCGACACGCATGGACGAACTATCCAACAGGATCCAGCAACAACTGCAGGCCAACAAGTCTCTTCGCACCCGCCTTGCTGATGCAATCACTCGCGGCGAGCAGGAGCAGGGGAAGTCGACGGAAAAGATCATCGAGCTGGAGCGTCGTCTAAAGTCAGCAGAAGACAAGGTCATGATTGCGCAGCAGTCTTCGGAAGAAGCTATTGCCCGACATGAGGAGGAAGTGCAGACATTGAAAGAGGCCCACAATGACCACTTGCACCGGGTCAAGTCAGGTTTGCTTAGCCCGAGGGTCTTCACACCCCGATCTCCCGTCTTTGCTATCAAGTCTCCCCGTCTTGACCAGACACGAAGCGGCCCGGGCATGTCCTTTGTCGAAGTGACGAAGACCGAGTTGCTCGAACAGCGCGTAACGGAGCTTGAGAGAGCCCTTGTCGATGCCGATAAAGAGATGGAGGAGGTGGTGGGTCGGATGAACGAAGCCCAAATGGAGGTCGCCAACTTGCAATATGAGAGGTAAGTTGACCCCAATATGAAGAAGGCGAAAAGCAATATACTAACCCATGGTTGTAGGGACGAGGCAATGAGGCAGACAAGGAAGCTCCAAGCCGACATCCTTGCTGAGCGCGAGAAAGTCAAAGCGCTAATGGCTCAGAACTAATATTTTAACGACACACCCAGTTATCACCTGGATATGGCCTAATTTCACACCACACTTACTTAATGGATCGCTCACGGTCTCACGGATACATTGATGTATCGGGTCGTGCCTGTTAGGGCACACCGCTGGCGCACGTTTGGCGTTTTGTTCAGCATTTACAACTGGAGCTTACCTGCATCACTTTCAATTCGTTGGACCTTCGACGCCCGAGCAGCCTTGGGCAGTCATGGTATTTGGTCTTTGGACCGTCTTGTTATTTCTTCAAGTGTTGTTAACACTTCACCCCGTTCTATACCCTCGCCTCGAGAAGCGGTCATCCAGATTCCAGCTCATGGGCGGATCATTTGAAAGGGTCTCTTACGCCCGTATTCACTTCATGTATACTATCCTTGTTAGCTCATCGCCTCTGTACTTGTTAATGATCTAACTGGTTGGATGTACAACACAAGAATAATCGAAGGAACACTGTGCTGGTTTTGCGCCCTGATGTCAACTCGTCTTACGTGCATGATTCATGTTGGAAGATTCCGCTGACCCCGAGCACAAGTCTGAGGTTCTCTCGGAAGCGGGGAAACACAGGGCAACAACAATGGTTTGTGATCAAGTCGGTTGCATGCGCTTTGTGGTTGTACAGGGAAATATTGGGGACGGGGTTAGGTCTGTATCGCGAAGGGCCTGTCTTACAGTAGTGGTACATGCAAATAAACATGGAACTGGGTCCAGACAGCCTCTTTCCTCGTTTGGTGGGATATCTAACAGATCTTGTTTCCAGTTGCAGGCAATTTATTAACGAGGAAAGCTTGAAAAGAACTGGTACATACAAACACCTCTCGTTTCTTTCAGCGGTTTCGTAGCCAATATTCCCTGGCCGTCCCATTCTAGCTTGCTGAGTGCAGTAATTCAATTCATTTGCGCGCCGACGGAAGCGTGTTGTGCTACCTACTTGCTCCCCAATAAATAATTGGAATCTATGGGAAACATTGGCACTGCACATGTCAGGTAGGTAGCGCGGCGAGTGCTGCCCGACAAGGCGGACGTGCCTTGCTTGTTTGTGGTACTGTTGACCAAAGTACTTGATGCTGTGCCGCAGTATAAGGGGGCACAGGCCGACGACTCGAGCCATGGAAATACAGGCAGAGCGCTTTGGAAATGCACGTTGCAGTCGTCCGACACGGACACGCGCAGACAGACGGGGAACCGTGGTTGCGGCAGCACGGCGAGCTGGTGCCAGCGAGTGCGTCTGGCGTCGCCTGAGAGGCCCGGCAGCACGTGGTGGCCGGGCTAATGCAAATCGATGCGCAGACCGAAGTCCTCCATACATAGCAGTGGCGGCGAAAGCACGGTACTGGGAGACTTCGGGAAGAGTAGGTTGAGCGGCAACTGCAGAGTGCAGGCCGGTTGTCATGCCTCCCCTGCGGTGAAGAAGCGCATGTGCCTTCTGTGCTGCAATCCCGCATTCGCGTCCCTATCGATAGCGAGCGACACCACGGCAGCTTGAGGTGAATGAGGTGAAGTCGACATCGGCGTGCCACGACTGCGAATCGGGATCCCGTGCCAGGCCGCTCAAGCTCATGGCCCAGCAAGAGCATCGCCGTCCCACGCCCGTCCCCTTCCCGCCGCGTCTAGCATTACAGTACAATATTGCTCTGCCTCCGTTCCGCCCCTCTCGTCGCCGCTCGGTCTCCTGCCCGCCTCCCGCGAATCAGGGACCACTGTGAGCCGAGCTCGAACTAGCCCCAAGTCCAACACCACCCACTCCACTCGCTCGCCGTTTGAGTTTATCCCTGACTGCACTGACTGCACTGACTGCACGCCGCGACGTCTCCTCCCTTCACCACGCCCAAGGTCCGCCTTCCTCCCTTCAGCGGACCTCTCGACGCCCTGCTCCCACCCTGTCACGACCTCTTCCGTTTGGTAGACTTGCACTTGCACGCCAATTCCCCGCCATTGCTCTGGACCGCCCATCTGGGCTCCGCCGTCAATCCCCCACCCCCCGAAAAGAATTGCGGATATCTACACACGAGGCCCCAAAAGCAACACGCACCGCCCACCTGTACTCCCACTGAGGACCCCGTTTCCGGGCTCTTCACCCTCACGCTCCGCCCGCAATGAATAACCAGCAGACGGGCAATCGGCTGCAGCTCAACTTTGGCTTTGGAGGCGCCGGTGGTGAGCGAAACCAGAACTACAACCAGGACTCCAGCGGCCGGGCCTTTCCCACCACCCCCTCGACCTTTCCGCAGCCCGTCTACCCCAACCAGGCCGGCCAGCAGGAGGTCTGGGGCGCACAACAACCCAACAATGGCTATGGATACTTTATGAACCCCTACCAACAGGCCCAGTATCAGAACCAGCAGAGCAACCTACAACCCCCGGGTGCTGCACGCTTCAACGAGGCCGCGAATGGCTTGGTACACCAGCTCTCGCACCAACACCTCGGCGGTGGGCGCTCTGGCAGCCCCTATGGTCGCCAGCCATCCCCTAGCCACGGGCGTCCCCGCACCGCCGGTGCCACTGGCCAGCAGTATGGAGGGTACATGTCCAACATGCCACGACAGCCGTCTCTCAACGACGAGGAGCCGCCGACTCGGGCACCAGAAAAGTACTCGGACAATGTTCTTAAGCAGTCCAAGGTGTCAATCGGCCTAGTGAGCACCTTTTTCAAGGATAGCGTCCAACGCGCCCGTGACAGGAACCAGAGGTCAGTACCGCTCGATTTACTTTTGTAGACCTTGACTAATAGTTTTCTAGAGCCCTCGAGTTGGAATCCATCCAGAAAGAGCCATCGATTTCGGATGCCCGGAAACTCCAGAAGGAGAATAGTTACCGGCGAGCGGAGGCTGAGTATCTCCGATTCCTGCGGACCAAGGAGAAGCCGGAGAACTTCTCCACTCTCAAGATTATTGGCAAGGGTGCATTTGGAGAGGTCAAGCTTGTCCAGCGAAAGAACGATGGCAAGATCTACGCGCTCAAGTCTCTTGTCAAGGCTGAAATGGTAGGGACTTCCTGTCATAAGTATTACATAAGCATGCACTGACCTTGAACAGTTCAAGAAAGACCAGCTGGCTCACGTCCGCTCCGAACGCGACATCTTGGCCGAGTCGGATAGTCCTTGGGTTGTCAAGCTGCACACAACCTTCCAGGACAACACCTTCCTCTACATGCTTATGGAGTTCTTGCCCGGTGGTGACTTGATGACCATGCTTATCAAGTACGAAATCTTCACCGAAGACATCACTCGCTTCTACATGGCTGAGATCACCCTGGCTATCGAGGCTGTCCATAAGCTTGGTTTCATTCATCGGTAAGCACTGCGCTGACCGTTTCATAACGGTCATCCATGAATATACGCATCAATGCTAACGAAACCAAGTGACATCAAACCCGACAACATCCTTCTCGACCGTGGCGGCCACATCAAATTGACCGATTTCGGTCTGTCCACTGGATTTCACAAGGAGCATGAAGCATCTTACTACAAGAAACTCTTAGCAGGAGGGACTCACAAATCTGCGAGGGATAATCGCAACTCCATGAACATTGACCAGATTCAGCTTACTGTTAGTAACCGTGCGCAAATCAATACCTGGAGAAAATCTCGACGACAGCTCGCTTACTCAACTGTGGGTACGCCCGATTACATTGCTCCGGAGATCTTTAGCGGTCAGGGATACGACTTTGGCTGTGATTGGTGGTCTGTTGGCACGATCATGTTTGAATGCCTTATCGGTTGGCCTCCATTCTGCGCAGAGGAGCCTCATGACACATACCGCAAGATCGTCGACTGGCCGCGGAATCTCCACTTCCCGCCAGACCAGCAACTCGGGGCAGACGCGGAGAGCTTTATTAAGAGGTAAGATCCTAGCTTTATCCGCCATAATTATGCGTTTTTGCAGAACGACAGACTGATAATTACAGTTTGATTTGCGATGCGGAGCATCGCCTTGGTCGAATTGGGGGCGCCCATGAAATCAAACAGCATCCGTTCTTCCGCGGCGTGCAGTGGGATGGCTTGCGCCGTATCCGGGCTCCGTTTGAGCCGAAGTTGCAGTCAAACATTGACACGCAATATTTCCCGATTGACGAGATTGATCAGAACGACAACAGCGCTGCGCTACGGGCCCAGACGGCACAAGCTGGAGACGACATTGCTGCAGAGATGAGCTTGCCGTTCATCGGGTACACATACAAGCGGTTCGATGCTTTCAGAGGAACTTAGTTACCTTACGCCTGCTTGTGGCGTTCGGGACCTTTGCCGGCAACGAAGCAATTACGAGAAGCATTTTCAAGGTTTGGACCGGCAGTTTCATGTTCCATCACGAGTCAAGACTTCACTTTCTCTTTCGATACGCCTAGCACATCACATTGTCTGGTCTGGTCTAGGCAATGGTATCTTTCAGTCCGTGATATGCTCTCTGGCAGGCGTAACGCTCCATTTACCTCAGCCACCACCCAGTCTTTCGCTCCACGTTGCCTAGACGCATTCTCCTTCTGCTGTCCTTCTCTCCGGTCCGATCAAAGTTTTGCGGTCTGTACCCTCCCTCGTTGTCAGTCATGAATGTAAGGCGTTTGGTTCATCGAATTCAAATCATCAAGTCGGTCGGGTCTGTCGTAATGCATGTGGAGTGGCTGGCGCTGTGGGTGCGGGCATGGAAACACACGCACGGGTTGAATGACATGTCTATGTAGCTGGTATGGTCCCTTCCCCTTTTTGTGGCATGGCATGCGGACGGATGCGAATTGTGGGCGGGAGAAAGATAGCTTCCTTTTGATAGAGATTTATCGGAGCAACCGGGAGAGGGCGAATGAAATGGGTGGGTGGGTGGATGGGGCATCTGGCTGGATTATCAAGACAATGAACACTGTGAAAATATGAGCTTTGTGGGGTGCGCGTTAATGTGCGGGTGATGCGTAGTGTTCCTGCGTAGATTGTAGTATTATGCGTGGAGCGTGAGGGTCAAATAGGACAGTTGGTGATCCCTTTTGGCACCGCATTGCTAATGGCAAGAATCCGATCTAGGATATGACCTTTAGGTGCTACTAGCTAACATATAACCAAGGCGTCAATCTCTATACCTAGACTGTCTCTTGAAACATTTTGCACTTTCCCGTTCTTTGTTATTGCAGAATATCACTATAGGCAACATTTGAAGCGAAAGGCACAGCATCAAAGAATGGAACCCGTAGGACATGCCGTCTACTGACTTTCCTGATTATTCATGGGATTACAGGCTGGACTACTTGTAGTTGTTGGTCCATAAAACTCCGATATTCGATACCCATACTGCTTCCTTATTTAAAGTAGCTCCATTCCATGCGCCTTGATACATCTTGACGATCGCCATTCATCCGTCGGACAGTCTCTCTTTTCCAATCCACGGCGACGTATGGCCGGCTTATGATCGTGCTCGCTTTCCGATGGCAGTATACGGGGACACTCGGCCCGTCGATCGGCCCTCGACGCTCGCTGCAGTGTGTCCGCATCATCGCGCTTCGAACTGGACCATCCTGTACAGCGCATTAGCATCTTTTTCCTGCTTCCTTCTCCCCTCGCCATCTATATTCCCCTCCACCCCTCTACCTACCCATCCCACCCCACCCAGAAAGCTCATTCAAAGAAACCCCCATATCCAAACTCACCGGTTCGTCCTCTGCTTATACAACACTCGGTGTCCACAGTTCCGGCAGCGAATCGGCTCGCCGCGCTTGAGCGCAACCACGCTGTCGCAGTCGCCGCACAGGTACTCGACCGAGCGCGAGTTATTGTCAACAAGTTGGTTCGTGACTTGCACGGCCGGATTGCCGGAGTAGCCTTGTGCGGACATTTCGGGAGGGAGGCCGGGTACGTGGGTTTGCTGAGTAGAGTGGGGAGAGGAGGAGGTCGGGTTTGTTGAGTTGGGTGGTGTGGAGGGACCAGGGCAGGTGTGCAGAGAGAAAGGCGGGATATTTCTAGGGCGGTGAGAGGTTTTGCCGCTGCACAAGGCACGTGCGTGGCGCGTGAATGCGGCGCGTCATCTTATCGATAACGGCCCGGAGGTCGAGCGGAGGCACGGAGGGTTCATGTCGCGTTTGATGCATCGGTTTCCCCGCATCATCGGTTTCCTCGAGATACCGAGTGGGCCCGAAAGCTGCCATGTTGGAAAGATGCTTGCACTGCTTGCTAGGTTGGCCTGGCTTGGTTATGTCGGGTGAGGTACCTTTGTAATCTCCCCGCATTCCCCAATTCGCTGGCCTTGCCCCTCGATCCTCGAGATAGCTATAAAGCACAATTGTCCAAAGATCGCGCTTTCCGATTTCCTGTGTAGATACTTTGTTGCATTCGTCACATTTACTTCCTCGTCATGAGGATGGCCTTCTCCCACAGATCCACCCAAAACCCTGCCCAAAAGCCCCCCCCTCCCATCTCGCCTGCATCCTCCACCGCCCAAAAACGACTCGAAAAGCTCCTAAGCACCATCGAGCCTCCATCATCCCGCTATGGACGCCCGGTTCCCAAATGCTGGGTTCCGGTGCAGGACCAGCCGTTGCGGCATCCGCGGAAGCTGCGCATGGTGACGATTGGTGGAGGCATATCCGCAATGAATATGGCGTACACGATCACGCATGACAAGAAGATGGATGATGTGGTTGAGAGTTGTATCTATGAGGCTCATGAGACGCTAGGGGGCACTTGGTTTGTTAATAGGTATCCTGGAGTGGCTTGTGATGTGCCGGCGCACATATATACATGTAAGCACACACACTCTCTCTCTCTCTCATATAACGCCTCGACGCTTGAAAGCAGGCAGCCATTTCAGGCCGAGCCCAAAGAAGATTTGTGCAGAGAATCAGAACGGGGTTTTGGGTTGATAATGACGTTCCCCGAACCCGAGCTGATTATCACAGAAGTCCCATTCGAGCCCAACCCAAACTGGAGCGCCTTCTACGCCGGCGGCAAAGAAATCCACGATTACTTCATGGCCGCCGTGAAGAAGTACAATTTGGATCGCGATGTCAAAACAGGACATCGAGTCGTCCACGCAGAGTTCGACGAGAAGGAAGGGATCTGGAACCTCAAGGTCCAACACAAAGACACAGTCTTTGACGACTGGTGCAACGTGCTCGTCAGCGCGACAGGGTTCCTTTCCCACTGGAAGTGGCCCGAAATCAAAGGCTTGCATGATTTCAAGGGCCTGAAGGTGCATTCTGCGGCGTGGGATGAGGAGTATGATTACAAGGGGAAGAAGATCGCGATGATTGGGAATGGGAGCTCGGCCATTCAGATTATGCCTGAGCTGGCGAAGAACGCGGAACAGGTGACGAATTTTATTAGGAATCCGACTTGGATTACGCCGGGCTTGGGGAGTGCGGTTATTGGTGGGCAGATCAATAAAGTGTATTCTGAGGAAGAGAAGAGGAGCTTTAGAGAGCAGCCTAAGGTATTGAATCGGCATAGGAAGGAGATTCAGCATGGGTCTAACAAGGCGTTTGCTATGGTAAGTCTTTGGAATGAAGGTACTCGGGATGTGATCCTAATCTTGCCCCCGCAGTTTGAAAAAGACTCTCCAGCGCAGAAAGCCGCATTCAAAGCCACCTCGAAAATGATGCTTGACCGACTTGGCGGCAACAAGGACCTCGCAGCCAAGTTGACTCCAGACTGGGAGGTTGGGTGTCGTCGAGCGACCCCAGGACCCGGCTACCTCGAAGCCTTCACCCAACCCCACGTCTCCCTAGTCTCGAATCCCATTTCCCACGTCACTCCCACCGGCATCGTGACCGAAGACGGCACACATCACACCTTCGACGTAATCGTCTGCGCCACAGGATTCGACGTCACCCACAAACCGCCCTTCCCCCTAATCGGCCTCAACAACACCAATCTAGCCTCCTACTGGGCCGACGAACCACTCTCCTACCTCTCGGTCATGTGTCCCCATTTCCCAAACCTCTTCTTCTTCTCGGGCCCCAATGCACCCGTCGGCCATGGCTCGCTCATGGCAGCACTGAGCTGGACGGCATCCTACATTGCGCAGTGGCTTAACAAAATCGCCACCGAGGACATCAAATATGTATCCCCGTCCCCGGAAGCGACGGAAGAGTTCAATGCGTATGGGGATGAGATCATGGAGCGTTTGGTCTGGAGTGGAGGGTGTAGGAGCTGGTATAAGAATAATAGGGTCGATGGCAGGGTGACGGCGATTTGGCAGGGCAGTGCGATTAGTTACAAGGAGGTGGTGGAGGGGATTAGACCGGAGGATATGCGGATTGTGTATAGGACGAGGAATAGGTGGAGGTGGATGGGGGATGGGAGGACGAGGATTGAGGGGCAGGAGGGTGCGGATTTGGCGTGGTATTTGGAGAAGTGAAGGTGTGGTTTGGGATGGGATGTCGCGGTGGTGAGTGGTGGAGAGGGGGTGGAGATCGTAATTGAACTGTACATGCAATCCCTTACTTTGTCACGTTGTTGGAGGGTTTGTGATTAGAGTAGCTTCGAAGTTGCTACAGGACTTTTACGTGTAGATATATGACATTAGTGGGTCCCCGCTTACAGAATACTGCGGCAGTATATAGTGTGCTAGATGAGTAGCCTTGAACTCCCTTGCGGCCGACTAGATAGGATAGTAGGCCAGAACGATCATCTCTAATGCAAGGGATCACTACACTCGTCACCACAAAGAGAATGTGCGTCGATGGATATATACCTATGTCACAATCGTATGTGAATTACAAACCGACTTGAATTTTGTGCGAAGTGGTTTGTATGACGAACCATTTTCTCCTAGTCAAGTTGTATTCAGTGGGAGCGACACAGCGATAACCGACCGGGATCCACTTGACATTGTACTACCCAGACGATGCTTTCCGCCTAAGACTGCGATCTCATTGCGTACATTATATGCGGTTGCGGTTGGCGACGAGGCGGAATGCACCTCTCATACTCCTCGTCTTTCATGCCAAGATCAGTTGCACCTAAAGAGCATGTCGTCCGAAATAACTCACCACGGTCAGAATACTAACACAAATAGCTCTTGCACTCAGCCAGCCTCACCAAGACCCAAATACGGATGCTTATCGTAGTGCTGACCAGAATCACGGGATGATGCAGGTGGCTTGAAGTGGCATGGCGCATCTGGCTTTTAGAGTACAACGCGCCAGCTTATGCAGGTACCCACAAACCCTGGAAACTGACGATGGAGATCTCTCCATTCGGGTTTTTCGAGCTTGAGTAAATAAGGAACGATTGATTCATGAGATGGAAGGGACGGTGTCGCTGAGGAGGTCGGATCTGGTTTTAGGGTGCGGCGCGCGTGGCTGATAAGCAAGTGAGATCTGGCGCTGGGGGGCCCGATCGGGGTTCCGAAGGCTGGCTGGCTGGCATGCGGAGTGGAGAAGAATACACACACACATCAAAGATTCCGCATATAATACGCTCTCGTGACATCTTCACAAGCACATCACCCTAAGTCGCGAAGTCGGAGAGCGTTTCGCAGCAAAGGATTAGGTTTTACGAAGTTGAAGGTAACAATTGAACAAATAGAATCGCGTTTTTGAGTGTAAAACAAGAAGCACCACCACAACCACACAACACACTACCACCAACGATCCAATTCAATCCCTTCCTTCCTTCATACCATCAAACATTACGGCCGGAGCATATACAAAAACAACTACCCAACACGCTATCCATCCAACGAGGTATAATGCTGCGAAACTCCAAACAGGTCCCCAAATGAAGGTCAACGTCGCGTCGTAAAGGAACGATTCGAGTCCAAGATGCGCCGGCCCCCCGCTAGAAAATCCCCTCCCCCCACACCTCCCTTCCATTCCCCGTCCTGCTGATCGTGTCGCTGGTTTCGAATCGCTTGCTGGAGGTTGTTTACATGGCAAGCATGCCGAGGAAGCCGATCGCACCAGCGATTCCAGCACCGACGACAGCAGTTGGATACGAGGCTCCACCCGTCGAGACGGCGCTCGTAGATGCGGCGCTCGATTTGCCGCCGGTCGCGGAGAGGGTAGGTGAGTTTACGGAGGTGATGGCGGTGCTGTTGAGGGATCCAGAGCTGCTTGCGCTGATGGAAGCGCGCGAGGAGAAAACGGTGGCGCTGGCCGACGCCGAGGGAGTCGAAGACACATCAGTCGTGGTCGCGGCAGCCTGCGCGGGATACAGCTGTGGAAGAATGCTCTTCACGTCGGCGGGCAGCGACTGGAACCATCCTGGAGTCGAGCCGACGAGCAGTTCAGAAGACAGCGCAGATGCGAATGAGTCGGGATTCTGGAGAGCTTGGGAGATGGACTCGGGTGGGATCGCGGTCGCGAGGACAGAGAGTACGGACGCAACGGCGCTGTTTGTGACCTCTCCTGGGAGCTGGGCGAAGGCGCCCGTAGCGGACAAGGCGATAACAACGGTTCTGAGCTTCATTGTTCGAACGAATAAAAGATGTGCGGAGTCGGAATAAGATTGAGCGAGTGTGGAGAAGATTGCGAAGTGCAGCGACTATCAGCGACGGTGGAAAAACAGAGTTACGAACAGCACAGCAGCAGGAAATCGAAGGACGAGGCGGAGTCTCCCCAGAGCGTAGATCCTGGTGATATATGAAACGGGAGCGGCTCAATCTCACGATGGGCGGCTAACGCACCCCGACCTTTAAATTACCTGCCTAGCTCGCACCCCAAGACAAATGCTGTGCGTCGAAATTGAACAACTCCAAGCGGCCAGCCGAGTCAAGATTAGCACAGAACGCAGACGGCCATTGGGACCAGGTCTTTGTGTCTCGGCCATTGGCATCTTCGTCCGAGAGGCTGCATGCAGGTCTGCGCTGTGCCACCCTCCAGCACACACAAAGGACTTCAGCTTCTCTCAGCTCCAATGCGCGCAGCTCTGAAGCACAAAGGGCATCAAGCACCCCCTCTCGCTCAAGATTCCAGACTCACGCACCTCCAATCGCTCCCATGGTCATTAAAACAAGCTCGCGGAGAAGCTTGATTAGCAGGCCAATCAGAATGCTGCATCTCGGTCTTGGGGGGTGAATGCTCATTTCCACTCCCTAGGGGACGCTTGGGGCAAGAGATGAACCCCTAAAACGGTTTACCCACGCCGAACCAGTCCCACCGCGATAATGACCTGCGATCCAGCCTCCTTTTTTGCCCCGTCGGCGCCCAGGCTCGACCTGTGCAGTGTGCACGCGATCAGGGTCTTGCTTTTTTGAAGCCATTCAGAAGCTTGACTGCTGCGCGGAGACTTGCAACAACTCGGCGCGGGATCGCGTCATTCGCGATAGTAACGGCTTGCCGCCAATATTGTAATAAGATCCAAACGTGTCGGCTTCGCGGATCGCAATCATCAGTCTGCAGAATGTGGCGAAATGGAAATTCGAGTCGTGACCGGAATTTTCGGTAACCTTTTGCGCTAGCTCTACTCCGGACGGCAGATTCTCGTTGTCACTCAATCTCCTTTGTTGACGGGCAACTGCTTTCCTTTTTGCAGGCTTGGGTGCCGTCTTATCGATTATATTATAGCGGCTTCGAATGCTCTCCTCTAGCGACCGGCACTTGACACAGGAGGTCACTGCTTTCTGCGTCGAGGGTTCCCTTTCCTAGACACGGAGGCGGGTTAAGGATATATTGTTTGCGGTTGAGTGCTCGAGACGAGAGCCGATAAGATTGCGTACCAAGGACAGCAGACCCGTGCTACCACCGGGTTGAAGACAAATGGTCAGGGGTTGAAGTTGATGAAGTTGACAGCCACTGATCCTCAAGATGCGTTTCTGATTGATATAGGTTGTTGTTACAGTCAGCGCTGCCAAAATCCTCCTTCACTCTACTAGTGTATCCATGAGGGCAAGTCTGTAGAAGTTTCGACGCCGACAGAAGTTATGAGAGATCTGTCTGTCCGAGGAAACAAAGGTGCGAAGGCGTTTGAACACGTCCACATCCTAGGAAAACACTATACCTTATGTCCAATCCAAAGCTCACTGTTTCCGAGGTAGAAGCTTCTTTCAACACTCCACCTCAAACGGAGGAACATAGAGTTGAACACGTTCGTCCTACTTCAGAAACACGATACGAATACAACACGTCGCACACGTCGAGAATCGATATCATAGTCAAAAAAGCCATTACAAAAGTAGGGGATATCTACATAAAAGGCAAAGAAGAGTGTTCCCCCGCTGGATAGCCTGAGCCAGAGTTAGACGTCCATCAACGTTCCCACCTCCCGCTACTCGCTGTCATCAGCACCCAACAGCTTAGCATAGTCTTCAGCCGAAGCAAAAGTAGGAAGGTTCTTGAGCTTCCTCCTCTTCCGAGCCTTCATATCCTTCTCCTCCTTTTTATCGTCCTTGGCCTTAGAAGAAGCCGAAGCCACAGGCTCTTCGACATCAGTGTCGTCATCCATGTCGAAATCAATGGGTATATCTGCATCGCTATCCACGAAAGCCTCTTCGTCATCGAGGTCAAAGGCTTCGTCCATGTCCACGTCCTCGTCATCATCCTCATTTTTCGCTCCAGCAGCTCCAACGTCTTCGTCGTCGCTGTCGAGGTTCAGCTCGACGCCTTCATCCATGTCGGGACCGCCATCGCCTTCGTCATCGCTCATATCGCCCATGGACAGATCGCTGAATCCTTCATCGTCGTCGTCCTCGCCTTCGATCTCTGGACGGCTGTTGACTAACGCCTTCCAGATCTCGTCCTCCCCGTCTGACTCGCTTTCCACATCCTTGACCTTCTGCTTCTTCTTGTCTTTCTTGCTGGCCTGCTTCGCCTTGCCCGCCTTCTCGAAGTAAGTGTGGAAGAAGACTTCGTCAACCCGCACGTCATCCAGCTTCCTCCGCCAGAACTGCTCCGAGTTGATTGCCTCCTCGCGCTTGCCACTCTCCCGTTGTGTGATGAGGTAGTCGGCGGCTTTGGAGGTGCCAGACATCGGTTGCATGATGGAACTGCCATGGGAGACCTGTGCCTTAGTTTTCGGGTTTCTGAACGAGAACTTGTCAAGAAAATTCATCAGAGTGTAGATCGTTGGGTCTGGTTTCTCCTTGATGGGCTCCGAGTTGATGAGCTTCGACGCAAGGACGTGGACTGATGGATGGTAGTGGGCTTGGAGGGGCAACAGCTCCCATAGGCATGACAAATCCGCGTGTGCGTGGTCCGGGTCTCGTTTCTTAGGATCGTAGTGTGGATGCTTGGATGGTTCCCTCCCATTAACCATGGCTGCATCTTCTTGCACGTCCTCGTAATGTTCCTCCCCGCTATCTGATGCATTATCCTCTGGCGTAGATATCATCGTTTTGATGCTCGGAAATGTGATGATCAGCTCGTTAATGAGATAAAGAACACCACAGATGAAAGGAGGCTCATGCAAGTGGATGATCTGGAGCAACCGCTTTACAAACGCCTTGACGCGCTTAATGCTGACGTCTCCTTTTAGAGCCCGGTATAGGAGATTGAGGTACATGATGTGCTTAGAGGAAGTGATGAGTCGTGGATCTAATAGAGATTCGTAAAGGGTACGGTAGAAACGATCGGCTGATAAATGAGTGGTTGCAGATATCTGCTGGATAAGCATCAAGGCCTGGATGCTGGTGTTGAAATTGGAGGAGTGAGTGACTTCGAAGATGGTATCGAGCTTTTCCCCGAACCTGCGTTTTGTCAGTACAACAACAATGCAATATCACAATTCCTGAACTCACTTCTCATCATCCGTCTTCGCAAAAGGAAAAGCACGGTTAACACCGGTGAGAACCTGCGCTATCAACTTCTCCCTCATCTCGTCCTCGGATTTGTATGCCTCGGTGGCCAGCTTTTCCGCCTTCTTTCGCGACATCTTGCCAGGCTTTCCACCTCCACCTTGTATGAGGCCATCCTTGTTCAGCTTCTTAGCCTCGGCCTCTCGGTCCTTCTCTTTCTTCAGCAGCCCAATGAACAGACTGAAGTAGATATCCAGAAGCTTATTCGCGACCTCTTGCTCCTTTACACTTAGGACGGTTTGGTTGAGGGTGATGGTGGCATAGTATTTGGCGTGCGCGCTCTGATTTGGGCGGAAAAGCAGATCCGACTCGATCGCATTGATGATGATGCTCTTCATAAGCGGGTGGGTGACCTGCAGCTGAAGCAGCAGATACGACGCCTTGGATGCAACCTTCTTCTCTCTGTCTCCAAGCTTGTTGATGAGCAGCCTGAGCAGATTCTCCTCCTGCTCCGGCTTCTCCTTCAACAGCTCCCAGACAAACTGTAGAGCCCGGTTGCGCGAGTATTCAACCTCATCGTTGCACCACCCTTCCATGATCTTCAGCATCTCAAAATACTGCTTCTTGAGCCAGTCCTCGTAGGCCCAGGCAATCAGATGAATCTTTTCGATGCTTCCGGGGAGCTTGTCGCCTGATTTCCAGCTTGCGGCCTTCCCTTGCAGCGCAGCGATGAGGCCGGGCTGTCTCGCGAATGCCTTCAGTTTTCGGTCCGGCGGAAGCACGACGCCCTGGCCCAACAGATCCTTCAACGCAGCCAACGCCATCATGGCTTGATTCCTGCTCTTCTTCCGGGAAAGGTTGAGCAACTGGTCAAATGCCTTGGTGGTGTGCAGCGGCGACTCCTGGACGAGCAGCGTCAAGGCCGAGACCTTGTCCTCCATGGTTCCAGACGACATGATGGTGGACAAGAACCTGTGCGACGAGTCCTGGGACAGCGAGGATCCCGCGTACTCGGTCGCCTCGGCCTCCAACAGCTTGTCGGCATATTGATGGAGTTCGTCGATGACATGGCGCGGAGGGATGGTCGGGTTCTGGACGGTCGGGAGCTCGGGAAGCTCCACCGTGTGCCATTCCGGCTGGGGTTTGTACAGCTGTCAACCCATTAGCATCGCCATCCCAGACGTGTCAGCAGAGGAGCCGTACCAGCACAGGTTTCTTCCGCTTGTCCTCGCCATTCTTGCGCTTCTCTTTCTTCCTGTCCGTGTCGTTCGCCCTCATCCGGTCCTTGTCCGGCGGCGGCTTCGTGAAGCCATCCTTGGTCTCGGCATGCGTCCGCTTCTTCCCCATTGGAGGTCCGGTGCGTGGTGGTGTGGTTTGCAAGGCCCGTCAGAGATAAATCTCTGACTCGTCTTGACCTTGGTCGAGCGGCGTCGTGGCTGGCTGCGCGTGTAAATTTCGATTCGCGGCCCGGAGGAACGTCTCGCCGCGAGCCAGGCGTCTGATTGGCCCGCGTGGGGTGGGGTGAATACGGAGGTAGAACGAGCCACATGTTCGGGACGTGAATCATCATTCGGCGTGCCGACGCCGGTGGTCAAATGAATCGGTGCTCCTGAGCTCCTGAGCTCCAACATGGCCAGATAGCCCATCCGGCCCTAGAAATCTTTCCAATTGCCCATCATGGCCACGGCGCAAGCCTCCGAGGAGCCCAAGATATCCATCACGCCTCTCCTCAAGCGATTGTGGCATGAGTCCGCCGACACCAAGCCCACCTCCTCCGAGATCGCCGCCGCCTTGTCACACATCTTCACCAACAGTCTCTCCGAGGTGCAGACTGGTGCATTGCTGACATGTCTGCACTTCACCGACCGAGATCGACAAGCACACGTCCTGTCAAAATGTGCGGAAGCCATGAGAAATTATGCTACCGCCGTTGATGTCGATGGTCTGAGAAGAGTCATTGTGGAGAGAGGACGGAAAGAGGGTGGTTACAGTGGGGGTTTGGTAAGTGCTGTATCCTTGACAAACCATCTTGAACTTTTATACCGCTCTTGCGCTGCTACTATACTGTGCACGGTGAATTTGATCCCAAATGAGCGCCTTGCTAACCCTCCCCCCTCAGTGCGACATAGTCGGCACAGGCGGCGACTCCCACAATACCTTCAACATTAGCACCACCTCCTCGATCCTGGCCTCCTCCCTCCTCATGATGGCCAAGCACGGCAACCGCGCCTCGACCTCCCGCTCCGGGTCCGCCGACCTGCTCTCCTGCGCTCCCCCCAAACCCCCCGTCATAACAGCCGTCACGCCTTCCACCATCACCGAAATCTACGCTCACACAAACTACGCCTTCCTCTTCGCACCCATCTTCCACCCGGGCGCCCGCCACGCAGCCAGCATCCGGAAACAGCTCGGCTGGAGAACAATCTTCAATCTCCTGGGCCCACTTGCGAACCCGCTTCACGAGCTCATCGAGACGCGAGTCATCGGCGTCGCCCGCAAGGAAATTGGTCCCGATTTCGCAGAATCGTTGCGACAATCAGGCTGCAAGAAAGCCATGATCATATGTGGGGACGAGGAGCTCGACGAGTTGAGTTGCGCGGGGCCGACACACTGCTGGCGGCTGATTGAAAAGGCACCCGGAGGTGGAGTCGAGATTGACTATTTCACTGTGACACCCGAGGACTTTGGATTGCCGCCGCATGCGCTGAGTGAAGTGAGTCCTGGACAGAGTCCGGAAAAGAACGCGGAGATTCTGTTGAGGATTTTGAGGGGGGAAGTCCCGCCTGACGACCCGATATTGCATTTTGTATTGATTAATACGGCGGCGTTGTTTGTGGTCAGTGGTATTTGTGACGCGGACACGAGTGATATGGGCTTTGGAGATGATGGGGAGGTCATCAAGGAAGTGGGTCCTGGTGGCGGGAGGTGGAAGGAAGGAGTCCGAAGAGCAAAATGGGCGATTACGAGTGGAGCTGCATTGGCACAGTGGGAAAAGTTCGTAGAAGTGACGAACAAAGTCGCAACATGATGTGATGGCGTGTACTGATGGCTGGAACTTTCAAGAAGAAGGATGCTTAGTTGTTGAAATTTGAAAGATACCCATTCATAGGTCCTTGGATCTAGCTCGCCTGGAGGCAATGTGGTCGAGCTTGTTTTCATGTCAGGATGTATATAAAAGTCTTTCTCTACATATATCTCTGTATGTTTGTGTAGAGCAAGGCGCCTGCCTACCACCAAAAACACAAACAGAGCTATCAGCCAACATTAACCACCTGCTAGGCCGCTAGGCCGCTAGGCCGCTCATGAATCGATTCGACCACCTACAAACAGTCGGGACGGTGCTCGATAACCTCCACTCCACGCCCGTAAGCACCAACCTCCCAACCCCGAACCACTTGTATGACTCGCCGCAATTTCCCCATCTCACACAATGATCATCCCCCCTTTTCCTCCGATAAAGTATAACAGTGGTTTCATTGTGCGCCACTTAACCCGCAAAGTTATATTGCCAGCAGCCGCGAGGTGGATTCCTAGCACCGCGAAATGGCCAAGGCAAGTTTCAGATGGGACCTATACATACAGGCTCGCTATTGTTGCTGGGCTTTTTGACTCAACGTCTAGAGCGGCAACACTACATACCCGCTTGGGCATCCCGTCTCCGAAAGTGCAGATTCTCAACCCTACATTCCTGGTTTGGCGGGCAAGCCCAGCCACAACGCAGATTATCAAATCTCTATTATCGATTATACCGCTCTCATTTCGGTATTGCGTCGACGAGAATCTCCATCTTCCATCCTCAAATCTACAATGTCTTTTTGTGTGGGAACTGGACTAGCAGCCCTAGAAGCAACAAGTAGTCAAGGCGGACGATAGTAGGAGAAAGTGTTACCCGGCAGCTCAGCTCAGCTCAGCTCAGCTCAGCCTTGCCTAGTAACTCCTGTTCGGTATCAAGATTGAGAATCTAGGTATTCAAGTTTTTTACCCCTGCAATTTTGTAAAAGTTCCATGACAATTGCTGATCTCCAATCAGGTAAGTTCCAACCACGTTGAACTCCAACTCCACCTAACCAAGCCGATCCCTTTTTCAGATCAGAAATATCAATACCACCAACGCCAGATCTTCCCAGACTGATCAATAAGGGCGTGGAAAAATAGGCTGCGTCATCACCTTCTCTCCACAATGGCACTCACCTCCTTGCTTCCACTACTCTGAGAGTCCACCCTGGGGACCCGGCCACGCGGAGTCGTTGAAGCGATCGATCGCGCTATTCAATCTCTAAAAACCGGTTATCCAGGATTGTCTCCAGACTTCTTGCACGTGCAATCCTCCCGCCACAACTTCATCTCAAACGAACGCACCACCGGGATACAAGACCCGCTCGGGATTCGTACTCGTCGTCGATGATTCAGAGTAATGAATTTTTTGTGTCGTCCCGGTACTCGAAGTTCCGTAATCGTCCCCGAAGAAAGGCCACTCGATTAGTGCAGTACTGGTCCTGGGTTGGGATAGTCGCCCACGAGGCTGAGGGCTTCTGTTGGGCCGGTGGGTGTGTAGCTGATTTGGAAAGTATGGATGGAACGACGGCTTTGGACACGAGTCCATGCCCGATGTTTGAGAGATGGTCGTGGGTTGACCAGACGGCTGCCGGCCTGGAAGCGCGTAAGCATAGCAAGCAATGTTGGAATAAGTAATGGAGGTGGGCTCACGGGTAGTGACCTTTTTGCGGGCTGACGTAGTTTGCCATCGTTAGGAATGTGTACTTATTAGGACTAGGGATATCGATGTTAGAAGGCACTGTATTAAGAAAGTGGAGCCACGCAGCAACTTACCTGATTGCGAGGCCGTAGTTTGTAGCAGATGGCTGAACGCTAGCCAACTCGTGTCAATTGCGTCGTCTATCTTGTATAAACGTCTATAGGCTGATTGTTATCTGAACGGTGCGACACGGGTTTCTCTCCCTGAATCTATGGTCCGTAAAGCTTTTCTGACATCCAACCAGTGCTGGCTTGGGGTCTGGGCCCAGCCACGGTATGTGCAAAGGTTAGAGAGCCCAAGGCATCGCCGTGGTACAATTACCATGTCTTTGGCTTGAGAAAATGAACGCAGGGTACCTGTATTGATATGGTATCTTATATCATCTCGTCTGATAGAATCGCTGTAGCCATTACCACAACTCCACCGAGATCACGGGTTCTGCAGTAGCCGTCACAGAAATCCATGGGGCCAAAGTATCCTCCGGCGTGGCTCCACGGCTGGTGTTCTAGATCCTGTTGAGAATTGGGGAGGCCTAAATAAAGACTTTATTCCCAGATATATAATAGGTTAGTACGATGCCTTAGCGCTTGAGTACTTTCGCACCTTCATAGGACGAGAGATTGGGGGAGAAGGTTGAGGGTGAGGAGATTGAATGATTGGGAAGGTGTATGAACTGTCGGATTGAACTGACGTTTGATTTTCTGTGAAAATCTGGAGATGCTGCTTCGTCTCTATGCGAAGGAAGGAGTTGAAAATGCGTACTGAGGATAACAGGCCATACAATCGAGTAGTATCACCTTTGACTGGACTCTGAATATACAGTGCGACGATTCACTCGGCGGAGTGATTTTGCCATCCTGGACTTTGGATAGCGTTGCGTGCTAAGCATTCCACAGTGTGCCAGATCAGTGGCATATGTTAGCTCTCAAGGCACATAGCGGCTCTGCTAGCTTAGTCACATTCTTATATAAGCCGGCATAGGTATCGGTGGCGTTCCTTAACAGGGTGGTAGAGTGGATATAGAATAGGAGTTGGAGATGTCCGCTTACTATTTTGCTTCATGTGGAGCAGGAAGTTTGGTAGGAAAAATTCGGCTGTTTTAAGGATGAAATAGATCTGCCCTTAATAACCGTAAGATCCTTAATATTGCCCAGTGGCTTCCTGGTAATGTCTCAGCTGCCAATTGATTCTCTATAAATTACAAAAGAACCCAGCTCGTACACAACTCTTATGGGTTTGGGTTTGGAATCGGTTAGAAATCAATGACAAGTTAGAGTAGAGGATTTGGAAAGGGGAAAGATAGGTAGGAGAGTAGAAGGACTAAGCGTGTGAGAGCGTATCAAGGGGACTTTGCGTTCTTCTTGTTTATGTTTCGTCTGTCCAGGGAGTAGATCCAAGAGGTCGCACTGGGCGGTAGGCCCTCAGCTAGCCAAGCCCGCATATCCTCAAACTGAAAGCTGGTCTGACTGTTCACGTCATGGTAAGCCGAGCGGGCGTGAGAGAGACCTTGTCTTTTGATTATGAGAAATCTGACTATCTTCGCCTGACTTTCTAACGATTAAGACCATGATTGGAAATATCTGCGTGTGACGGGGAAGAACTAACGCGAAGACAACGGGTAATGAATGAACGAATCTATAGAGCATATAGCCAGAGCTGGTGAGTATATATATAAAGTAAGTGCAGATGACACCTGCGAACGAAACGTACACACAATACCATGATGAAAATAAAAATGATTCTGTTTACCTTGACACTTACAATAATCCATATCACAGAGTAACATCGTGATAAAGAGTAATAATACTTCCAATATGAAAAGTAGGCGTGCAGCATGCCTTGATACTTCAGAGAAGGCATCACCGTGGGTTTCAGGCAGCGTTTGGGGAAGATTGGCGTGAGGGAAGGTAATGGGATATCGACCAGAATGCCCCGAGGAATGGGGTCGAGCCGAATAAAAGATAACGGACGATATTCTTCTACTCACCCAAGCGCGAGCCCACAGACTTAGGGAAATGGGATAACTACGACTCCTGCCGGAAATGAGAACTTGCTTGTATGGGAGCGTGACCAGAGCGCGTAGAGACTTGATGTAGGAATTCTCAAGAGGTATGGTGAACAGAAAGCCGATAGGAGCCGAAAGCAGATTAGCGTTCTGCCGCCGACAAAGGGGCTAAATACCAAAAGCGAGCACGAGACAGAAACAAGGAAGGGACTGGAATCGGGAACTCTGATGCCGCAGAATGGTGACTCATGACGGGAGACTGCGAGCCCGTAGTTTCAACCCAAGGTTGAAAAGTAATCCAGAGCTTCGTCCCAACCACACACAAGAACCAGGCCCCTCATCGGCCTGAAAGAGCGAGGATTAAAAATAAGAGGGCACAGACAGGACGGTTTGCAAGCGTTGTTTTTACTGCTGTGGTGGGCTGTGGGAGCTAGCAGTGCTTGCTTTTAACAGGCACAGGCACCGGCGTCGCAATAAAAGGAAAGCAGGAAGAGGCCACGGGTAGGCGTTTAGGCGAGGAGAAGGAATTGTCATGTGCAGATTAGAGACGGCAGAGCGGATGGGAGAATAGGAGTACGGACTAGGACATGTTCGCTTCCATTTTGCGAAAATTGTCCTAGGAGCAGGACGTTATCGGACAGGGAATGAAACCGGTTCGGAGATGAAATGAATCTGTGCTCAATCGCAGTGGGACCCTCCATTTTTGCAGGTCCTTGATGACCCTGATCCCAGGATGTGTGGACTGCCGAACAAAATGCTCGTGGCAATGTGCGATCTAAAAGCGGCGTACAACTCCACCATTTGCCCGGTGTTTTGACCCGGGGACTGTAGATCTTCATTCGTGTCAGGCGGCCGGGAGTCTGTATGAAAATCAAGTTGAAAGAACAGGGGCGGACAGAAATCTGGTACGGCAAAGTCTGACAAGCGAGGTGTGCAAGCTCGAGCACCACTTTCATGCTCACTCGCAGTACGTACGCGTACTCCGTAAACAAAGCACGTTCACTTCCAAGGAAGAACAATGTGGTGGCTGCCGCGTCATCCGTATTACGGGTCAGTGATGGGAATTCACCGCGAAGCCATCATTCTGTGGCTGATGATTGATCGACCAATTGCCGGCGTGATGCTCGCAGGGCCGAGGGCGTCAAGATAGCGAAACGAATGGGTATCCAGGGTATGGTGGACTAGATCAAATATTGCGATTCGAATCATGGAGTTCTCGAAATTCTCTTGCCGTCCACGCGGGATAAGAGCAACAGGTACGAGCAGCCCGACCCTTATATGTGGCAAGGCGCTGATTGGCTGGAAACGCAAACCGGGCACCAACGGGAGGGTTAGTCCAGCGCCCCAGACAGTGAACAAAGAAAAAAGATACGGTCGAGGAGGTGAGAAAGAGCAGTGATGGAGCGCGCTTTTCGTGGGGTGAAATGTACCGGTCAACATGACGTTGCGGTCTGCCATCCATGGCTGGGATGCAGGCTTGGCTTCCACTTCGCGATCCTTGACATCATCAGGGTGACCGAGTTCGAAAAGCGTATCCCAGTCCCGCTTATGCGTTAGGACCACCGCATGAAACTGGGTAGCTTGTCCACGATGGCTCAATTCAAGGAAGACCCATCGTGTGTTACCACATCATTTGTACCAACAGGACACCTGCAACGATTGCATTGTGCAAAATAAGAACGTGCTTATTCGTCGGAGTAAAGCCCAGAGCCGTGATTGGATCGAGGCGCTGAAGAAAAATAGAGCTGGCGAACTGAGTTTCGTCGGGTCCATGTCCGGCACTAATCTAGCTATTATGCGATTCGCCTCAGACCAAAAACGGGATGAACTGGTTCGCTGAGGCGTGCTAAGATCTGGGGCAAGCCCAACCAACAGGGAGCTGCGTTGATCTTGAAGGGCATGGTTGGACGCCAATATTCAGCACGGCAGTTCTTTCCTCAATACTACACTCTGTGCCCCGAAAATGAGAGGCCTAGAACCTGAAACTATTTCGAGTGAGTTGGGTTGGTTCTGGTAGTCTCGAGGCTTGTATAAGGGTTTGGTAAACCAAATATGTAAATGGACTAGGGTAATTGGTTGCTGGGTCTGCATGGGTTCATCAGCTGTAGGGGAAGGATTCGTTGTTTAAAGAGTTCGTCGTTAGTATTCCTGTTCCTGTCTCTGATGGTGAGTGGTCACTTATTATTACGCAATGTCATCAGAGATGGAAGTGTCAATAGACTGGATGTACGAGTCGAACAAAGGTACGCGGCCATAGGCGTTTCATTCGACACCAAAGGCAAGAAAAGACCTGACGGGCACGAGGGCGATGGAACTGTCCCGTTCACTGTGGCTGAAGGCAAAGAGTGATAGAACTCCTAAGGAATATTCGTCCACTGGACGGCGGCCGACTTGCAGTACCTCGCCCAAGTCTTGATTCGATAAAGAGGAGAAGTGTATGGGCGTCGTCGTTGCAAAACAGTTCCCAGCGACTCAAAGGATTTATCGAAAGACATGACATTGTGGCACCCTTTGCGGGCAAGATTGCCAATAGTAGCGGTTCCTGGTACCGCGACCGCGGGCGGGGTGATCGAACGCAGGGCATTCGCGCCCGTCATTGAGAGGCGCTGGTTTCAACGTCTCTTGGCGGAGTCCGTCACAAACTCTTTCCCCATGTGGTAATCCGCGACGGTGAGCTACTCTTGCGAAGTGGAAGAATTGATGTTCACTTCGCCAGTGAGCGTGTACTAAGAAGCACGAGTAGGAATCCTGTGGCGATGCATCCACGGCAACGGGGATCGCATCTCAAGTCCTCGCATGCGCCACGTCGCTTGTCCGATTCTCGCGGGAGAGCTGCAGGCTGGCACCATCCATGTGGTAGAAGTGGAGCAGATGTAAAATCTCGAGGATCCGAGTGGAGCTGGCCGCGGGGGCACACCAATTGGCACGGTGTTTGGCTCTTAAAGCATGGCCGTCGCCAGGTCAATGTTCGCGGTCGAAAAGAGGTGTTGCATCTACAAGTCACTGAGGTATGAACCGAATCTAGACGTCCTGGGTGCTGCTCTCGAAGCAGGGTGACCCGACTCTCGTGCAGTTCCGGATTGGGGCGAACGACATCCCCACACTGTCGGAGACAGTCCCTGCGCTGTGATTCGGCGAGCCACATACGTCATCCCCTCTTTTAAAAATATATAAGCCTTGGGCAGATTTTTGCTTGACCGGGAGCGACGGCGCTCAGCTGCCCTGAATGAAACAGACGAAAGGCAGCAGGTCTGAAGGCACGACTGACCTCGAGCAGAGATCGAGATCTGAATGATATACTTGTAAAAGGGTCGGAGGATGTGTTCCGCGCAGGAGCCAGAGATGAGAAACATGGATGAGGGCTTGGCTGGGGGGTGCTGATCTGGACGATTGCTTTTTGATCTCAGATCATGCCGACATCAACGTGCCTGTCCGGGTGGAGACGCAACGACAGAAACTTGGAAGAAGGGTCCCGCTTGGAAGAAGTGGCATCGAACACCGAAAGAAGCAAGGTGCCTGGCAAGTCAGACCGCGAAGGGGCGCCCCGAGGCGTGAAAGGGTCGGGGCTGTGGCTGATGGAGACGTGTCGTGAGCTTGTGACGTTGAAATTGGCAGCGAAATCTAGATCCGCCGACCTTTTCTCGATCGTTGACGAGGATGTTCATGCACCGCTAGACCCCCCGCGGCAAGGCTGAAAAGGGAATGGGCAGGACCCTTAATCCGCACCCTGCGCAACGAAGCTCGAGTCCGCGCTGGGGGTATCAATTCGTCGCAACGTTTATGCCACCGGCCCGATGCTCGCCGCCACAACGCGAGAGCACGATGCACCACCAAAAGGCGACGGACGGCAGAGGGGTGCGTGGGTGAGTGGGTGAGCATGCCGTGCCAACGCCTACGCCTGCGGGCAGCCACGGTCCCAAGCCTGCTTCTGCCGTCTTGAGCAACAACACCACGGCGCCATATGGGTGCAACCTTTGCCTTGCTAGCGGATGCACGACACACTATTGGAAAGAGTGAGTGAGCACTGAGAGCAGAGCGCAGAGCAGAGCGCAGAGAGGAAACGCGGGACTCGTAGGTGGCAGGGAGCCTGGGCTTGTCGGACCCTCCGCCGTCGCCCTGTGCATTAAATAGTCTTCACTCACGCCTGCTAGCCTCGTCGGATGCCCTGGATGGTTTTGGGCAATAGAGGGACTCGGGGGCAAAGAAGGGCGCGTGAGCTGGCATCTGCTGGGCGCCAATTGGCAGGGCAGCCAGAACTGGCACGGGAATTGTTTGCCAGCGCTGTCGTTGCTGTCGTTGCGGCCTTGAACAGACTGAGTTGACCGAGTTGATCGATCGATCGCTGCACTTTAGTAGCGGCATCAGATCCGTGACTGGACATTGGCCGTCTGGAGTTTGAGAGCGCAGAGGGCGACGAGGAGCGAGCACGCTGGTTGCCGCCCTTGGCGGCGCTGCACGGAGCCTCTCCGCACTCCGCGGGCTCACGGCGAGCAGACAGAGGCCATCGCCGTCTCCAGCAAGCGTCTCGTCGTCGTGCTCGGGTGTCGTGGCCATGTGGGCGATGTCCCGCAAGCCTGCTGCAAATTTACCCACCGTCTTGTGCCTCCGCCCAACAGCGGATGCACCAGCAAGCCATGCCGTTCCGGGCAATCCTCGACGTCGATCGCACAGCAGGGCAGGCCGCGGGCGACACTGGCGTGGCTTGACGTGTGGAACGCTCGAACCAAGGAGACACGACGCTAGCGAGCATGGCATTCACTTTAGGGCCGGCGCGCATCAGCGATGGGATTGTGCATCGAATTCGCATCAGCCCTGAACCTAGTCAGCTCCAACCCTGCTGAGGGCCAAACTACTCACCCTTGGAACGAGATGGGCCTTGTCCTTGCCGCTCTCCTCATAAAGCTCCCAGCATGTCCCGCTCTTCCTGGTGTCCAGTATCGTGTACCAACCCGTGCATTCAAAATCGCGCCCCCTCCCGCCTGAACACCCACTCCACTTCTACCCACACCCATTGCACACTTCGGGCGTAATATCACCCTTCCTCGTGTTCACGTACCACTCCCGTTGCCCTTGGATCCCTCCAGACCTATATCTCTCCCCTCCCGCTCCAGTGCTGTTGCCTTGTTAACGACCCACCTGTTGTCAGCAGGAGCAAGAACACGCTGAGCAAGCCTTCTCTCACACGTTCTTGTAATCACACTTCTCCGTCTCACGCCTTCGCTGTCTGTCAACATACAAGGACCTGTCCGCATTCCTTCCATTGGCGCGTGTTTGGGTTGTGACCACCGAAAAACATGGACGGCAAGAACTCATCTGGCCGTCGAATCTCTCTTTTGAACGACAACCCGGAGCCTCCCCACCACCCCGTTCGCCTTTCATCGTATCCTAGCTCTCGCACGTCTAGCTACACATCCTCGCCAGTCGGATCTCCGCCAGCTCCTCGACTGGTTCGAAGTGATTCCTCGGATTCCACAGACATGCAGACCCCTTCACCAATAACACCGGACTTTGCATTCGAGGGCCTCTCGCAGACCATGGACTCGCCGGACTTCTCACAAACCTTTTTCCCGTCTCAGAAAGAGTTAGCATCAGCTTATCCTCCAATTCCGCATGCCTCGGGGTCGATGCCTTACGCCGCGAATGCGCCCCAAACCGCCTACTTCCGGCCGCAGCAAGGGTCCGAGAGCGGAAACACGTCAGCCTCAGCCAACCCGCGCTCCAAGAAAAACAGCTACCCCTGTCCCATGGCGAAGTCGTATAATTGCAACGACTACTTCACCACCTCAGGCCATGCAGCGCGGCACGCCAAGAAGCACACAGGCAAGAAGGACGCCTTCTGTCCGGAATGCAACAAAGCCTTCACGCGCAAAGACAACATGGAGCAGCATCGTCGAACACACCAGAGCGGGCGCAACACGACAAAAGGTACGGACGACCGTGCAAAGAAAGCCAAGCAGCCGGCGAAACGGCCTAAGCCTGGACCAATCCAGCCTTCAGTCATGCCATCACTCAATCCGCCTTCGATGGTTGACCCCGCTCTTCCGGCCAGCCCCACTTCATCCAACTTTTCTCTGGCGCCGGCCGTGCAACCCGTCGACTGCTTTGGTGCGGAATATTCGCAACGGTCACCGTACCCTGACCCGACTGCCTATTCTATGACGACCAATTTTTCCCTCGGGTCATCGTACGGTCTAGATGCCCTAGCCATTGCAGCTAGCAGCGAGAAGCGCAAGTATGAGGCCTAAGCAACCAATCCAGAAAATCTTCGAGTCTGCTTCCTCGAATACTCCTTCGCCCTTCCGCAGTTCACACCATTTCCTACAATCTCACGCCGGTGGACCCTGCTCGGCCGCGTGCCTGAGCAGGCCATCGATCGGCTACGAAATACATGTCATTTTCAAAAGTCGTATGCGGGAAATAGACGCATGCCGTCATGGCTACGATTCGGATGAGGGGTTCAACATGGACCCGGCTCTTTTCCGTGCAACTGGGTTTTCATTTTTTACATTGTACCTGTCTCACGGCTGGTTCGTTTTGTGTTTTTTTTTTCAGTTTGTTTCCAGCAAGCGAAAGCGTGTTGTTTTCTTTTCTTCACATCCTCCAGTATCAGTAGTTTTTCGACCACTTAGCTGGGCGTTTTGCAGGGGAGGTCTCGATGCTAGAGGGACGCATCGACGGATTACGGGTCACGATCGGATCAGATTATGGGCAAACATGGATATACCCCGCCCTTTCTGAAGGTGCATAGCAGCTTTTGGCCTCTTCGATTTCGGCAATTTCCGCAAACATTCAAAGGAGGAACTGAGATAGTGGTTACCTGGGCCGATATCCTTCTTGGCCGCTCCAAAAAATGAAAAACCACTGAACCCTTGACATTGACACCGGTTTCGCTTGCAAGTTGATACCAGCCTTAGTGTGACCGTTTCAGTAATCATAGAACCAGCACTCTTCCAGCACGTCTTTGATTTGCTGATTGAGCCAACCCTGGGTGGTCGTCCTCAGCATCGGTCGGATACTCGTGTACTTAGTAGGAGTCCTTGGTATAGCCCATTGATATCGCATCAAGTACGACTTCCGAACTCTAACCTGATGCTGCAATGTTCATTTAAAAATGACGCGACCATTCTCACTCCGCAGGCCAGTACCATGACACAGGCGTTATTCAAGCAGTCTAGCACTCAAACCCTGAATTCGCTCCCTGGATATGCGCCTCCACATAAACAGCCTTGGTACACGCCACCACCCTTGAATCTTGAAAGTGAGCGCTAGGCCCCTGGGCTGCCTCCCACTATCAGGGCACAAAACGATATCCAAGGGTCGCGGCAGGACAGCGGGCAAGAGATGGTGCTCAGAAGCTGGCCAGGCGAGTCTTTAGCAAGCAACCCGCATACGCGAACCTTACAAGTGGATGAGCTTGAGCCACACCTGCAGTTCACTCGACGGGCTATCGACCCCGGCCAATGAACTGAATTCAATGTCCGGACCCTGCATGCCCCTCGGGCCGCGGGCCTGAGCATGAGGGATGCACAGACCCAGGCGTTGAACCCTTCTTCCGGCAATCCCGACGGATGGAGTTTGAGGCCGTTGGGGCTGATTGGCATCGCGAAGCTCTAGCGTTCACAAATGTGGCTTGCATGGCTTTTTCTTGAAATGATGTCTTTCGTGGTGGCGAAACTCTACGCGATGGACAGCGCCTGGCCTTTGCGATCTACTGTACAGTCGTAATTGTGGAGTTGTGGACTGTGGAGAGAGCAGCCCTGTAGGAAGGAAGGTGCACTTCGTGATGTTTCCCCTTTCGGCAGTCTTTACCTCTGTCGACCTCTCGCATTCGAGCTGGCACCCGGCTCCCCATTAGCACTCTCGTCAGCTATTAACTTCATCATTATTACTGGTACGTCTCTCTGCTGCCTGCGCAGCGAATGGGAGAGCACTTGGCAGCATGAGCATCAGGTGTTGAGCGACTTAGGGATTGGACACGGCAAGACGCATCCGCAACTCCTCTCTCCTTGCTCTGTGACATTACAATTCCAGGCGTCTGCATCCTGACTCTTCCGGACCGTTGAGATGCACGAAAACCAATGCCCGACTCTGTGCGTTTTGGCATGCACCAGTTCTCTAACGATGCGCTCAACGAGAAGCAGGCTTTCATATGATATCTCACCTCAATGTCTCGCTCCTTGCGCGTCCAAGGCGCATGCAGGGTCAAGGTTTCATTGTCGAGCCAGGTCGCACAAGGCTACTTTCATGACACAAACCCGCCATTCTCCTTTCCGTTCTGATATCTTACTACATGCTTGAATCAGCCTCTGCCAGGTCACTGGAAGGAAGACGCCTCGATCAGCGTCTGGAACTGCATTCTTTTCTCCAAGCTTCAAACTCTCAACATCGTCCCATTGGCGTTGTACGCCGTCCATATCGGGGGTTCGGGGTAACTTCCCCTGCACCACGCATTCGCGATTGCATATCGCATCTGCGTCTGTACCGCAGTGGCCATGCATGCAACCAACCTCGCGGGCACGGTTTTCCGCTCTAATACTCAGGTTTAGTCTGTTCCATTTCTTCCCCGCAAGCAACCCTGTCCCTGCTTGTGACTCTTCTGTCTTTCCTCTTTCTCTGTCTCCTTACGCGTGGCGGCGGTTTTGGCGGGTCGGCGATAAAGCGGTGGTAGCGGACTCGAACGTTCTCGAAATAGGTAAAACAGAATGCCGGCTGGCCATGCGGGGAAACGATCGGGTCTCTGCGTTTCAGAGTGTATGCAAGTTTTGCGAATCTCTTGCGAACCGGTTCCCCGTACCTAGTCGATCGGTCGTGCCTCTCGTCTCCGCAAGGTTCGATTGACGAAAGGATCCGAGTATCGGGAAAAAGTCTTTACTACGACCTGTTAGATTCTCGAGGGTGGGTCGCCATTCACCAAATACCCTGTCATCCTGCTTTCAGCTCACCTTGATACCATACCGTTTTATGAATTCGGGACTCGAGACTAAGACAGTGGGTTCGTGTTCTATCTCATACACCACCACATAATTTATTTCCATCCACGAGCCCAGGAACCTCACTCAACTCGCATCGTACCAAGATGCCATGGCCACTGCTGGACGCCAAACGCGGGAATGACGTGGAACGTCAGACCGTCTCACCCGTCTTACAAGATCGTAATTCCCGGATTCAACACCTCAACCTTTTATGCCGCCAACATACAATATCTAATGTTACTCTGAGTCTCCCGTTATAATCTACGAAGCGGTGGCTCGATATGGTTCCTTGGTAGCGCGCAGTCTGCAAGGGCAAAGCCGCAGCTACTGGGTCCAACAAGACATGGCTGGACTGGCAACGCCGTGGCTGTCCTTCCTGCAAGAAATAGATCGCCAGTGTACCCTCCTCTCCGTAAAGACAACATTGCATTAGCCAAACTCCTGGAAGCGAACAACGGACCAGGCAGGGATGAAGGGACCTACGGCTAGCTGCAGGTTATGTGGCACAAGGCGTAGGTTACAAGAGTGCCTCAACGGCTGTCAGTGATTGGGTCCGTCACGCCTAGGCCAGGTTCATTTGCAGTCTGCAGTCGTACAGACTTCTTTCAAGAGAGGGGGAGGCGAATGGGTCACGCGCAACGCAGCACAGGACCAGACTCTTGACAGGTGTAACAGCATTCTCCACGGTCCAAGCTATCTCTTTACTGGGCAGTGGAGCTTCCGCCGGACTCGCAATGTCGCATGGAGCCTGCAAGATGCCGCTTTTCCTGCCGTCCTCCCCCTCACTGTGTCCGAAACATGACTCAACGCAGGACAAAGCCTCAGTCTTCATTCTCGTGGAGATGACCCCATTTTCACCTTCTACTGCAGCCTACTGTATTACGATTCGCGCGTTGCTCTGACCTGATTTGGGACAGACACTTCGGAAGCTGAGATGAGGTGGCAGACTCCAACACAGACGCGCGTTGACGTTGCGGCTCGTTCCTGCAATCCGCCTTTTGCTCAACAAATCACTGACTGCGTTTGATAACCCTCATTCCGAGAGGACCAGAATCCTGGTGGGGGAGAAGCACGCAGGCGCTTTTGACAAGCAAGCCACTCAACGCAACTCTACTCAACCGAGATTGGCTTTCTGCATGTACCGTGCAAAGCTGAAATCCTCGCCTGACGGACCGCCCTCGTCGCCTCGACTGTTTCTCAACGCCTGCTTGTATCTCGACTCGATGCCACTATCCACGTCCTGGACCTCATCGTCCGAGGCTTCCTCCCCTAGCTGCATATCTTCTTCGTCTGTGTCTTCTGCCTCGCTGACAGTCTCTGGCTCAGGTTTCTTGGGGGCATTTCTGGATTTGCTGACCGCACCAACTTTCATATCCTTCATCAGCCGATCGAGCTCCTTCTGCCTGTTGGCGGCCTTGTCCTTTTCCCGATCCTGTTTCCGCCGCTCCAACTCCGGTTTGTAGTCTCGCTCGAACTCTTGCCTCTTCTCTTCGACGCCTTTGAAGAATTCGCCCATGCCTTCGCCTGTCATGGCACTCACGCCTACTACACTAAGATGCTTGTAGAATTCGTCGAGCACGAGTGACATGCTGTTTAACAGACTACCCATGTACCCGCTGCCTCCCCCTATTGCACTTCCCTCGCCCCCAAAGCCTCCTCCTTCTTCCTCATTTCTCAACGCGTCCTGGAAAGCCTCAAAGTCCGTCATCCATTCCTTGGCAAAGCTGGCATCTTGAGCATCCGTCTTGTTGAATACTAATATCATGGGCAGCTTCGTTTTGTAAAGGATCGAGCACGCGTAGAGCATATTTGACATGAATGTAGACGTGCTCGTTGTCCGGGGTGTATCAATAATGTATGCGATGACCGTAGGAAACGTGCTAGCCAGACTCGACAGCAAGATCTCGCCGCTAGCAGACCACACAAAGACCTCAATCTGCCCAGGGGTGTCGATCAAGATGTGCTTCACTTGCTGAGCTGCTGCCGGCTGAGCCGCTTTCCCTTTCCCCGTCATGAAATCTACAGTACTGGGCTCGGGTACTGGGGCTGGAGGCGCGGGTTTGGTCCGCTTTTCCAACAGGGCGATGACTTGGTCGATCTTGGTGCTGAATAGATTCAGACTGGTCAGTATGCCGCCGTTTGGCCCGAGGTTGAATTGCTTCATGACTTCTTTGTAGTTGACTGAGTCGCGGATGTCGATGTTTGGCGTGAAGGGTACGTGGTGGACGGCAGGGTCGAGGTTGAGGATGTAGGGCGTCGCGGAGGGGGTTTGGGAGACTGAGGGCGTGTCGTTGGTGGGGTCGGGGTGCGTGTAAAGATGCGAGACGAGGCGTTGCATAAAGGTCGTTTTGCCGCTGCCGGCCATGCCTATGCAGACGATGGCGACGGGGGGGGCAGACTCCGCGGTGAGAGCTGGAGCTTGCGAGGTCGACATGGTGGGTGGAGGTGTGAGGGAGGGGAGGGACGCAGGGTCGTCCAGTGGAAGGGAAGTATAGAGTCGGTACGGGACTCCTTAAGACTAGGACTTCATTTGGTTTAAATAGAGCAGCACTAGACCAGAATCCGGTTGTTGGTGAGAGAAAAGCTGCGGTGAAAGCGGGGACTTGGACGTTCGATGGAAATTCTTTGGCGGGGGCTGGGTTTGTCGTCAGTCGGATCGGCGAACCCTGCCAACAAGCCCCGACCACCAGCCGAGCTCGACTTCATTTCATCGGAGGTCCCAAGGCCTTGCGCAAACACAAACATCACCCCATCCTCCCAATTCTCCATTACCTCCCCGCGTCGACGGATTAGAGGGCTAATTGCGTGCAACAAGATGGGTCTCGAAGATTTTGAAAAGGAGCTCGCTGCGAGCAAGGCACAAGACGAGCGGAAGGAGAAGAAGCGGAAGGGCGAGCACAAACACAGACATCGCCATTCTTCCCGCCATCACGACGACGACAAGGACCGAGACGGACGACACAGACACAAACGGTCGCGCCACCACCGCGAGACATCCGAAGAGCGCGCTCGGCGCAAACGCCGGGAGAAAGAGCGTGATGGAGACGCTGAGGATCGGTCGCGACGGAACTACAAGGATAGACGGGGTCGGTTGCCCTCCAGTGACATGGAGGATCGCATCGGGCGGAAACCAAAGGCTCTGCGCGACGAAGACGAGGACTCGGCGTCCTCGAGCGATGCTGATCCCGTCTTGGAGAAGGAGGAGATGGGGCCCCCGGACGATGAGCTCCTAGAAAACCAGCTGGAAGAAGCGGCAGACGCAAATTTGACGAGAGACACGTGGATGGAGACGCCCGCCTCGTTGGACGTCGATTACGTGCAGAGGAGGAAGAAGGAGGACAAGTCGACGTATGTGAGAGCTTCATCGACGGGGGATCTGCAATTGCAGATGCATCATGCCGAGTTGAACCACCGGCTCAAGGGCGACGCGGAGGAACAGGATGAGCCGGGGAAGCGGGAGGTGTCCTACACGTTTGGCGACGCTGGGTCGCAGTGGCGCATGACGAAGCTCAAGGCAGTCTACAATACTGCGAAAGAAACGGGCCGGTCTATCGAGGATGTTGCATTGGAGCGGTACGGCCATCTCCGGGACTTTGACGATGCGAGGGAAGAAGAGATCGAGGTTGATCGTCGGAGCATGTACGGACAGGGCTACGTGGGCAAAGACAAGCCTTCGGGACAGTTGTTTGAAGAGCGAAGGCTCAAGGCTGGCATCCACAGGCCACCTAGAGAACACGAGGATCTGGATCTCCCGCAAGGCGAAATTGTTCCGGATCCGCAGCCAACAATGAAGCTCGACCAGACCGCATTAAACAAGCTCAAGGCGCAGATGATGAAGGCGAAGATGAAGGGTGCTGCAAATGCTAGCCAGCTTGAAGCAGAGTATACCGCCGCTGCGGCAGGATACGCAACCCGCAAAGACCCCGATGTGGTCGTTCTGAGCGCGATGGACAATCGCATGCTTGCCGGTGGTCGACAAGGTGAAGTCACACACCTTACAAACAAGCGAGGAACGGAACGCGGCCTGGTCGTTGAAAATCAAGATATGAGTATCGAAGATATGGTGAGGCAGGAGAGGCGCACCAAGGGCCAAGCTGGAGGCGAAGGACTCCTGCTCGCCGAGAAGATTGCCAAAGATGTGAAGTTCGATGTGAGTCTCTTTTTAGGCACACTCGAACTGTTCGAATTACTGACAGTTGGTATAGAATGACCTCGACTACCTGGACGAGAACGCAAGCAAACTCGCGTCCCGCGCCCCCAAATCCGACATCAACCTCCGCAACAATGCCATCGCTGACTTCCAGCGCACCAACCGCATCCTCGACTCCTGCCCCCTCTGCCACCACGAAGACAAATCCCCGCCCCAGCCCCCCATCGCTCCAATCATCTCCCTCACCACCCGCGTCTTCCTCACCCTCCCGACGGAACCCGAGATCAGCGATGGAGGCGCCGTCATCACGCCCATCCAGCACCGCACCAACCTCCTCGAATGCGACGACGACGAATGGGAAGAGATCCGCAACTTCATGAAGTGTCTGACACGCATGTTCCACGACCAAGGCCGCGACGTCGTCTTCTACGAAAACGCGGCCGTTCCACAGCGCAAACTACATGCCGCTATGAACGCCGTTCCGATCCCGTTCGAGCTCGGCGAAACCGCGCCGGCGTTCTTCCGCGAAGCGATTCTGGAGAGCGATGAGCAGTGGAGTCAGCATAAACCGATTATCGATACGCTCAAGGCGAGTAGAAATGGAATGGGTCGTCAGGCGTTCCGTAAGAGTCTGGCGAAGGAGATGCCGTATTTTCATGTATGGTTTGAGTTGGATGGCGGTATGGGGCATGTGGTCGAGGATGAGAGGAGGTGGCCTAAAGGGGATCTGTTTGCGAGAGAGGTGTTGGGGGGTATGTTGGATGCGGATGTGGCGGTCGTGAAGAGGCAGGGGAGGTGGCAGAAGGGAGATCGGAGGGTCGAAGGCTTTCGAAAGAAGTGGAGGAAGTTTGACTGGACGAGGGTGTTGAGCGACGAGTGAGTGTGAGGAAGCGGTTTGATGCTTGGACGGCATTGTGATAGTGCCCCTGGAATGGGATATAGTTTCATGGACGAACAATGCATCTTATAGAAATCTAAGAGAAGCTCCAGTTGCTCTGGGTCTTCAAGTTGCATCTCCAAGCGGCATTATCCTACCCGAATTGACCCTGGGCTGCGTGAATCTCGAGGCTATATTTGGCTCCGAAAATTGGCGGTTTTCACACCATGCGCTGCTAATCATTACTCTACTGTCGTTTCAATGCAATATTCTTCCTTTTTTCGAGATCTCGCTTTGCGAGCGAACGGCTCGCATGCACGAGTTGAACCACATTGATGATTTGCTTGCCCACCATGAAAGGGAAGGAGATACGAGCCAAAAAGCGAGGAACCGTGGGGTCCGTTTTGCTGGCGCTAGAATGTCAAGATCAGCAAAGGCAAATAGATACGTGTCATGCTAATCGAGAGAAATGGGTGTGTGTGTGTATAACCAGGCATGAAACTGCGATAGAACGTCGTCGACGTACCGAGCATACTCCGTTGCGCCTGCTGACCATGGGCTAGTGAAGAGCATGGAGGATTCTACTGCTGTAGATGTCTGGACGTGCAGGCTTGCAGCGTCGTTCGGAGTCTGGAGAAGAGTGGGCGAGGAAAAGGAGAGGTGATAGAGCGCGATGAAAAACATCTCGTTCAACGTGCAGAGACCGAAAAGAACGGTCTGGAAAGCTGTCAGTTCAATTTTATGGCATTTTCCGTATGATGCCGCTGGGTCGCAAACTAAAACTCATGTGGCATAGGAAGAAGGGCATAGGAAGAAGGGCACAGGAAGAAGGGAGTAATGAGAGTAGGAAGAAGGGAGTAAATGCAAGAGGAGCCCTCATTCGCCTTACCTTATTCGTATAATACAAATGCAACACCCAACTCGCGCTTCTATCAACTTCCTTGTGGCTTTTCTCAGATGCATACATATGCACATAATGGCTCGACAGATCCAGACTGAGAAGTCCCTGAAACGCAATGCTCCATCGTGGAAAAGCGCTGGCGAGGAAAACGAGCAGGCATGCTGTGGTGCAGCGGTCTGTTACCATATCAAGCACTTCACCGAATGCTGTCTTCTGGTCAAAGTACCGCGCCGCTATGCCGTCTAGCGCATCAAGAAGGCAGGACGCGGTGTAGAGGAGGGAGCAGGTAAGGGGATCGAGAGGCATGTAGTAGAGAGAGGTGGCAGTGAGAATGATGCGAGTGTAGCCTAGAAATGAATTGTCAGGCTGTGGATCTGTGAAATAGGAAGTTGGGGGAGGTATCTGTACCGATGAGATTCGGGTAGAATAGGAAAATGCATTCCTCTGAAACTCGCTCTTGGGAGTTTGTGGACCCTGCTGCGGTCCCGTCGCCATTTGTCGACACAGTGGGGTCCGCCATAGTATGCAGTATTTAGATTGGGAATGGGAAACACCAGGTTGGCCGGCTGGTGTGACCAACTGATGAATCTTGTCTGCCAGATCTCCGGCCGAGTATATCCTACAACACTGGTGCAGCTGTAATAGAGGTCTATTCCTTCGCAGGACGCGGTGGCTTCCAATCCTCTTACTTCCTAGACTCTCAAACAACCAAAGCAAAGTCGTATATCAACAGAGTGACATCGGTTCTAGACGATAGTCGCGGATTCTCGATGTGCGGGGAGGGTTTCATTCAGAGGTTCTGAAGACAGGGTAAAATATAGGTACATGTGGTGTTTGACAACTGCTGTACTTTAGTGCTTTAGGCTGCCACATTCGCCACAAATCCTTGTCAGCGACGAAACACGACGACCCACCACTAAATGATTGCATGCAAGGGTCTAATGGTGAATTATAACGCTGTGGTTTGAATGGTATAGGAATTACGACTTTTTAAGTGTAAATTGGCCTGCTACGCTTAATTTTCCTCTCAGAGCTTAGTCCCCCTATTAAATAGTTCTTCCACCCGCCCAAACAACCCTACTCTCCTGCTTCCGCTCACTCTCCTTCCCCTCCCTCAGCATCCCCTCGCATCCAACCAGCTTCCCAGCCTTCTCCTCCGCAGCCCCGAAGCCGTGGCTCTGATTATCGTTTTCGCGCTTCTCGCCTGCCTCGCGCATTGCGCTTACGGCGGCAGATTTGTCGTGTTCGCCGGAGGTTTTCCAGGATGCCGCGTTGGTGAGATTGCCGATTGTTTCCTATAGGAGGGAGGTAGGTTTAGATAGGAGTGCTTTGGGTTGGATTTGGGTTTGAGGGGAGATGGTGAGTGGCTGAGGAGAAGAGAACAGGATATTGAGAGGTGGAATAAGGGGATATTGAGAGAATGGAACAAACGAGGGGATTGGCGGGAAATAAGTGGAATAGTTGTCTACATGGGACGAAGAAATGTGAGGGAATCTTCAGAAGACACATGCTGGGCAAACGAAGTTTAGACCCAGACAGACAGAAATTAAGGCAAGTCTGAAGGGCAAAAATCATGTCCGGAGCTTCTCGAAGAGAAATCTGTTACAAACCTCGACAGCACCCTTTACATACTGAGCATGTCCCGCGATGAGGCCTGGTGTGTTCTGATTGTTTTCGTTGGAGGACATGATGGTTGATTGATGAATTGATAGCTTGATTCGGGAATCTTTGACTTCTTGAGGCAATTTGAAGAAGATGTGTGGATTGTAAGATGCGGGAGATTATTCAAGGTCGATTTACGATGTTATATATCGATGTCATGTCGATGAGCTGACCACTGACGTCATGATATAAACGATCCACCAGACCTTAACAACATACTATAAAGTGGGACGACCGTGGATTCAATGCTCAAGTTTCTAGAGACTCGCATGATCGAAGAGACTAAAGTGCATTTGGAAATCTTCAGTCATGCTATGAATGGCTGCTGCGGGCTTTGGGGAGATGAGCTTGTTGGAACGCGCCAGTTTCTGGGGCTTTCGGAGGCATGCAAAATGTGTATGCATACGGCAAATAATGCTAATTGTCCACGCTTACCGATTCTTCATAGCCAAAGAAGTCTCCATACCAGACTCCCACGTGCTCGCCGATGCTCTCTCTCCACCGCCATTCCACCTCAACCCAATAAAAGTGCCAGGCACCTACCGAACTCCCTCACCCTCGAATCCCCAAAACCTAGGTGTATAAATCTTTAGATTTTCAAACCTCTCCAATAGAATTAAATCGCGGCCTGGTCAGACGGAGCCTGGTTGAACTTTTCCAGGTCACTGGAGTAAGGGTCGTTGGCTCGATTCCGGCTTTGAGCATCAGGAGCCGACTTTTCTGGACAGACCCGTAAGTGAGGGCCTCACCGAGTTTCAACTGGTGGCCGAAAAGTGCATATAATAGTTGCAATACCTAAACAGATGAAAAACCGAAATGGTTTCAGCTGTATCCGAAAAGGGCTTTCTGTTTTTTGCTGATTTTTAGAGATGAAGATGTAGATGTATTTCACGTTTTCTTTTTGTTGCTAGTATGGGGGATGGCTTGGGTAGGTTGAAGGAGCCGTGGCTTTTTTTTTGGGAAATTCACAGGATAAGATAGGTAATGAAAAGGAAGAGATAAGACGGCGACGAGAAACGCACGGCAACGCACCGGTATTCTATGATCCTAATACACGCTAGGAAACACACCAATCCTCCCACCGTCTGTGAGCTGCACCGAGCCATTCACATAACTTCCAGCCTTGCCCACAAGAAACAGCGCCAACCCTGTGATATCGTTCCCTCCGCCGGGCCTTCCTTGAGGCACCTCGTCTGGCCCGAAAACCTTCTTGCCTCCAGCCGTCATCTCCGAGGGGTATGGGCCAGGGCATACCACATTCGATCGTATTCCCCATTCGGCAAACAAGGTACTCATCATCTTGCCGAGATGCGCGGCACCCGCTTTCGAAGCATTGTATGCGAGACCTGCGGTACAATGGCGCATGAACGACGCTATGCTGGCGACGGTAATGATGTGTGCCAGGCGATCGTCGTCAGGATCCGCTCCGATCTTCGAGAGCGCGGACGTGTCTTGCCTCCGCGCGATCTCATATCCAGACACCTTCCCGGTTTGCCAGCCTCGACGGACGTTTGCGGCTTCAAGCAAAGGCAGGAAAGCTCCGGATACCCCTACGATTGACGAGGTGTTGATGGCCATGGTCGATTCCCAGCGGTCCCAATCTTTGAGCATGGCGGTCTGGAGGTCCTTTATCGTTTCAGCTTTGTACAAATCAGCGCCGTTCGCTGGGCCGATGACGCCGGCATTGTTGATGAGGACGTCGACATAGCCTGTATCCGACGTGATTTTGGATACCGCTGCACCGATAGATTCCGGAGAGGTAACATCGCATTGAACGCCGACGACTGCGCCTGGGGAATCTTTGGGGGCTGATGGCGAGCTCTCAAGCGTCTTGACGGCGTTTTCTAGCGTTTCGGATCGGCGGCCGAGGAGATAGATCTTGGAAGCACCGTTCTGGTGCAGTGCGGAGGCAATTGCGAGACCAAGACCTAAGTAATTTGAATAAGATTCAAGCTCAAATATGGTGTTCGCATTGAAAGTCGCTAAGGTGGGGGTGGTGGGGTAGCTCCAGAAGTTGACGTACCACTTCCGCCACCAGTAATCACAACAACCAGTCCTTTCGCGGAGAAGAGACTGGCCGGATTGAAAGGAGCTTGAACATCCATTATGGTGTCGTTTCAGGAGCTGAGTGACTGGATTGTGAGGGAGAGTGAAAGGGTAAGAACTTATATGCAAAGAAGCTACGCCTTACCAATATCCTCGGCGTTTTCTTTGCCGATATCCGTACCTGCATCAAGATTCCGTCATTGCCATCCTGGTATTCGGCATTCCGACCAAGGCGTTCGATTCGTGCGAGAATTCGATTTTATACCAGGCTCCTAAAGTAGCTTGGAGGTTCGAAAAGCGAAAAAATATGAAGGAACTGGCCACCAACCGCATATCGAAACACAATATTGTTGGGTATTTTTCCGTTCCAAAGCCGTGACAATGCCACAACCCCATAAGGTCTCTGAATTTGCGCAAGTGAACGTCGTAGATCTCATATGCCACCAATAATCTTCAGGCCTTGAGCATCTGCCGAGTACGCCAGAACATAGCGACACGGATGCCATGCCACACTCACAGCCGGTGCTGTGAGGTCGACGGTATGGATGTATTCTCCAGACTCAACATGGGCGATTTGAAGCTTCTTTTTCTCTTCGTCGGTACCTGCTACCAAGTAGCTACCATCGAAAGAAAAGTCCACACTCTTCACCGCACCGTCGACATCTAGTGTCCGCGGGCATATCCATTCTTGGGTGTCCCATAATGTGACGAGAGCATCGCTTCCTCCAACCGCCAGATATTCTCCGCTCGGCGACATTGAGATCGCATAACATGACGACGTATGGGCAGTAAGCGTGAGGACGGGTTCAAAAGATGGGTAGTCGAGTATCTTGACACAGCCCTCGCCATTGGTGACATAGAGGTGGCTCCCCACCCAGTCGAAAGTGCTCTGGTTCGTCTGGACGATCTGTGGGTGTTCGGCGATGACCTTCAAGGCAGTACGATCAATGGGTACGAGTATGTTGTCCTGTCATATGTAAGCCTCCATCGGCGCGAAGACAACCCGACTCCAAAACTCACCTTCCTCCCAGCCACAATCTCAGTCCCGTCCGGTTTCCACGACAGCATGAAAGGTTCCCCTCCAACTCGAACCTCGCCCACACTAGCCTTCGATCGGACGTCCCAGAACTTGACCAGACCATCTGAGCTACAGCTCGCCAATTCGGTCTCATTAATGGGGTGAAATGCGACGCGCTCTACAGCTCCCTGGTGTCCACGCAGTTCGGTCGAGTTCTTGACGTTTGTCTTTTCAGGGTTCCATATCCGCAGTGTCCGATCGGGGGCTCCCGTCGCAATCAAGGTGCCCTGTGCGTTCCAAGAGAGGGTGCGAATGTAGTGGGATTGCGAGACGGGGACTGCTGGGCGCGGATTGTCGTAGTAAGTCGAGGTTTTGAGCTTGTGGAATGTCGACGGGAATGCAGATTTTGCGAGAGAGCGGCCACGCGCGGGAGGTGCCATTCTCAGTAGAGCTCGGAATGGAGTTGAAGTCCAGTTGTGGCTTTGTTGGTGTGCAGCAGCAGGAGCTTGAGCTTCCCTTGAACGAAGCTATGCTATGTACTGTTTCACCAATAGCGGCAAGGAGCTGTTCGGGCCGACTTTTCTCCGAGATGAATTCACGTGTCGTTACTCTTCTCCTCTCTTCATCACACGCGGACGCAACATAAGTCTTAATTCAAGGTCACAGTATACCACATGGTGTAATGTGTGTATTCTTCTAGGAAACGGTGGTCTCACTATTAACGGCATCGTCTTCACGATAAAACACGCGAAGATAGAACTTTTCCAAGCACCTTCACGATTGACAGTCACATTATCTACCTGACCCAGTCTGGGTTTATAAACAGGAAACAAATTTGATTTATTCAGTCCAAGGACCCAAGATTGCAGCAAGGACTAAGAGAACCGCCACTCCCAACAAGACCCATTTTGACTCTCCCCAAGGAACATCCGCAACCCCCCGCCCACGCAACTAGACGCTTTATTCAACGACAAGGACATATCATTAACTACTGGCGTCGTCTTAGTTAGTGAGAGTGTTCATCAAGAACGTCCCAGAATCCGCCGTCTGCGAGTTAGGCGCCGGCGTGAGCAAGAAGCCGAAATCGCCAAAATCGCACGTCGTCACCGTTGCCGTCTCTGTTACGGTCGCACTACCCGGCCCATCTATGGTTTCGGTAGTTGTGCTTAACAGGGTGGAGTAAGACGTGGAAGTGATCGTGCTTCCCGGGAGGAGATATGTAACCTGCTGGGTTTGCGTCGAGGTGTAGGTCGTAGTGGTGACTACCGTGCTAGCTGGGAACTGGGTTGTCTCGGTTTGGTTCAGGACGATCGTATCTGGGGGTAGCTGGGTTGTCTCGGTCTCAGTTGATACAACAGTGCTGGGTGGGATTTGGATCGTATCAGTTTCGGTTGATACGACAGTGATCGGTGGCAACTGGATTGTGTCGGTCTCAGTCGATACGACAGTAATGGGTGGGATCTGGATCGTATCGGTTTTAGTTGAAACAATCGTGGTAGTTGCCCCTTGTCCTATCTTGCATTAGCATGATGTATTATTCAACGCCCACAGCATCTGAAGTCACACTGACCTGGAACTATAGTGGTAGCTGTGATCGTTGTCGGCCAAATCGCCCTCCTCGTTACCGTGGTCGTACTTGTCAAATAGACGGTCTTCTTTGGTCCGTTCGGCCGTCCTGCGGGCCTGTCCCACGCCTTCAAGCAATCCGACAGACACATACCATAGAGATCCCTATTCGATTGGTTCTCGCAGTACCACTCGCACTCGTCTTTCTTGAGACGCTCGACGAGCTCATCATCGAAGTAGGCGTACGGCGTCTGGGCTGGGAAACCGTCCACATGAGCCCCTTGCAAAGTCCCAATGATACCCGTAGCAGGATCCACAGCAGGGGTTACAACTGGAGCTGGAGCCGGAATTTCAGTTGAGGTCCTCCCCTTCTTGAGCTCCGAGATCCAGCTCGCAATCATCTCGACCGAGTTCACCGAGCTCTGTCCAATTGGAGTGACGATGATATTTGACACAGCCGGCGTAGTGGCAGCTTTCAACTCTGGCATTGGCGAAACTGTGGCCTTTCAGTAAGCCCATGTCGTGGTTGTTTGTACAGCCCGTAAACGCCAATATGGGGGTTGCTAAGACTGACCATGAGGAGCATGTATTCTTGCTGTGTTGGTTGGGAACACCCCGAGGCGCTTCAGTGGATCTCCATTAATTGCTTGATTTCGCTCCTCAATGTTGTGAGGAGCTGCTTGCACGAAAGGAGCGAATAGAGGGAGAAGAGCGGGCAATAGGATATACATCTTGAGAGATGCTGAGGTGCAAAGCAAGAGAGGGACACGATGCAAGGGAGATAGTTAGAGGGCAGAAAGCAAACTCAAAGGGGACTCTTGGGGGGCTGCGTCAGAGATGTTGACATCCGTTCACTTCGATGATCGACGTAGTCGATGAGAGACCGGAATAATATGAACAACTCACAGCGTGAAGCATTGTCATCCTCTGGAAGATGTCCATAATGGCGTCTCTCGCTGGATCCCCAATTTTAACGCCTCAAATCACATAACTGACATAATTTATCGATTGTCATAGTCGAAGGATATGACACCATAGCCGATTGGTTGTCGTAGATCCTAACCCGTTCGGTTCCAAGGAACCACGGATCATTCAACGCAGGGACAACATCGGAAGAAAAAACGTGGAACCCCGACTCCGAGAATGTCAGTTCGGTTGAAAGCTCAGATACTGGCAGGTGTTGTGGACTCTCGCATCCGATCAGCAAACCACCTTGGGATGATTTAGAAGCCGACAGTGCGAACCCGAGCACGACGAATGATATCTACTCCAATCCATAAAAATCAATAACCTCCTACCGCCGGCTCCCTGAACTCCACGACTCGCTGCCCCCTTTTCTTTTCCTCTCCATCTCATCTCTTCTTTACAACCCATCCACTCAATCCAACTATGTTCACCACACCACCCCACCTCCCGCCACCCGACTCAAAGAGCCCCTCCAAGCACGCCCTCAGTAAATAAATCACTGGTTCCACCCTCCATCCCCTCCATCCATTCTCCGCCATCACATACCCCTCTTCACACGTCTCTTCAATTCTTTTCTCGCTACAGGTCTCAGGCCCCTCTTCTGCCCATCCCTTCCCTAGCTTCTCCTTCATCTGCGCGCACTGTTGCTTGGCCAGCATTTTGCAAGTTTTATTTGCATCGCGTGACGGTATCGAGAGGCACGAAGTTTTTCTCAGGGTCCAGATTTGCGAGGGCTTGCTTTATGAGGACGTTGATGGCGTTTTCGAGGGTTTGCTTGTTGAATAGGGGTTGGGTTTTGCGGCTAGGGCGGGCCCGGCGAAGGGAAGTAAAAGGAAGAGGGCGGTGATAAAGGGGATGCGCATTGTGGAGATGTGATTTGGATCTGGATTGATGGATTTGGAGGAGTTAGAGGGCGGAAGTTGATCGAGCATACTGAAGTTTCGTGTCTGCAGTTGAGCACTTATGATCAAAGAGGTGTATATCTCATGCCGCAAATTGGAGGGCCCGTTCGCATGGTCCAACTTTCATTGGTGATTTATACCAGCTGGTTTGAGGACCCACGGCGTTCTTCTTTGCCACTTCTTTTGGCTTACATATAAGACGTCGAGACTGGGAGTGAGGCCAGAGAAATGAAGGAAAACACTTCCGACGGGGATGGACCAACCAAGTCAAAAAGACCAATCATATTAACGTAGTTATGCACGCTAATTAGTGATAAGCCTGTAATAACTAACATGCCGTAGAGTAATTCCCACTTGAGCAAGAACCACCCACCACTAAGCAATATCAAATTACATGGGCGACACCCAGCCACGCCAAACAATCACAATTTTATCAGCAAGTAACCCAAGACTCCAAGCTTTGCGCGATACGATTCCGTTCCCTTTCCACGTGATCCTCCGATCCATGCCCCATCTTCTAGCCCTACTCCACGCCTACGTCGTCTTCGCACTTGAATTCAACATCGTCTTGCCAAACACCGAGAATTGCCAATCCTTCGTCCTGGTATCGGTTTCCCTGATGTGGTTATCAGTTTCCTTGATATCTACTTTGACGGTACCGACGATCGCGACCGCGACCGCCACGAGGCCCACGTAGACGATCCGGACAGGCCAAGTTGCCCACGAGGATTAGGATTCCTTTTCTTCGCGCTGTTCGGTTTTTTGGTACATTGTTGTTCGGGGACGATGCTCGGCTTTTTTGGTATATTGTTGTTCGGACGATCATGCGAATGATGCTATGATGAGGTGTTTGGGCGATGAATGCCAGGTCTGGTACTACGGTTTGAGATTAGAGGTTCGTTACGGGGCCCTTGCGAGATTTTTGGGTTTATCAATTTCTTGTTTAGATTTCGTTGAGCTCTCCGCTTCATTTCCTGTAATGGTAGATCGCTCTTGCATTCACATTCCGTTGGCTACATTCTCCCCGATCTTACCGGCTCGGGGCACATTCGATAACAATTGTACCGCCACGATGGCTTGAAATATCCAAGAAGTTTTGCTGTGTTTCTGTATCATGCGAGTCCGGGTCATGTCGGCCTTTATACATATTTGGTATCTGCAGGCAACCATCAAGCACCAGGCTTTGCGATACTTGACGGAAGCCTGGTGACCTTATCAGACCACTACCACCACATTTAGAGATGATCGAAAACGACACATGACTCTGCATAATGTACGTGCATTCAGATCTTGGTAATTTCACCGTCGTTATTGCGATCTTAGATACCGCGAGCGCGCAAACCGCAAGACTAGCCCTCCAGTTACTATGCTGAACGACCCGTGGTATCACAAGAGCCCCCGATCCATCGAGGCCACAGAGGTGTGGGGACTATGCTCTACCTGCAGCTGGATCAACTTCGACTGGCTCCTGAGCCACGACCTCCGAGGGACCATTCTCAAGCACAACATGCAATACGCGCCGATGCGGACCCGGGACGTCAAGCTACCTTTTGGCGGTCTAGCCAAACTTTGTGCCAGAGCATCGTCTTGCCGTTTTTGCAAGCTAGTTGTTGAATCCTTCGAGACAGCGTACCCCGAATTCATTGCGCTCAAAGAGTTTCAAACCACTGGAGAGAAGGATCCCATGTTGCACAGCCAACTGCGCCAGCGCGTGAAGGCCGGAAATAGCGAATTCATATTCGGCATCGAATCGACGGAGAATGGAGAATTCGAAATCAGAACCCGGAACTGGACACCGATGATCCAGGGTCTTGATCCGTAATCCTTTTTTTTCGCACTGGACAATATGGACAAAGGGCACAACAAAGAAGTCGGGCGGTACTCACTGCAAGTGTGGCTGTTCAGTGCAAAAGGTGGCCAGAAGATAGCCCGTGTTCAAATCCACAGAGTCTGGGAGAAGGCCATCCCTTACCAGGGGCGTCGAATGGGTCAGCAGATTGACTTTGGGCTGGTGCGAGCCTGGATAGGGGCACTTCCTCCGTTTGAAAGAGAAGGAACGAGTGGACTTTCGCCAGTCATTCAGAAGGACTTTATGCTTTTGGATGCTGTGGATAAGTGCGTTGTTCGCATTTCCCAGCCTGCTAAATGCGCTGCTCTAAGTTATGTTTGGGGTGCGACTAATACTCTTCTTCACAAAAAGGAAACTTCGACCAAATCGCGAAGGCCGCAAGGTGTACCCTTGTGGGGTGATGCTGTACCCAAGACTATTCGAGACTCGATGCAGCTTGTCGTCACCATCGGTTATCGCTATCTGTGGGTTGATAGCCTCTGCGTTACTCAAGACGACGAGGAATATAAGATGTTGCAGATCAACAACATGGACTCAATATATCGCTCTGGATCTTTCACCACAGTCAACACGAATGGCGACCATGCGGACGCGGGTCTTCTGGGAGTGCGTGTGCACACACGATCCTGGTATCAGCACATTCAAAGAGTCGGCAAGACGAACTTGGCGAATCGTCCAGAAATGCCCGTGTACGCAGATTCTCCGTGGGGTGGGCGCGCGTGGACCCTTCAGGAAGGCGCAATGTCACGAAGAAAACTGTTCGTGGCGCCTCAAACAGTGCAGCTACACCTCGAGAAAGGCGTCTTTCACGAAGACCTTCATCTATGGCCTATTCTTAAGCGCCGTCCAGAGCCGCCGAAACCACCGATCGAGGTTTTGAGAAACGATACTCTGAATCTAAACACCAACTTCGCCCAATACGCTGGTATAGTGGCAGACAACACGCGAAGGGCCATGACGAAGAACACCGACATTTTCAACGCTTTCAAGGGCCTTATGTCAGACGTTCAAAAGTGACTTTCTGTTCGGGCTCCCTATCTCGGAGCTTGAGCACGCCTTGCTCTGGTTTCCTGAAATGGAGCCGAAGCGTAGGATTCAGTCGGACACGAACCAACCCATATGTCCAAGCTGGAGCTGGATGGGCTGGGAAGACGGTACCATTCAGTACGGTAGCGTAAAAGCAGAGCATCTAGGTCACGTCACTTGGATCGATCCCGTGAATGGAGCTTCGTTCACTAGCCAGGATATCAGAGGCGTCAGCCAACCAGTGGAAAGCCAGTGGCATTTATCACGATACAAACCGAAGATTCTGAGCAGGTGACCCTCAAACCTACCTTCGTGTCCAAAACGCCTCTGCAAGTAGCAAAAGGGTGGTCATTTCAATATGTCGGCAAGAGCGTAGCCATTCCAGGACAATACTCCTTGGTACGCCCTTTGTACGTCGATCGTGAAAGCGCAATAACAGTCTCTGAGCATCCGGTCGCAGATGACGAAAAGCGGAAGACAAGATATCATCTTGAAGCTACATTCACCCACCAAGAACCGCTCTTGCTAACCTGTGAGGCTCTCACAGCAAAGTTCAAACTGCGCAACAGGCGCACACGCCTCGAAGACTTCGGCCCGGGCATCAAGAATACCTACAAGGATGTGAGGCTGTTTGGCCTGGAAGACGGTTACGGAAACGTTGCAGGCGCCGTCGGTTTGCATGATTACCCGCACGCGGATTCGAAAGAGGGTGGTGATGCCGCGGATGTCAGTTGCGTCGTCATTACTCGGATTAACAGACCGCACTACGCTGAAATCAGCGACTTGTATCGTCCGGAGAACGATAGCGACGCACAAGAAGCGGCAGAATCTTTCCCGGACCAGCAGGATGAGAAGGAAGAAGAGCCGTTCCCTGTCTATAGCAAGTTTTCCGAGAACGTTGCGTCGGGTTTTCCCTCAATGTCGGGTAGTCGGCCACTCAAATGGACAGATGCCCTTTTCGGTGTTATGACTTCGTCAAGCCATGGTGTCTGTACTAGATTCTTGTATTGCAATATGAAGGTGGAAAGGCTTTTCGGGTTGGTTGTGGTCGATATCGTGTGGAAGCCTTCTGGAGACAGGGGCCTACGCGCGAAGTTGTGAAACTATTTTGACGAACCAGAGAAACATCACTAGATGTAAACACTCATCTCTTAGTAGGTGGTGACTCTCGCTTGTAGGGAGCTTACTCCAATGCAGACCGACCGGGGGCATTCTACGGTACAAATTGTTCGATGCAAGGCTATGTCTGCTTCTAATCTTAAGCCGAAGAAAGCTAAATGCAATTCACCAAGGGAAGCAAGTGCCTCGAGAGTCCTTTGCCGGAAGAGGCTCTCCATCAATGGCTAGGGGCGAGAATCGTTGGCGGAGACCAACACGAAAGCACACCAACATAGTGTCAAAGTGGCAGATTCTATCATAGGGAAAAGAAAAACCCGATATAACCTATCCAAAGGAGCATCCAAAATTATGCAAGCAGGTACATGTCGAGCCGCCTGTGAAGCCGATTCCTGTATCCCCAATTTCACAAAGCAACAAGATGCAGCAGAGTTTTCCCCATTTTGATTCCGAGAGGATTGCCCAGCCAATGAGAGTATATGCACAGTCTAAAGTCGCCGCTACCTACACACACAAACCAGTCCCCTGTAGAACAACATCCATCTAGCACTTCAGGCTGAACTTGGTGGTGCGGTCGGACTTCATGGCACCCCAGGTGGTCTCATCAGCAGCTTTGCCGTTGTCACCGATGGAGGCAGGCTTCCATGGCTCGTCAAAGGCCTCGAAGTAGAAAGCGTTGAAGCCCCAGTCAATCAAGGAACAGAAGCCGTTCTTGTAGAAGGCGGCGGCGTTCTCAACACCACCCTGGGCTGCGCCATAGTCGGTGCCAACTGGCACGTGTGTTAGTCAACGGTCCTTAGTCAACGGTTCAGGGAAGGGCTAGCATACCAGCAGTGGGCCATCCAGTCTCACCGTTCCAGATCTCGGGCATCTTGTCCATGCTTCCGACTTTAGACTCGATATGGGCAACAGCCTGGAACATATCATCGAGGTAGACGTGGGTGGCGTTGTCGGTAGAGGCGCCCTGCCAGAAGGCAAACGCGTTGATCAGGATAATATCGGCGGTGCCGTAGATGGCATCGGCGGTTCCGTCGGCATACTTGTTCCAGCTGTCTGCGGTGCCGACCTTGATGCCACTGGGAATAGCCTTCTTGACCGTCGAGATCTTGTCCTTCAGCTGGTCGCCGGTGAAGTTACCCCGGTAGAGGGTCTCGGAGCCGACGGTAACGGCGTAAATCTGGTCGGTGTACTGCTTAGCGACTCCCGTGATGGCGGCGAGATCCTTGGTGAAGGATTCCTCGACATCGGGCCTGTCCGGTATCTGTTAGCTGGTGCTCTTCTTCTCTGATTGGGGCGGCCGGTCGTACCAGATGCCGAGCATAACCTTGAAACCCTTGCTCTTCGCGGCAGGGAGGATGTTCTTCGCGAAATCGCAGTCGGAGGCGGCGTATCCACGAACGATCTTGGCTCCCGAGTTGTCCGCGATGGCCTTGAAGTCATCCTCGTAGTCCTTCTGGGCCTTGCACGATCCATCAGAAAGCTTGGTGCCCAGAGCGAAGCCCATTGATCCGGCGGCGGACACGGCGGCGGGTGCCACGGCGAGGGCCGTTGCTGTGATAGCGGAGAAACGCATGCTTGCGGAGTTATATTCTCGTGGACGAAGGGTGCAGGATTGTTGTTGAACGGGGGTGTGAGGTCGAGCACGTAGGGACGTGTATTGTCGGCGGCAAAGGGAGTCAAAAGAGTGACAACGGAATTACAAAGAATGAAGAATGAGTGGGCGGAAGGAGTGACTGTGCAAAGGTACTGCACGATGTGAGAGACGAAGTGAAGAGTGCAGGTGAGCTTCACGAGAGATTGGCAGGAGACAATCCGATGTTGTCTCCCGCGCTAGGCCGTTTCGAAACGCCACATGCAGGAACGTGTCTGGGGGCCAATCACCGCCGCCCATGTCTCGTCAGGGGCGCCGCAGTATTTTTAGCAGTCCGAAGCCATCACCCATCACCCATCACGTGAAAAAAAAAGTCCGTCAGAGCCTGGTGATGCGATTCTCTGACCATTCATCATGCATTGCGGTCTACCTATGCTTTTGGCAGCCTAAATGGATGCGCCTCCGTGTTCAATACAAAGTCATCCAAACTGATCAAGGCCGGGTCTGCGAACACGAGATAGAAATACTTCAGAGTCTCCGCCATCCAGAAGCTCTCCATGTAGTCTTCCTGCTCACTACCAACCTTGCTCACGTCTTTGATGGCGGCATTCGCAAAACGTGTGTCTGTCGCATTTGCCACCGCTTGAAACATGTCCCAAGCTGCCTCCCTGAACTCTTCTTTGCCTGTGATCCGCCAGAGCACGAAGACACTCTCGATGGCCTCAGGCCGCAGGATATATCGAGCGTCTTTTGCCGTCGTGAAGCCCAATGGCAAGTGGTCTTTCCACTCCTTCCGTTTATCGCGCTCAGTTGCCCACCGAGTATCACTCCATTTGCATTGCTTGTTATCGGGGCAGAGTACCATGTTGTAACGCTCTGGCATGATGCCCGTCGGGAACGCTTTATACGCGTACACGCAGCCACGCGCAAGCTTCGCGCCGGTTTGCAGATACTCCTCGTTCTCGAACAAGCGGCCGCCCAATGCGAACAGACCGCCTATAAAGCAAGACAGATGCTCACTCTCAGGGTCCAGGCGCGGAGTCGGCGTGCCCTCCATGTCAACAACGTCGCAATTCCCAGAGATGAGTATGTCTTCGTTGCCTGGTAACATGGGGCGAAAGAACAGGTTCTCCATAGCCGTGTTCATAAATGTCCGAGACATGATTTCGTACTTCATAGTAGAAGGAGAGGTGGATCCTAGAAGCGCATGTGCTTTTGGCAAATACTCGTACATCGAGTCTGCATTTCCGCCAATGGAGAACTGGTATCCGGAAACGACGTCCTTCCTCCGCATCGAGACGAACATCGGCCACATCCCCGGTAGCATCGTTTCGTTTTGGTGCTCGTAGAATGTATCCATGACATGCGACACCGCAGCATAGTATTTCGAGTCCCCTGTTATTTGAGAAAGCCGACTAAACTCGAGCGTGATGGTCCCAGGCGATGCAGAAACAACCGTCTCTTCCACATACAGCCCACTGCCCGATTTTGCGGTATCCCAGGCGATAAAGTCAACGGGCATGCCGTTTTCCGTATTGAACCCTGCATACAGCAGATCCCCAACCTCAATCGCCTTCTCCTTCAGCGCCTCATGCCCACTCAGATCGTAAGCCGCTATAAGCCCACCAAGGTATCGAATACATGTCTCGAACATGTTGACCGTGCCCGAAGTCGAGAATCCAAAGTCAATCTTCGCGACCGCCTCGACCGCCTCGTAGAACTCGTCTCGCATGCCCATCATCCACAGTGTATCCAGAGAGTCCACGAGTGTGGCCGCCCAACCAGAAAACTGATCGACATATTCTCCCGACAGTGGTTTCAGCGCATCCTTCATCCAAGCATATTTCCTGTAGCTCGCCCACGCCTTCTTGAACACTCTCTTGACTTCCTCCCTCCTTTTCCCTTGTATAAGTGCGATATCATGCGATTCGGCTTTGAATGAGTGTTGTATGTGTGGGCGATTCGTTGCGTGAGGAGGGAGCTTCGGCGTGAGCTCCGGGGGGTAAACGAATTTTACGGAATTCCAAGCGAATGAACTCTTCGTAGCGACAATCCGCGGTATGTGGCGCGCATCGTTCATGTATTGCGCCAATACGATTGTTCCTCCATGATGCAAAGGGGAGACGTGGAGCAAGGAGGTCGCATGCTCGCTCGGCAGGAAGTAATACAAAGTTATAAGAAGGAATGCGCAAAAAGCAATGGTGCGAATCCGAAGAATTCGAGCCATCTCGTTCAAGTCTTACAATGACAGCTCGAGGCTTGCTGACGTGTCATTGCTAAACGACTTGGATGTGAAAGCTCTGACGACTCTATCGGTGTTGCCTCTGGACAGAGCACAGGAAGGCCAAGTTTGGGTGAGACGCCCCGGGTTTGGCGGCAAAATAGCCGCAGGCGTTTATTCTCCCCTTGTTGAACACCGTCCTCACACAACCTCCCCATTCAGATGCCACCGAAGTAGTCATTATTATAATTTATTGTACTATACAAATGGAATCTAGGTATCTTATGTAATATCCTCTCCCTTCAATTCCCGAACGCCGTAGTTTGACCCTTTCAGTTGAGTACGCTCACATCTCACCCTTTTCTCGACCGAGTCCTTTCGATACTATTCGTCCTGCTCCGCCCTTTAAAGCTCTCTCTCGTGTGCACGCGGTCAATCTCGTACGGATTATCATAGTAGTCACTCGCAAGCGGCGGCTTTCCCCCACGACTTGTCCTTGCACTGATGCTACTCATCTGGCTCCTTCCACTTCTCGCCGTCCTCACTCTTTCCAGATCATTGCGAGTCTCCTTCTCCGTCTTCATCTCCGCAAATTCCGGCTCTGTCTCATCCTCAAAGGAGTAATCTACTACCTCTTGCTCGGCGTCTTCTTCCTTTTCAATATCCTGCTCGTGCGTTTCGGACGAGTCGTCAGACCCGGCGGTCATCTGGTCACGCATGCGTTGCATGAAGGCCTCGGATTGTGCTGCGTATTTGCACTTCTTGCGAATCTGGGCGCCGTATTTATAGAAGAGGAATGGGAACGGCAGACAGGCGAGAGCGAGGAAGGCTGGAATGGTTGAAGCCCAATGAATGCCTGAGATATGATTAGTCTCTAGAAAGCCATTGTATGGCATATGAGTTGCTTACCCAAATTCCGGTACATCTGAATTGTGAACAGTGGGAACGCGGCACCGAAAAGCGACCGGATAATGCCATTGCCGGCCAGTACAGAGGCTGCAAAGATGGTATAGGCGTCGATAAGGTAGTTCATAATGCTCAAGAAAATAAGCACCATTCCAAATCCAAATGGAATACCAGCCGCCACACTTGCAGCCCAGGGCAGAGTCGGGTAGTTGGTCCACGCGAACCAAAATAGTCCGATGGGAAGGACGATACCTCCTACTATGGCAGGTGGAAGTCGATCCTCTGGCGCTGCAAATCCGTTCGGAGATCTCTTGACGCATGCCAGGTAGCGCTTGTTGTCGTAGAGGATTGTATAGGCCAGAGCAGAGACCATGCCAATAGCCACGCCGATGAATGGAAGACCGGACACTCCTTCGTTCCATCCAAAACCTTGGCGGTAGACGATAGGGAACGCACCGAAGAGCATATATAAAGTACCGTATATGATAGCCTGAGCAAGAGTTAACCAAGCGTGCACGGAAACGAGAGGGGATAACAAACCATGTAAATACTGAGAAGGAACACAATCGGTTCGCGGAATAGCAGAATCCAAGGTCTCTGAAGCCCAGTCGAAAAGGCCTCCGAGGCTGTGATAGTACCCTGCTCGATATCTCCTCTCGACTTGTATACCTTACCAGTCATCTTTGAAAGAGTTGTCGCTCGCTTTCGCAGCAGCACTGGTGGATATGTCTCGGGAACCAGGAGAATAGCTGCAATGCCGACAACTCCAGAAAATATAGCCATTAGACCCTCGACCCATCGCCAGCCCTCCGTCATACCGAGGAATCCTCCAACAATTGGACCGAGTACTGGGCCCATGAAGGGCGCGATACTAAAAACGCTCATGGCCAATCCACGCTCTTTGGCGGCAAATAAGTCGGCCACAACACCTCCAGCGTTGGTAAGGGGACTGGATCCGAAAGCTCCGCCGAAAAAGCGAAGGATGAGAAGCGTGTACATGTTTTTCGAGCCAGCGGCGCCAGCATTGAAGGCAATGAAGGCGATGAAGGTTCCGCAAAAGACGACCTGGCGGCCATAGAGCTCACTGCAGGGCGCCCAAAGGAGAGGACCCAAAGCGAATCCGAGTACGAAAAGGGTGATTCCGAGTGTCACGACTTCCTGGCTGGCATGAAATTCAACCAGGATGTGTTGAATACCTTCATCCATGGTGGTCAGTTGACCAAAGTGGAATAGATGAACGGAGGATGAACATACCTCCAGCAAATGCAGAAGAACAAAACGAAACCACTAGAGTCGCCATTGCCATGCACAAACATCCTGTCCATTTTTTCACATTACCCCATCGCATCGGGTTTCGAGGATCATTATCTATCCACTCGACGACGTATGGGTCCTCATCCGTGCCTGAACCTTCATATTCCCACTTTACTACCTCTTGTGTGACGACCCCCTGGTTCGTTATAAGGTTCCAATGGGAGATACCCCTTGGGCCTTTCCCCGACTCGATGTCGGTGTCGTGCTTCTCCATGTTGTAAAGAGAGCAGCGATGATGTAAAAGGCACGCTAGAGAATCGATGAAGTAGGAGATGACAATGAAGATCCGAAGGCCGGAGGACCTTGTAGATAGAGAAGGAAAGCGGTATTAAGATCCAGAAGAAGATATCCCAGTGCAAGAATCCACGGCACCGGGCTCCCTATTATCAAAACGCCTCCCCACTCCCGATTATGACACAACCATTATCTCCGTGGCTGCTTGACGAAGCCTCCCATCCACCTCGGCCGAGCAAACAGCACCATAGCGACAAAACACCAGCATCTAAAGGGCCCTAACGGCAAGCTAGGCCAATCGTCGAACGCTAGGGTCCGCGACGCACACGCCGCATCTGATGATTACCGGCGACGAAGGCGCGATCGTTGACATCACAGGGCCGCCGGTGGTCCAAGCGCTGGACTGAACATGCCCGAAGGGGGAAATACCGAGGCTGAAGCAAGGAAAATTCTTAGACGGAGGGTCGGGGGTCAACTTAACTTCGGAACTTATCTTGACAACCGCCCTCCGATGCTTCCTCTGATGCTCGGAAAGGGCTGAAGAGGATGCCAGCGGAGGAGCGAAAGAATTCGTCCGTCGTCGTACTACCCTTGCCCTCTCCGATCACTGCATGTTCGCTTGGCCCACAAGGAGAGGGTTTTCAATTCCCAACCGAGCTTCTCCTTCAGATACCTAATTTTGAAGTTCTGGAAATTTCTTATGATAGGGGTTCCGGTAGACAACCGCAAACCCGGTTCCAAGATCCCACGCGCGTGGGTCTGTCAAGAAGCTTGGCAAATATTAAAATGCATTGTGGATGTCTACCCGCCGGGGCTCCCGAAACTGTGGGACTACGTCCATATCATGGCCTGAGTCAGGGCTGATATCGTGGATCAGGCCGAGGCTTCAAGATATGAGCCCTTTCATTCTGCACATTTCGTTCCAGGTGTGCATGACTGGGACTTGCCAGTACAAATGCTGTACTCGAACCAGACATGACCCATTAATCATACTCGTAACTCGTATCTAGATACACAATTTTGGCCACGGAAGTCCCTCTTATCTTCCGGGCATGTTTGGACATTCCTGAACCAAGATACCCATTCCCTGTAGTCTCCTTATTCGATCTCTCCTCACACTTCATTGCTAGGATACTCCACCTTCGTCGTTGCAACAAACTCCTCCTTGATAGCCCTCACGCTCACAAATCTGCCTAGGAGATTTGCGCTTCCTGCTTTGTCGTTGGTCCCGCTGGCCCTAGAGCCGCCAAACGGTTGCTGGCCTACCACAGCGCCGGTACACTTGCAGTTTAGGTAGAAATTACCTGCGGAATTCCTCAGAGCCTCTTCGGCTATCCGTAACACCTCTCTCTCCTTAGCAAAGACGGCTCCTGTCAGAGCATATTCTGATGCCTCGTCAATCTGTTTGCAGATTTTCTGGAATGACTCAACCGGGGCACTGTCATCGTAGACGTAGACAACAAGGATTGGGCCGAAGAGCTCGCGAGAAAGAAGAGGATGTTTGGGGTTCGTGGTTCGGTATATCGTTGGGTGAATGTAGTAGCCCTTATTGCTGTCGTACTTCCCGCCGACAATGAGCTCCAACTCGTTGTCGTTCTTTGCTTCGTCGATGACACCGGAGAGCTTTTTGAAGCTTGCTTCGTGGATCACTGGGCCGATGAAGTTTGCAAAGTCTGAAGGATCGCCAACCTTGAGGGCCTCTGTCTCTTTCACTAGGCCAGCCTTGAATTCAGGCCATACTGACTTTGGAACGTATGCCCTGGAGCAGGCACTGCACTTTTGGCCTTGGTATTCGAAGGCTCCACGAACAGTTTGTACTACTGCGTTAGGGATCTCCGCACTGTTGTGGATGAGGTGGAAGTTCTTCCCCCCGGTTTCTCCCACAATTCGAGGGTAGCTTTGGTACTTCCCGTCGGCGACCCCAGTTGCAATCTTGCCGTAAAGGGACCGGAAGACTGCAGTGCTTCCCGTGTAATGGAGGGCTGCGAACTGCCGGTGGGACAACACTGCCTGAGTAACTTCCACTGCGTCACCGGGTACGAATTGGATCACATTCGGCGGAAGACCAGCTTCGATCATGATCTGGTAGATCAGCCAATTTGAAGCAATGGCATGTGGCGACGGCTTCCACACGACGACGTTACCCATCAGGGCTGGTGCTGCAGGAAGGTTGGCACCAATCGCTGTGAAGTTGAAAGGTGTAATCGCATACACAAACCCCTCGAGTGGTCGGTACTCAACGCGACTGGCCAAGAGTCAGGTACAGAGGTAGTATTGATGGAGTGGGGGCTTACTTCCATACTCCTGGAGAGTTGTATTCCGGTTGTTGGCCATACGTATCCTGGGCGTACTTCACGTTGAATCTGATCTGCATTAGTTTGTGTCTCTGGAAAGAATCTTAATCCTACCTCAGGAAGTCACATAGCTCAGCTGCAGCATCAATCTCAGCTTGCCACGCGTTCTTGCCCTGCCCAACCATGGTTGCAGCCATTATCTCGTATCGGTATTTAGTTGAGATGAGGTCGGCTGCCTTCAGGAACACTGCCGCCCGATCGGCGAATGGTAGGGACTCCCATGCTGACTTCGCAGCTAGCGCAGAGTCAATAGCAGTGTTGACTTCTGCAGTACTGGCGTTGGAGTACTTTGCGACGACATCGGCGTGAGAAGCGGGATTGTGTTGCGTAAGGATAGATGAGCCCTTGATCTGAAAGGTATTAGAGAGGTTTTCCGGATAGGTAGAAGCACACAACCCACATATTGCCCTCCTACTGCCAGTGGAACCTCAAGGGGTGCTTGTTTCTTCAGTGCTTCGACAGCATTCTGAAGCTGTTGACGGGCGGCTGAACCTTTGGCGTAGTGAAGCTAGAGACAGAGACAGGTCAGTAGGCTTGAATGAGTGATATACAACAATCAAATGGGACCCACATTTGGCTCGTTGCTAACTGTAGGTACTTTGAAGTTTGCTATGGAAGCCATGCTTCTTCTAGCAGCTGTTCGCAGGATAGAGCAAGCTATGGGTTGATTGTTGAGGGTTTTGGAGATCTGGCACAGAGGTTGGATACTCTTTGAAGCCATGATGAATGCAAGAGTATGGACAGTATGCTACAACAAGCAAAGGGAGCATACGTTTTCAATTTGTAGCTTTGAAAGGTTGGTGATGGCGATTGAGCTCTGATCTAAAGCCGATGGAAGCCGGACAGTGGGGTACGCGATGAGGGGTGAATCGCTAACCGCAAGCGGGGCGCTGTACCCCTCGCATCCTCACCCATTCCCATGGTTTGCGATATCGCTCCGAATTTTCAACAATCTGCAGAGTGTTCAAGCCCGAGAGCCTAGTTTCGTCTACTCATTTTTGCGCTTGAAGGTGTATCATGTCCCAACCAAAACGCCGAAATGCCACACCAGATCCTAAAACCTCAGGTCTCCATGGTATCAACTGTGTCTGTTGCATCATCTCCCCAGAGGCCCTCCAGCTTGAACTCTGCAGCCCATTCCTTCACAATCTCCTTTTGATCACCAACGAGCCCGGGTGTAGTAGAAGTAGCTCCTTTTGGCCCTGACAACGCAGCCCTAATAGGCAACTTAGGAGGATCAACCCATCCTTGTATCCTTCCATCTCTCCAATCTGTGATAACAGCCTGGGCTGCACTGTGCAAATTTGGCACGCCTCCTTTACCTAGGCGGCCCCGCTTACGTGCAACCTGAACCAGGAAATCGGTCGTTGTGTCTCCATTGACATGATGTAGTGGCGGAAGGTCATAAACATCCAATAATTTTGCAAAGAGCTCAAGAGAAGATGAGAGTCTCCTTAGCAATAGGCCGACGGCGGGTATGGGATCATCGATCTCTTTAGGTGGAATGGCGTTGAGCAACACCAGCCTAGCTTGCTCCTCGATCTTGCTCGCTTTAGAGTCTCCAGCATTCGGGAATACGATTCCAGGCGAGTCGAGAAGCTTGAGTTTGTTGTCAAGCTTGACTTCGCGTAAGCTGGTAGTTACACCGGCTTCTGCTCCGACTGGACAAGCTGCGTTTCTGTTTCCCATTCTTGAAGATAGAGCGTTGATGACCGATGATTTACCAACATTTGGATAGCCAATGATACCCACCTTGACGGATCTCTTGAGCTGCCTGGATTCCGCGAATGTCTTCAGAGCTTTGAACAGTGTTTCGGATGTTCCCTTGATGGTAAGCTCTTTGTGATCGAAGATCTTGGCGTTCGATGCTGGTTTTGACGCTCGAAGTGGCAATGTTGGGAATGATCGACGCAAGTAAAGAAGCCAGGATTTGAGGGTGGTAGGCGGGATGAGGTCGATCTTGTTGAGGATAAAGATGAGGCGTTTGGCGCCTCCGTCCGCAGCCATCACCATTTGCTCCACCTCTTTCGACCTTGTGCCTTCGGGGTCCCTGGCGTCAAGAACGTACAGAACAACGTCTGCAGAGTCAACAACATTTTTGTAAACCTTGTCGAAAGCCTTTCTCGATGATTCCGAGCGTCTAATCGCAAAAGATGAGTTTTCGTCGTCCTCGTCGAAGCCACCCCATCCGTCACTGTCGTCGGCATCCATACGATTTCCGTCGTGGGCCGTCTTTCCGTCGAATTGGGCGGCGCGCACTTTTGCGGAAGCCAGAAGTGTTGCCATTGGGTTCGTATCATCCTACGTTTGGTTAGCATGATAGTGTGGCTGTTTCTGTGGTAGTAGTGCTTACCACTTCCATCGTATCATCCTCTCCAGAATCTTCATCGAGAAGATCCTCAGCATCAGAATCCTCCAAACCTTCATCCATAACATCTTCTGCTTTGCCTTCGCCTAGCCTGTTCGCTTTCGCTTCCTGTCGGCGACGAACATTCTCTTCCTCCTTCAATCTCCGCGTTTGCTCAATCTCTTGTAGGATCTTGTCTTTGTACGGGAATAGGTTGGGGATTCCAGGGTCTTTCTTTACTTTGGATCGCCATTCGGGATTCTAACGATGTGTGAGCCTCCTCGTTAGCCATGGTGTGGAGTTTACTGACCTTCTTGGCGTCCTTACGTGCCTTGCGCTGCTTTGCTGCAGAAGCCTTTTCAATCTTGTGCCGTAATCGCACGGTAACGCGCTTAGATTTGGGCTCTGCGAGTTGTGTCAGTACAGAAGACCCTTTTCTGATACTCATTATACTTACTTCCGACCTTCATCGTGATAGAGTCGCGAAGTAGAGTTGCTGTGTGTCGAGATATCGCCCGGCTCGAAATTTCGCAAAATCCCCACGCCGCCAAGATTTCACGCAGGCGGTGGCAGAATCTCGATGACGCTAGCTTTTTTTGGTCAGCCCTGTGGCTCGAGCGTCCTTTACGCTCTCTTCCGCTCCTCGGCTCTTCCTCCCTCCAGAGTGGTTCGGAATTCACACCTCGAGGCTTACCGCATCAAAAAGATGGTTATTGGGTATTTACATACATATGATTATTCTATAGTGTTTGTGGATGCTAATACAAGTTACAGAAGTCTTCCAACACTCTGGAAAATCGTCATCTTGGGGCCAATCACATAAGTTGGATCCTAGTCCTTTCTTCTATCTACGAGCTTTCTGGATGAAGGTTTTGACATGATGTCTATCTGGAAGAATAAATGGTTTTATTGACGTTCCTTGATTCACACGGCGCCTGGTAAATATCGATTCTCTCCGACCATCAAGCCCGTCAGCTCTTGGTCCTCATTAACTATAAGCTGTCCTCTACGCGACGTGTTTGAGAAATATGATTTGGGCCGGTATTTCACTTAAAGGGGTGGCTTTTACGTAGTCACCAAATTGGCTCAATGATTCCATTGAACCTTCGATAGCAAGGCATCACTGTATGTGAAAGCAGCCAGAACTCCGTCACATGAGTACGGTCCTATGACTAAGCTCGATCAACTACTATAAGAGCCTCTGATTTGTACGATACATACACAAGACAGAACACTACACACAATACACACGAGAACCCTCAATACACCCACTATATCTACTCTCTATCTCTAATGACACCTGGCCCCCACCTGCTTACAGTATGTACAGTGGTCCGGCATCTTGGTGCTCATCCATGCCCTGCAATGCATCGCCTTGCGTCGCGCCATGCATGTATGCTTCCCCGATGATTTGACAACAATCGTTTTCCATCTCACGCACGACGAATGGAATATCTGCCCCCAAATGATTACGATATAATCGCCTGGCAAGATATTCGATGGGCCTAGGCCAATTCTTCCATCAAAGGAACTGAAGAGGCAACGACCGACTGTCCTGATCCAATCCGAGTAGAAATAGTCCTTGGTGGTATCATTGGAAGGAGTTAGAAATGTCTTATCGCGAGAGATCAACGCTCTGAAACCGGCTTGATCCGATGGCTGAGCCTCCCTGGATGCTTCCTGTCCCCTCCTGGAGATGCGGTTCGCAATTAGCGCTTTCCAAGTCATGTTGTCCAGCGTTTCGTCTTCATAAGGCCATGGGAGTTTTCGCAGTGATTTCCGAAGGACTTTTGCTTTACTGTCATCAAAAGACGAGTTCGGGAACGGACTCTCCCGCGATGTCTTCTTCCAAATACAAGACTGCGAACTAACAGCAACCGTAAGGACCCGCTGGAGGAGAAACAGGCGACTCCCTCGGTGAATCCAGAAGCGCGATATATCGAAGTCGTTGCATTTCTCCATAAGGGATCCGACACAGTTCTAGAAATATCTGGAGCCACGATGGTAGACCTGCGTTGTGTAGCTTTCCCTTCTGGCCGGAGCTGCAGTAGGATAGTAATATGAGTCCATGTTTGGAGATCAGCGATTCGACTGCATTCAGATACACCTGCACGCGAGATAAAGAGTAGTCTCGTCGAATACCTAGCTGCTCTGAATCGATCGCAAGGCCGAGCAATGCGTAGACGCAGTCTCTTGGATCTGAGGTTTCACGAACGGTCATTGTGATCATCATCTCGAAAAGTTCGAATATGGTCGATCCCTGTACCTCTTTGACTTTCCTCCGGCATTTGGAAAGGATGAAGATCTTGTAGCTAATAAGGTAAGTTGGGCTAAATGCCCGATGGAGGGGGCCGATATGCATGAATAAATCGCAAAGGTCGAGAAAGTATTCGAAGCTATCCCAACTGATGGCCAGCGGTCCGCATCGTATGTAGGCTTGCCGAGACAGAACCAGTTCCTGGAGAACCCATAGGCGGTGCCTCTATGAGCGACCTATGAGAGTGCCGACGCCTTTAACGACGGAATCGAAATAGTAGCGTTGGAGGAAAATGTCGAGGTCGGATCTGATTCTCATAAATGACTCTTCCTGCTCACTGTTTCTTTCCCCCGATACATTAGCCGCAGCAATGACCGCTCGGATTCCGCTTTGCGCGAATATTTGCTCGTCATACATGTCCTGAATAGACGTTAAGCCAAATGCAAAATCATGGTCCTCCTTGCCGAGCCATATGAGCACTTCGCTAGCTTGGCGATATTTATCTCCCATTAGCTGTACTTGTTAATTTCTCTCTTCGATATTCTACTGGTTGATGCAAATCTGATTCATCAGCTGGGGTCCGAAGTCCACGAAAAGGATCTGGGAGACACATACAGCGTCAACCCAAAAGAGCTTCTGACTTGAGTCGTCCTCCACTTGGAACTGTAGGATGGCGTCTAACAATGACCCAGAGATATAGAAGGATGACCCATTCAACTCAATCTCTTGGTCCTGTTTTGAGGCCCCCCACGGATAGGACAAGGCCGAAAACGCCGGATTCTGTTTCAAGGAAACAGCAATGATTTCGAATTTGACTGTGAGAGCAGCCGTGTTGGTGTTCGATCGACATCCGGGAGCTGTGCCGATTTCCGGTGGTGCAAATCGTAACAAACGAACCTCTTTGAGATTGTAGTTCAAACGGTCATATTGGTAGATCAGCGGCTTGGAACGCATCAGGACAAGTCCGCGAGTATGTGAGAGAGGCATTGCAGCCGATCAATGCCCACCCAAGGCGAGATGGAGAGGACAATTAATTATGCATTGTTCATTCTGAAATCATGTTTTCATGGACAGCATGTAAGACGCGAGGCAACAGCCAAGGCTGGGTCCTACAACCATACTCTTAGGTAAGATTTTTTTGTCGCTTCTATCGGCATTGGTGATCTCAACGTGCAGAACACGGGACTTAGGCTAATGTGTCAGCCTTGCACGTGATATCGCTTTTCGTTTAGTCGTGTGGAGAAAATAGTCCACTATCGTTGGAAAGGTATTCTCCGTGTGAATCGATGGCTGTCCACCGTGTACTAATAGTTCCTCCGTCACGGCTGAAGGTTTTTCTGAACGTTGATTGCTTCTTGTCATTCTCAAGAAAGCATGAAGTGGACAACGAGAGTCATGGATGGTCTCGGACGCTATGGCTGCAAATGTGTGTCTGGACGTTGGATTCACTGGTAGTTCTTGCATTGTACCTGCCTGAATAGATAAGTTGGCAGGCGCTCATATGACGAATTCTGTGCCCGAGAGGAAAGTGCGGTCTGACAAGGGCGAATACCTTCTTCATCCTATAAGTAGAGAGAGGAGCCTCCACGGAACACTCCACCTTCCTTCAATTCACCTGCTCCTGCACTGTGCACGAAAGGAATCTTATGAATGTGCCTCCCTCCCTACAGAACGCGGATGCGAAATGTTCCAAAACTCTCGAACCAATGCCACGGCCGGAATATTTTCCGCATTCATTTTGCTGATTGGTTGGAAGGCTTCCCTCTTCTGGAAAACAAGCGGCCGATCCCCGGTTTTTTCTTCGACCTGTTCGCCTCAGCACTGCCTCTATATCTACATCCCAACCGCAGGATTCGATATTAAATCGACTCAGCCGCACCTTCAGAATTGCAATCCAAAGCCAAAGTCCTCCAGTTGCCAAAAATATCGCCATGACGGTTCCGGTCTCCTCACCGTCATTTTCGGCCCCAGCAGCGGTCCTACCCTGCCATGGTTTGGTACGTTCACGCGGGTGTATCCTGTCCTCCGGTATGCTATCATGCAATCATGCAGTTGATACGTTGTCTTGTTGCATTGGAGGATGTGCACTTAGAACTGATTATGGGGCTGACGTTCGCCTAGTTGTTCGACATGGATGGTACAATTATCGACTCCACCGAGGCAGTAATCAAGAACTGGCAACGGTATGACCACACGGTGAACACCGAAATTACTCTTACTCAAAGCCGGCAGGATAGGGAATGAGATCGGCGTAGATCCCGATGTGATTCTCGCTACGTCTCATGGCAGGAGATCGATCGACGTTCTACAGATATACGAGCCTAAGCTGGCAAACTGGGAGTGTCCGTATACTGTTACCCACTGCAAGTCACACTCAGGTAATGGCTAATTCTGCAGATGATAGACATAAGCCACATTGAAGGCCTTATTCCAAAGGAGTTTGGCCAAGATGCTGTCGAAATCGAAGGTTCCCGAGCGTTACTAGAGCAGCTCGATCAACATTCGGTGCCATGGTGCATTGTCACGTCGGGAACCCGACCCCTTGTGACTGGTTGGCTGGATATCATGAAACTAGCACATCCAAAGAACCTCGTCGTTGCGGAGGACGTCTTGAACGGCAAGCCAGACCCCGCCTGCTACCAGCTGGGACTCACCAAACTTGATCTTCCCCACAGAGAACCTTCAGTTCTTGTGCTGGAGGATGCTCCTGCAGGCGTACGGTCGGGCAAAGCGGCGGGGTTCAAAGTGGTTGCTCTTGCAACTACCCATTCGCTGGAACAACTGCGCGAGGCGGGCGCGGATTGGATAGTTCGCGACATGCGGAGTGTGACGCTGAAAGGCTGGGACAAAACCACTGGAGAGGCACTGGTCCAGATCGTGGATGCCCTAGTCTAGCGACAGACGACGAAATCCATCAGGTTGAACCTTTTACAGGGTCTACACACCAAGCAGCGCTGCGAATCCCAAACTCACTAAGCTTATGGTCGTCTAGCTAATTGTCGCTTTTTATAGCCATTACGGTCAAGTCTCACAACCATCGTTGTTGCCCGGTAGGAGTCACGCTCCAGTGTATTTCGCCAGTCAGATGTCCGGACCCGACACCTTTTAAGCGGACAGCTGTTGTCGGGGTCCGAACCATGTTCTTGCCTTCGACCCCAGTCGCGTGTCACAAGCAACTTTCGAATCGACAGTTCCTCCAGGACGCTTTGCATGCACGTCAAAATCAGCCACCAAGAAGCATGCAGGCTGATTTCTCATTCGATGTCATCTTGCCAGGTCGCCAGACCACCGTCCAGACAATTGTGGGGTTTCTTCTTTAGAGGCCCTTATCACATTAGCCGCACCATGTGTGTTGCATCGCATGGTCTGTTCCTTTTGGGAGTCTGAGCCACACTGGTCAATGCCCTCCATTTTCTAGAACGGGTACAGGTTACAGTGCATGGCTGGACGTCATGAGGAACACCGGCTCCAGCAGTCTCCTTGCTTGAGAATCGCACCATCACTCCCGTGCGACGCGTCTAGCGACGTTGACAAGTCAGTAGGAGAGGGCAGAGATTACGAGCGGCGTGTTGGCTCCAAGGGTGGTTGCACGAGGTTTTTGACAATCCCAAGCCGGAAGCGTCGAAGCGCATGACGAGAGGCTGTGCCCTGGCCCGGTCCGTTCAGCTGGTCAACCAGTGGCCTTGGCTACGGAACGTGAACGGCAGTGGACAGGGTGATGTTTGGAGAGCATCAGGGTCGCCGTTACTCCCGAGTATGGCCACTGAGCTTCAACGTCGGACCATCCAGGTCCACTTGGAGGTTGTTTAGTCGCACAGCGCCCGAACGGGGTTGGGCCTGCAAGGAACGTCCATACGAATGCGCCGCCTCCCGAGAGCCAGACAGAAGGCGCCATATGCCCCTTGATGGTGCAGGTTCGCGGACTCTGTGGAGGGACGAGGTCGCACAGAATGGCCATGATGTTGACGAGAAGTGATGGAGGGCAGCGGGCGCCAGGCAAAGCGAGGAACCGCACTCGGCGGCGTGCAATGGGAGAGGCGTGTCGAGAGAGACATGGGAACGGCGCTTGACGTGAAGCCGGGAAAATGGGCTAGGAGAGTTTGGGGCCCGTAGGGGTAGCGCCCGCAGCCTCCTCGTTCGCTCGTCTCGTCGCTGGCGGCCATGCTGTTTCCTGGCCGGGGGTACGGCACACAGGTGAAGCATGCAGGTGGTGCTGTGGTGAGGCAGCGGGCGGTTTTGAAGATGGCAGTCTCCATGCGAACCCGTCGGGCGCAGTTGGAGGCCTCCATCACAAGAGATATTCTCCGAGGATAGAGGCCCATGCCTCGTCTGCTCTGCTGGCTCTCCATGTGCGCATCACCCGGAATTGCTGGAGAAGAGAGCGTATCGAGATGAGAGGCTCGCGTAACAAAAAGACTTGCGCCGTCGCCCTTGATCCCAGGGCCAAGCTCATGACCACTTCGAGACGATCAGCCGCGCCGTCGACTTGCACCAATGGCAGCGCGTGCTAAGCGTGTTCCCCTGTGCCGCCGCACCCCCCCGAAGGGTGGCAGCAGCCTCGGCCGTGTGCTGCAGACGGCGTCTGATGAGTCGCGGCGGCGGGTGAGTGGTGCGAGCACTCGACGTCAAGGCTCAAGCGCTGGGCGCTGGGCGAGCAGAACAGACAGCGACGGTCGACGTCTCCACTGCCCGCATCCTCCCACCCGCTGCATCGCGAGGGCAGTTCGAAGTTCGAATCAGCGGCTCCCCCAGGCTCGCGGGGCTGCAAGTGCTGCGCTCAGCACCAGATCATGGGCTCTCGCCGCCGTCACTGGCTCCAGAGCAGGCCATCATGCGCGGGCGGGGCTATTTTGGGACGGCCAACGGAGTGCGCCCTCACTGCCTCACTGCCTCGCACTGGGCTCGCCGTCTGCTTGTCAGTGAAGTCGGGCCGGCCAATCAGGGCCGCGCGCGGTGATGGAGCTTCCCGGGGCCTCTCCTCGGCCACCCTGGCCTTGGCTGCGCGCGCGGGCCTCCTCTCCCACGCTGGTCAGGCCCGGCTGGGGCCCTCAGCATGTCAGTCAGTCAAGTAGGCTCGAGAAGCCGCTTCTCCTGACCGTCCTTCCGTTCCGCCTCGTCTTTTGCTCTCCCACTCACACTCGCTATCCCCCGCTGCTGTTCGCTACTTCCGTAGTTCTCTCGTTACTGCTGCGAAGTGCGCCAGAGTGGAATGCTCCTGCTGTAGACCCGTCGCTCGCTATTCTTCTGTCTGCCCGCCAGCACTCATTTCCGCTCCGCCCGCGCCCGTGCAATCCCCAAGCGAGCATCGCATCGCCGGGACCGTTGGCCCAAGGTTGCTTGACCCAAACACCAGAGGACCGCACGCTGAAGCATTTCTACCCGCGACATCTGCTGTTGTTTTGCAGACGTGCACCCTCGACTCGACCACCGCGCCCGCCCGCGACTCCCTCGACGCAGCACGCCCCCCGCCGGAGCTGCTGACGACCGCGCTGCCTCCTCGAGGCGCGCCGAGGATGGACCAGTTTGGCTCCCAGATGCGCTCGTTCGCAAACACCAACGGCGATCCCGCCGGCCAGCGACCCGGCTCGCAGCCCCAGTCGTCCAGCAAGGCGCCCACCAAGCCCGCAGCAGAAGCAGCCGCGAAGCAGCACCCCAATGGCTGCGGCGACGTGAAGCCCCGGCTCACAAAGGACCAGCACGACATCCTCGAGGCCCACTTCCAGACACAGCACAAGCCCACGACCAACACCAAGAAGGGCTTCGCCGAGAGTCTCGGAGTCCCCATCGACAAGATCAACGTCAGTGGCCTCGCACCTTGCCCAAACGCCGCTCCATTTGCTAACGTGACGCGTAGAATTGGTTCCAGAACCGCCGCGCAAAGGTGAAGCAAGACCAGAAGAAGATGATGAACCAGATGGCCATGAACATGAACGTCTTCCCCTCGCAGCACATCCCTATTGTGGCCTCCCACTTCCCAACCCACCCCGACCAGCAGCAGCCCATGCCTGGTGAGTTCTACCCAATGGGTGCTGATATCAGCCCTACGTGTATGCCGATCGAGAGTGTCGAGCGTCCGACAACCCTCGACCTGGGATCCCAAATCTCACTCCACCAGCCCTTCGACATGCACACGCTCCGGTCCATCCCGGAGGCCAACCGGCCCACGTCGTTCAATGCGGGCGACGTCATGCAATCTTTCATAGCTGCGACAAATGGCGCGTCTTACATGCAGCACAACCCAGCTTCGCTGCCTCCACAGCAGCAGGCGTATGCTTACGACCAGTCCGGCCTCCCAAATACCTTTCCAAATGAAATGGGATTCTCCATGCCAGCCACGCTACCAAACGAAGCCGAACCTGTAAATGAACTTTCCAACGGATATTCGGACTTTTCGGGGTTCGACTACGCGCAGCCCGTGACAACCACTAACGGAGCTGCTGAGCCACAGAACAGCACGGGTTCCGTTTCGTCGGAACCGTCTCCCTTCTCGGGCGCACAGTCCAATTCCACGACGCATTCAAACGACCCAAATGCCTCTTCCGTGGCCTCGATCACTTCGATGTACTCTGGTTGGACCGCTGAACAGGCAGCTGGTACCGAGATTGCCCCGGCCAATAACTGTGAAGACCAGTTCGACTACAATCTGCCCCAGGCCTCGACGTCCGAATACTGGGGGCCAAGCGGACAAGCACAGGGCTTCCCGCAGGCTGACATGTACCAGCACGGAAATGCGTCTGCTCAAGCCGTCCTGTCATCCCCAAGCCAGACAGAGGATAGGAAGCTCAGCACGGGCCACTCGGACTTTGACCCCCCACCCCCATTCGCTGACGATGCATATTCACGAAGGAACTCGTCGACCACTAATCTGGCCAACACTATCGAGTCCATACATATCCAGAATGGACACACGCCAGACCATTTCAAGCAGCCGGAAGCGCCTTCCAGCATCGCTGCGCGGAGGCATAAGCGCCCTATCGCCCTCAACTCTGGCACTTTGCGCAGCGCGTCGTACTCAAATGGTATGCCGTCTCCGAGCGGTAATGGCGAGCACACACTCCGAAGGATTAGATCCTCAGGTATTGCCGCCCCCGGCCGGATTCAAAAGCCCAATCCGGGCTCGGCACAGCGTTCCCCCATGACCCTCACTTTTGCAGAGGCTGCAGCTTCTCCGAAGTTCCAGAGGGCATTCACGACCTCGGTGATACCTGGTGTTGGTGGAAGCCTAGCCCCTCCGACTCCTTTGACCCCCAACGGATTCCAGCCCGCATATTGGCAAGGCACCGCAGTTGTCGGGAATCATCGCCCTGTACCTGAGCATAACAGTCCGGAGAGCCTCAATGTCCCCTGGTCCGTGGAACCTCAGTCGGCTGGAATCTACCAGCAAAACGCTACGTCGCCACCATCAACACCGTTGGATGTTAACCAGATCAATCAAGCGCGCTTCAACAACGAAAACCTGTATCGCGACACCCCGCCTCAATCTGCACCTGCCACTCAGCAGTCGTTCCCTCGCAATTCTCTGATGCAGCCACCACAAATGAGGTCCGGATTCCATTCAACCACCGACCTCACTATCGCGCAGCCTAAACCATCCCATTGGAGAAGACCTTCGCTTCCTGATGGCGGACACAGCCACGTGGACAACAACCAGATGCACTACCCAGATGCATTCAACGACTACCAGTTGAGCTATGACCAGCAATTCAGGGATATCAATCTCGATGGTATCCACCACAACGTACCATTCGCCCCACCTGTCACGATGCCAGAATTTCTAGTGCACGAGTACAATCCCCAAGGAGGTACTCCTGGCTCGCTCCTTCGTCGCATCACTGAACCTCAGCAAAAGAGTTACATCTTTGCCAATCAGGGCCCTGGGGATTTCAGGTCATAAACAGCCCTCTTTGCGAGCTATTCACGGCTTACGGCGTTCACATGTGCTTGCTCATCTTCGCTTGGATTCCATGGTTTTTTGGGATATACCCGGTCTCTCACCACGTGTGGAGCAACCAACCGCACTATTCTTAATCTCATCAGCGCTCTCGATCCTTGGTTCCATTGCTATCGGATCCACATAAAACGGGGTACATTTTCCACATTTTTACATATTTTGCTCCAACTCGGTGTTTGGGACAAAACGACTTATACGGACGACAAGACCTTTTCGCGCACTCTACTAATTCTAATTCATCCCTCATTTCGACGTTATCTCTATGCGCTGACGTTGGGAGACATCATTAAGCGATTGTTACACTTTTCTTTCGCTGGGAGCGCCGGAAATATACGGTCCGGTGTTGGGGAATATTTCCTTTTCTCCTTATTCTTTCATATCTTATTATTTTTCCGCATGTGCATTCTACAGGATGGGACACAAATTTCATGGATATCACAACGCTCCTTTGGATCGAACCGGGATCGGCCCAGGAGGAATATTTATTGTTTTATGCAAACGTTTGGAGGAGAAAGGTCTCCTCGCAGTAATGTCTCTCTCTATTGTCTGGACAAAGGTACGCATGTTGGAGGAATGGAGGAAAGTTCAAAGGGAATCTGAATGGATGGGAAGGGAATTGGGGGCATACACACAAGCTTGCATCTGAAGATAAGGATCAGTTCATTAACTTGCCAATCCCCGGAGAAATGCAAAAATTCCTAAAGGCGCAGTTGTTTCAGCCAATGACGCTTTTCAAACACTACTTCAACTGTCACCTGGCCCCGTGTTTTTTTGCTTTTGTGGCGTGCGGTGTTTGTTCCTGAGGGCGTGCGCAAGCGCGTGCGTGTGCAGGGGTAGACAGACGCGGGCGTGAAGATCCCCGAGTTTGACTGACACTGACACACGCCTCGAGGCTAGACATGACTTGTTGTTGGGCAGCAGCCGGCGGCATGCAGATGGGCGAATGCGATCGCCATTGAGGTTGTTGATCGTAGGTGATCTTCGCCGGCATCAGGTCTCGAAGTTCCCGAGACCTTGCCCTTCGACAGGTTCCAGTACCCTGATCTCCAGTCTGTGTATTGCTTTGTATGCACTATAGGAGGTTCATCCCTCCGCTACCTAGTACGAACACTGAGTGGTACCTGATTTTCCCCGCGTGTGGAGGTTTAGACTATGCTTAGTCTCTGCATCCTACTTCCCCGTTTTCATGTCGGGTGTTGTGTCGACTCGTTAGGGGGAAAATCGCCTCACCAAACCACGGCACCCACGACTCGACGATGAGACGTTGGGACTCGTCGCTCGGAGCAAAAGGAAAACAAGGTTAGGCGGACGTTGGGGGGAAAAGCAATTGCCTGTACGGAGAGTTGTCGCCGTGTGTGACTGCGAGTATGTGCTTGAGACGAGGTCAATTAGTGTTCATACTGTTACAGTAGTTACAGAGTAGAAGCAGTTACGAACAGATCCACTCTGTCAAATCCTTCACCCATGCGATAAAGTCTACTAGTTATGTTCTCTAGCTAGCCATCACGATACTAACATTCATGGGCTTGAGGGTGCACCGTCTCGGCGTGGCTGTTGGTCGAGACCAAACCTTGGTACCGAACGAACCCTCATTATTCCCGACGCGATACCGTACTTTTTGGATAGGCTTTCGTTTGGGCTTGCCTGGTGTGTGCTTTCCGAATCGGAATCGGAGGCGCCAACGCGGAATGGCGGGAGGAAGGAAAATCCACACTGGTCAGGGGTATGCTTTTTGCTTTTTGCGGGTTGCGAATCTGGACCTCACTTGCACCCTGCACCGACAGTTACGCGGGCAGTTACGCAATAGGAAAATGCCAAGATTGGACTCTTGCTTTTGGGTCAGAGAGAAAGAGAGAGATTGCGGGTGCGGTTGTAGTTGTGCATTATATGCGATGCTGTATTAGTTTTATGCTGAGGCTCTGCGGCTCCTCCCAAAGTGGCCTGTCATCTGATTGCTTGTCATTTGAATTGCTTGTTATTTGAATTGCTTGTCCTTTGAATTGCTTGTCATTTGAATTCCGGCGATCTTTATTGGCTGAGGTCGATCAAGTTGTTCCCTGATTGCGGAGTGTGCCGTGGCAGCGGCCGCGGTTCCCTCCGTTCGACAGTTGATGAGGGTTGCCCGATTGGGAATTAAGGCTTGCGGAGTGGTGGTGATTTGATGGGGTTCTGGTCTTGGGTGCGCGGAATTTGGTCGAGAGGACCCCCACGCTGGCCTGCTCCTTTCAAAGTCATTTCTTTGGCAAACAACATGAATTTTCCTCGGCTTCTAACCCTTGGCTTTCTGGGCAGGGATGTCAAGGTTGATCGCTGGCTTGGATCCTTGGCTTGAGGAGAGGGCGGCGTTGGTGATGAAGGTCTCGTACCCAAGGCTGGCTTTCGGCTTGGTGGCAAAACTACAAATACATGCGCCCATATTGGGCGTGCTGAGTTTGTGAGCGAAGCGAGGCTCCTTGGATGATGGTGAGCATCACTGTCGCGTCGGCTGGAGAGCAAGTGATGCGCATCATCAAACCGCGGGTCGCGCAACCCGAGGTCACATGACCTCCGCTAAAGCTCCGGCTCCGGGTCTCACCTCCGGCCGTTTGGCCCAGAGTCCGTTAACTGCCTTCCTTACCTATCCCACCACTGTACTCACATCCTCTAAAAATTGAAAATCTATGCTAATGGGGACAGCTTCTAAAAACCACTAACATAGCACCCCATGGAGATAGTTGGAACTAAAAACTAAGACCAACTCCACATGTACTTCCCGTCCGCTGGAAGCCATAGAATACAAAGCCATCTCTGGGCTCTTCTAATGCTTATGCGCCTCCACTGCATTCTGACTTCTAAAAATTGACACCCTACTCTCTCCATGGGGAGAGTTGGAACTAAATTGGGGACACCTGGTCAATATGTGCTTTTTCTGCTTGTCGAAGCACATAACCATGTTCCAACCTTTAAAAACTCTCATGTTTGTCTCCCATGGAGAGATTTGGAACTAAAATAGACAGTTGTCAATCTCGATGTGCTTCTCTCTGTCTGCGGAAATGCACAGGAAGCATTTCAACTTTTAAAATCATCAACCAGTCACTTCCATAGGGGGTTTTAGAGCTAAATTGAAGAGCTATTACCTCCATGTGCTCTCTCTGTCTGTGGAAGTACATAGATGCCTTCCAACTTCTAAAATAATCGACCAGTGACGCCATGGCAGGTTCGGACCTAAAATGAAAACGACAGGCCACCCTGTGCTTTCTCAGTCTGCGGAAGTACATAGAGTATACTCCCGGCTTCTGGAAACCCACGCCCGTGGTTCCAATGGTGAGAGTTGGAGCTCAAATTCTAGCTTCTAAAAACTCTCGGCAATTCTCGACATGGAGAGATTTGGGACTAAAATGAAGACGACAGGACACCACGTGCTTTCTCTGACTGAGGAAGCGCATAAGATACACATTTGATGCATGAAGTGGTTCAGATGCTCACTTATGCACTCTCTGAAGGGGTTGCAGCTGCTGCTGCCGTCCGACTAAAAGTTCGCCGGCCTTGGTCCATGTGGCCCCGTTTCCGGCATCATCCCTCTATCAATGGAGACTTGGGATGTGTGTGTCTAGCGCGGTATCCATTTGCTCGTGCTGGGATAATAAAATTGATTCGTAGCGAGATTATGAGTTTGGGAAGAGGTCAGGAACGAGTCCGTTATAGAGTCGGTAGGAAGGATGGAGACTATCATTTTCTGTTACCTGTCTATTCCTTTTGTCGCCTTCTCACTCGTTATTTCATATTGTCTCTGGGTTATCGTTATTACCATTTCTAAGTGCATGATGGTGCAGCAAGAGATAGCAATAGGAGAATGTGGAATCCATTACTACGAATTATCTGCCCTGCTTTGAGTCAATCAATATTGTAATGATATGAAATGTGAAAGTAAACTTGAACTTTTTAATTCATGATTGAGAATATGGGCTATACGGCAAGAGTATCGTGTTTCCCCTCGAATATAACCCCGGAATCGCATCTCCTTCTAATATTCCAGTCCCCGTCCATCCGAGCTACTCAACCTCAACAGCCCCTTGCTGTTCAAATAATCCACAATCTCCTGTACCGCCTCCTCAACACTCTTCTCCGCACTCTTAATCGTAATCTCCGCATTCTCAGGCTCCTCATATGGCGCACTAATTCCCGTAAACTCCGGAATCTTCCCCTCCCTCGCCTTCTTGTACAATCCCTTCGGATCCCGCTTCTCCGCCTCCGCAAGTGGAATATCGACATACACCTCAATGAACGGTAGCGGCTCATCATCCGGATGCGCATCATTCTTCGCCGCATGCAGCTCCCGTGCACTATCGCGATCCTTGCGGTACGGAGAAATAAACGACGTTATCGCAATGGTCGCAGAATCGGCAAACAGCTTTGCGACTTCGGCTATCCGCCGGATGTTCTCATTGCGGTCTTTCTCGGAGAAGCCCAGGTCTTTGTTGAGCCCGAAGCGCACGTTGTCGCCGTCGAGACGGTATGCGGCGAGCCCGAGGTGCAGCAGGTGCTGCTCCAGCGCGGTTGCGATGGTCGATTTTCCAGAGGCGCTCAGACCGGTGAACCAGATTGTGAAGCCGCGCTGCTTGCGGTTTGTTTGGCGCTCGCTGCGCGAGAGAGACGGGTGCCATGTGATGTTCCTGTGCGTCAAGTCAGCCACGAGTGCTTTGCTTCCGAACGCGGGGTATAGAGGGGTAGAGCGAACGTTGCCATTGTGAATTTGACTGGAATGAAAAGCTGAAAAGGTGAGGATGTGGGGTCTGGATTCGGTCGAGCAGATGTAGTACTAATATGAGAAAGGACGAGGGTATGCAGGGTATTTGACTTTTTGTTTGCTATTTGTCAATGGGAAGTCGTAACTTGGTCATGAAATTTCGTATGCGTCTTGGCGCAGATGACGTGCTCCCGGGTGGCTTGCTAGGATCTGCATAGGGCTGAAACAGGCACGCGAAGTCTTACCTTCACCTCACCTGTCTATCCCTCGAGCTTAAATGTTACTCTATATAGCGATTGTAGATGCAAATTCGGACAGATTTCGACATCCCCATGGCTCCCCAAATTCTTCAACAAGGACCCAAGCCGATCGAAGCCTTTCCCATCGTGGAACCTGAGGGTTTATGGCATGTTATCCCACGTGAGCACTCACAAATGTGAAGTTCTGGGTTATGAGTCGAACATATTCTTTTGTCTGCATAACCCAGCCTGAGGGTATCTTTATAATTCAAAACTCCGCCGCTGTTTGATGAAACGTCAAACTGCAGACTCCAGACTCTACTAAGCGAGTGTACAGGTCTCAATCCTCTATAATTATGGCATCCCCGGCCCGTTGCGCATCGGCTTGCTATTATGTTGTTGATTCCATCGAGCAACATTGATCTCCCGCACATTACACCCCGCCGAGAACTCATCATCGTCCCGGACGATTTTCACATCCTTTCTTTTCACTGACGACAGCCTGTGCCAGCCGATTTTCACTCCGCTAGGCTGTGGAATCTGAGCCTCAGCCTGGTCCATCCGATACTGTGCGAACGTTGACCATCCACTGACGCCTCTCGCACAATAGTCGGTTATGTTGTCTTTGCGATTATGGACTTGACCCGCAAATGGAATACTATGCATGAGCGGCTCTTTCTCGGGTATCCCAGGAATAGGAATGCCACGCTTATCCGGAACGGGCTCTCTGTAGTACTGATGCCGAGTTTCTTCTCCCCATCTGACCCCCCTACCTGCGACAGCGGGCAGCTCGTCTTCTACGGGCGAACAGCTTTCGATGGCTGACTCGTACTTGGTCTCTACACTCGCGCAGTCCTCGATAGCTTCTTCAACTACTGATGCTATCTCAGAGGCTGTGACTGGTTTTGGTGCCTGCGGCTCGGCTCTCTTCACTAGAGAAATGCTGCCCACGGCTGCGGAGCAATATGTGTGACACGATGCGGAGGCTGGGGTCAAGGGGCGCTGATTGCCGCGACGTGGCCGCGGTGAGAAATATCGTTTTAGAGAACGAGGTGGTGGTGAGGTGGCAGAGTAGCTAGAGTCCAATTTATACGCCTGGTCGTAGGATGAGATTCCCGACAATAGAGAGCAGGATGATGTAGACATTTTGTTGGTACAGGGTAAATTCTGTTGGTTTTTGAGCGCGGGAGTCAAGACGATGGCCAGGCTTGAGATTTGATGGCAGAAGTGGTAATAGAAGAGCAGAGAGGTTATGTTGGTTGTTGTGGTTGTTATGATGGTGGATTTGATGGAAGTTGTGATGGTGGGTGTGTTTAGTGATGATGGGTAGGCTTTGTCTGTGTACTGGGTGAGAACTTTGATGTGAGGAAGAGTATGGAAAATTGGTGGGCTTATAACGAATTCCGACTAGGAACAAGATCAAAAGCACAGCAAGATCATACTCGGTACCACAGAAAGCAATATTGTTGGGATGGAACGTGGTGGCATTGCGAAAAGTCGATCTCCAGGACGTTTTTTGAGCAGATTCCTTGGAACCAATGAGCCACCCATGGGATGGGAGCCCACGATGCTTCCGCTGGCTATCCAACCCTACACACATCATTGTCCGCTGTAGATGCACAACACAATGCTCCTTTACAATCTCCCCTTCCTTGTCGAAGAATTAATTTGGAGACCTCTTAAGTAAGCGCGATGCAGGTCCTTGCCTCCTAAATTTTTGGTGCGGTAGAACCATGGAAGACCTTTTCTTTTTAGTTGAAGCTAAGTACTTCATCTTTAGGTACGGACCACCACACGAAAGCGACATGAAGTGCGTTATTACTAGCAACCGGCGAAACGCATGCATCCTAAAATCACTCAGAAAGACTCGGTAATAATCGTCAGGCAAGTCTGCTAAGCTCTCGTAACAACTTAGGCCTTGACATTCGCCAGGAGAATCAAGAGACGGTAACTGCAAATAGGGATCTCCGACCATGACTCATCCGTTGGTGATTGGGCAAGAGTATATAAGGAAAAAGCATAAGCGGGATGCACAAAGATGCCATCAGGCGAAGCAAGGGAATGCCAACATATGTTCTGCGTCCTCGGCCGTCTGGACAACCTGCGGATTTACTGTGTTCCGCGAGTATGTTGGGTAGACGTTGCTCCGAAAAACAAGATAGGGAGCAGGATTCTCGACCTTCCTAATCAGGAAGGTAAATTGCAAAAGATGTCGATTGCCGCAACAATAGGATTCACCAGAGTGAACGCACTGCTTATGGCACTTTCACTTCGCCCTTCACGACCTCAGGATGTCGTCATATAAAATTTTCCACTTTGTGCCTTTTTTTTCTAGCCGTATGCAAACAATAAACATACGCGGCTAGGAGCGATAGACAACTACCAAGAAAACTAAGTATATTGTCGCCCGCAGACATTGAAAGTGAAAGTCCCTTGCACGTGGAGACCTCCTGCGCCACAACGCCCACAAGTAGCTGCGCCACACTTTGCCCCACTTTCCTGCATTTTTCATCGCCCGCCTGGACCCCTCCCGACAGTCCACTTTCTCGCACTGCAAGCGCCGCGGCCGTCTCACTCTGACACTCAGCCCGCTTCCCGACCGACCTCAAAAAGCCGCACACCTGCACCTTCACTCAAAGACTCCACCCTCGATCCCTCACCTCGGCCCAAATCCCACAACTCCCTCGAATCCTCCACCATGCCTTCAGGAGCCGGAAGTAAGTAGTCCGTCGGCCCCCACCTGACCTGATGCCTCGGTGATTCTGAGTCTGAGTCTGCGACACGCGATGTAGTCTCAGGATTCCTTTGGATTCATTGGAAAATCCATATCCATATTCATATTCATACATGCATACATTCGTACGAGCAAGGACTGTGCTGACAGGAATGCGCCTCTCTAGCCGGAACGAATCCGCTGCACAACAAGAAGCCGAAGAAGCAGGCAAAGGAGCTGGATGAGGATGAGCTGGCCTTCAAGGCTAAGCAGCAGGCTGGTGCGTTCTACGTTTCTTGTTCCGTATCGATTTGCGAGGTCGGGAGGAGGAAGATTTGACTCGGACGCCTGAGATAAGAGGAAAAGAGTCGAGCTTGGAAAGGGAGAAGACTGGAGACTAGAGGCTGACTGGATAATTGCAGATAAGAAGGCGCGAGAGGAGATGGCTGGCAAAGCCAAGGGCAAAGGCCCTATGAACACGGGACAGCAGGGCATCAAGAAGTCGGGCAAGAAATAAACGCAGGGCTGCGACTGCGTTCGGCGACGAACGGATGGCATTCACGGGGCTTGGTGCCAGCGGAGAGAGGACTCAGGATATATGGATTATTATGGGAGGCGTCTTTGTCACAAAGGCACGGTCATGATACTCATGCTACACTTGATATGACTTGCTAATGATACCGATTCTTCCTCGCCACTATCTGAGTCTGTCAATACTAACCACTAGGGATATCTTGATCTTCGGCCCACCCCCGCGCTCATCCAAAGCTCGCCCTCCTGCCGCGCAAGCTGCTCTTTCGCGCTCCGATAATAGGTTTCTCTGCTGGTCCCACTTTGACCCCAAACAGTTTCTCTGCATTTCTCCAAGCAACGGCCTCGAATTCTTCCCTCTCTAGAATCCCTACTTCCTTGCTTTCCCACAAGACATCCTTCCCTCCCTTCTCCTCCCATGGGTAATTCCCAGCCCACAAGACGCGGTCCACGGGGATATTTTCGACCAACGCCCGGAGACTATTCACATCCAACACGTCCGTCGTCGAGACGTAGATGTTGTACTGCCAGACATCCGAGAACTTGCGAATTGGCTTGGGGTCCGCGACTGTAGAAAAGAGCGCCTCGATGCGGGGCAGCAGTGTCGGTATCGAATGTCCGTTTTGCGAGAGGACGATTCTTATTTGAGGGTGTCTGTCAAACATGCCCGAAGCATAGAGACGGAGAAGCAGGAGCGGGGAGACGGTGTGGTGCGAATACAGACCGGAGATTAGGGCGGTGGTAAAAGACTGCGAGAATGGGCCCCAGAACTCGTCGGCCTGTGATCCCGTTAACCATTACCATTTCCTTCAAAGTAATAATGGCTTATAAACCCACCTCGTCATTGCTCGGCCAAACAGGCCTCAGCGTGACTGGTACTTTGTATTTCTCGGCCATAGACCACAGCTTACTCCACTCCTTCATATCAATCTGCGCCCCGATCCTCCGGAATCCTAACATGCCGCCCACAAATTTATACTGGGTAACGCATCTCTGCAGCTCGTTCGCCGCATGTCCCGCATCGCCCATCGGCAGTATCGCCAGTGCCGCAATCCGGTCTGGCGTCGTGACAATCTTCGAATATAACGTATCGTTGATCTTCTGGCAGGTTTTGAGAGGCAGATCGAGAGGGAGGTGGGATAGGATCTGCATGCTGAAGCCCGCGGTTCGCATATCGCGGATTCGGGCTGGGCCGATGGTTTTGAGCTTCGTGAGGATCGGGGCGGGGATGAGGTTGAGGGCTGGGTCGGAAGGGTTTTGGGAGGCAGAGGTGGGTATGTCGGGGAAGAGAAAGTATTCCTCGATGCCGATGATGGGTTGGGAGGAGGTAGACATGGCGGCGAGGGTATATGGCGAAGGATTTATGGGACGGTGTACGTGTTAGAGTAGGTATTTGGCGTGAGAAAAGGCGAGAGATTGCAGGTTGAAGACAAGGCGACAGATCGAGGACGAGAACCTTTGAAGAAAGATTTGGTTGTGACTTCCAGGGACCAATCGTGGGGAGCAAAGAGCGAATGCATTGCAAACAGGGAGGCGCGCCTGGCAGAGGCGCGTCGACGGAACGAACAAGCTCTTTCCCAGATACAACACGCAAAGGTTACAGTCACATTTCAAAGTTAACCATTTATCAAGAATGTTTGAAAATATACATTCAAGTAAAAAGTATGATGGCACTTCTCAGTCGGCAAATAGTGTAGTGCCAATGCGACGCCAAACCAATGCGCCGGATGCTGTTGCCCAAGGCTTTTGATATGATTATTCCTCAATCCATTACCGACTCCAGGGCATTATTCCCAACGTCGAAGGTTCCTCACACATATGTGGAGGAAGCCAATAGAAGGTGTAAAAGGTGCTAGTCAAGATGACTTCGTAGTTGCCTAGAGCTCGGCATGCCATTGCACTGCTACGTGCGTGGCGGATCTTTCGTGCTGTAGTCGATTGTCGTTTCGTGGATGTGACGGACTCGTGTAGATAGGATAGGTTGGCGTACGCTCGCCGGCGAATGCGCTCATGGTGAAATAATTGTGTCCATTCGGGATTTTGGTGATGTTGCTTCTCGCTCAATTCTCACTGCCTCCCCCATGCGCCGGACTCATTCAACTCGCACGCCTTCCTTTCTTGCTTCCGAATGTGAAGCCTCGTCTCCGTAGGCTCTTTGCCTTCGACTCGTCCGTTGGCGACTTAGGGCTGTCGCTGCCGGACTGCGATGATGACTCCGAAGCGGATCGTCTGCGGCCTTCCTCTGCGAGGATGTCTTCGAGGGAGACGTTTAGGTGAGGGTGTGTGTAGGTTTGTGCCTCGGACGGCTCGAGAATCTCGGTAAATTTCGAAGTCATTGTGGTGGCGAATTGGGGTGATGTTGGGTTTCAAAGGCGGACGAAGCTCGTATTTGAGTCAATCGAGAAAGTTGTATGGATTCGGAGGTCAAAGTCGTTGGGAACGTAGGGACGGGACAGAAAATATATGTTTAATGGTAGGCGGGTTGGAACAATAGTCTTGTGGTTCCGTTTCGGTTCAGACGGATTGTTTAAGGGTCTAGACTCTGGAACGGGAAGTGCATGAACGATAGAGGCAGAAGCGAAGCCTAAATGGGCTGTTGAGGCCTCCAAACGAATGCAATGTTATGCTACAGTGGGATCAAGCAAAGGGCCAGGCAATGCAGGGGGAAAAGACAGACTTTTAACCATAGGCCGGAGGCGCACGCGGACAACCATTCACTGCGGGGCCCAGGGTCCTCGTGTGCATCCAGGGTCCTCGGTGCCGATCCCGACCAATCTGGAACCCGTGGCGTCGAGGCCGAGCGCAGGGATGACGGATGTGGTGCATCCAGACGCACGGCACAGGCCAGCCTTCGCTGACAATGGCATGCTTTGACGACGACGGACTGGAGAAGCAGCGGGAAACAGCGGGACCAACGTGGACGAAGCGTTCCGTTACGCGGTTGGTCGTCCATGTCGGAAATAGCTCTTGGATGCTCAGGATGCTGATACTGGATAGGATCGAGGCACAGCGTTGGCGTCGCCTCTTCCTGCGCATTGTGCCAATATCAACTCCTCGCCGCCCGACACCAGCCGAATGCCGCGAGGAGGAGCGCGCATGGCTTTTCGCCACCCGCCGCGGAATGGGATCAGGGATGGATGGATGGATGGGTGCATGGCTGTGCAGTGAGAAGACTCATCAATCAATCCAACACACCGCGCATGCGATCGGCACCGATCCACACGAATCTGCAATGCGACAATATCGGCCTTGCGATCTGATATCCCAACGGCTTTCGCGACGGCAGTCCCATATCCCCCCCACAGTCGTTGCGTGTCGAGTCGCGTGTTGCACGAGGGGCAGTTGGGCGTTGCCTGCACAGAAGTGTGGATTGCGCACGAGGCCAGTTCCATTTTTACAGCCAATGACGTATTTCGCCTGCATCCACTTCTGTGTCCCTCTGACCACGATCCGTGCTAAGCTGTTCTTCTCCACCATCGTACAGAGCGATGACATGCGGACGAAGGAAGTGTGGCACCCCCTTGCTCGTGGACAGGTGTGGCATCCACTTCGCTCTCTGGGTTTCTATGGGAATAGATGGTGCTTTGCAATGTCGCTTCTCATCTGCACTAGTCTAGCGACATCATAGCGCAGTGATTCTTAATTTGTAACCCTCACGTCGGCCATTGGAGCCCAAGGGTGCGCTGCTGAGTCGTCTGAATCCGTCATGCCCCAGACTACGAGTCGCCAGCATAGCGTTTCCGCCGCCTGCCGTCCTGTAACAGACATCGTAAGGACTCCAGGCACCGATACTGGATATACAATACGTGGCCCGCTAGATAATGTAGATCTGCTTCTTGCAATAGCTCTTCACCACCGACCACGGCCTCGCCCTACCGATTCATAGTTGGGATTGAACCCTCCCCGTCCCCTACCACCATCGCGGCCGCGACCTCTACCTCCGCCTCTACCTCCGTTGTTTCCTCTATATCCACCCCTCCCGCCGCCTCGGCCGGGCCGCTCTATGCTAGGCCTTGGGCCCTGTTGCATCATAGCCTCCCGCTCTTCGTCAGATGCGTGGAAGGCATTAGGAATCTGCAAGAGATCGCAGAAGCTCTGAGTGTGGGGATTCGTGTACTCTTTCGGTTGGCCGCTAACATTCAAGCCTTGTAAAGCGTCGTAGACCGGCGCTGTTAACTGGAAATCGTCTAATATAGTCATTTTCCCAGGTTTGACGACATTCTCTTCCACCCAGTCCATCTCCTTTTCGATGAGAGGTCGGTAGAACGCGTCACCTTTGTCACGAGGAACCTGAGCGTCGGGATTACCTAGTTGGAGGGCGCTCGCAAACACGCGAGTTATGGCCAGCCACTCCCTGTCGTACTGGAGTTGAAGGGGACGTTGGACGCCATCGCCGGGAACAAGAGGTTCAACCTCAAGAAGTTGGAGGAAATGCCTGTTCGGTAAGCACTTGTCCAAGGCCAAGAAGTTTGTGCTCTTGTTCGTTATTTCGGACGGGAAGGGAAGCGTCTCGACTTTTTCGAACCTTGGACGGGTGAATGATTCTGGTAGAAGATCTCTTATATCCTGGGGTACCTCATTCGAAACTCCGTTTGTACTCTCTGAACCTGCTCCCTCGACGCCCTTGATTTTGGGCTCACTGGTGCTGTTCGGATTCTGCGGCGCATCATCATCGTCCATATCAAGATCGATTTCGTCGTCGTTTTTAGGAACTGGCGTCGGCTCAACTTCCATGTCCAGGGCGATTTCTCCGTCGTTATTGACAACCGCCGATGCGGGCTCGGCTTGTGAGATGGGAGTAGCGTCTGCGGGGTCTTCATGATGCCACAGGGCCGAATACCTGGCGTGCATGTGGGCGCTGAACCAATATGCAGGCCGAAGTCGCTCTAACACCTTGGTAGCGGCAACACTGCCTAATTGTCCCTTTCGGGCATCCTCTTCGAAGTGCTTCTTGAAGTTGAACAGCTGCCGATGGTTTCCTTTCCACTCCATTCCACGCGGCCAATCGTGGCTGACTCCAATATCGATCGGCGAGCGGATCTGAAGAAGCTTGCGGGTGTCTAGCTCTCTGACATGGTAGATACTTCTGATGTCATCGTCGTTATAGGGAAGGCGCTCATGATGGGGTTTGTTGTAGTCGAAGCCTTTCCATATACCGGAAAGTCCAGCTATGCGGATTGGACCGACACGAATAACATTTGCAGCGCCCAGATAGTATATCTTCGGCGCGGCCCAACCACCGTAGTAGAGTTCCCAGAGGTAACTGCTCGCTTCGTGGTTGCCTCCAACAAAAACCGTCAGGTACGGCGCGACTCGAGCACCAGAATAATACTCGTGGAAGTCGCACATATCCCGGTACTTCTCTGGCATGGACACAACCTTCAAATCATGGGCATTTCGAACCGCCTGACTGTGTTAATTAAATCAACCAAGGAATGCTCCGACGTACCTGAAAATCTCCACCGATGATCACCAAATCGACGTCGTCCCAACCCTTCATCTCGCAGGACGTCTTGACAGATGCATATATAGCGTGCAACGTACCGTGACCACAGCCCTCGACCGCTATGCGTAGGCCTTTTTTTGCAAGAAGAGTTGGCGACGCCATATTGAACGAGCGGACCGAAAACGACGCTTTGGTAGGTGGTTGGCGAACAGAGAGGTCCTAGGTAAGGTGCAGCTATATATCCCCAAGCGAGTGAGTCGTTGCTCCTTGACTCGGGAGCCTTGCTTGTTTGCCTCAAGCAATCTTCGCCGGACAGGAGTCGGAAAGTCGGCGTTTGGCGCCCCCCACGTGATTGCGGAACCTAGCCCGCGACAGCTTCGAACTTTTAGGTTACTCAACACCAAACCACAGCCTCATCTCACCATGGCCAAGGTCGACGGCTTCGGACCAAGACTCAAGTTCCTCAAGGAAGCAGCACACCTGATTTCAATTCCTTCTCCTGCAGTCTCAGCAACGCTTGGTGCAGAGTACGACAAGCTTTTGCTGTTGCAGGACGCCGACCTTCAAGCCACGAAGAAGGAATGGGATGCGCACCGACGCGAAATCTGCGGAGCCTGCGGAAATCTTATGGTTCCTGGATGGTCTTGTGAGGTGTCCCCAGAGAAAATTGTCCCTGACAAAGTCGATAAAGATAAGACGAAAAGCCCGTCAAAGCGATTGAGCCGCCAAGGAAAGGCAATGGCATATTCATGTCTGAGGTGTCACCGCAGAACCGTGCAGTCGCTCCCACCACGACCGCCGAAGCACCTGAACAGAAATCCTAGCCAAATCCCGGAGGCGGTTCCGGACAGGGAAACGATGAAGGCTCGGCCGGCAGACCAGAGCAGGGTGGCCAAATCGACAAGTTCGAACAGCAAACAGAGAGCAAAGGCTCGAAAAGGCGGGCTGCACGCGATATTGGGAAAAAGCAAAACGCAAAACTCAGCACAGCAAGGAGGCCTCGGACTCGATCTGATGGACTTTCTGAAGTGATCTGGTAGGGCTGAGCATGCACGGCATGGTGCAGGGGTGAAAGGCAGGGAAGCCACTAGAACCCCACCAAAGCGCGGGGCTCAAAATCTTTCTTGCTTTCGTCACCTTGCGCCTCGACTTCCAACACCCACAGGACCACAATCACACTTACAGTCAAACCACACCGAAAACTATTTCGCAAGTCCTACTTACTCGACATACCTTGACTCTCGCATTTCCATCATGGCTCAACCCAGCCTCGCAAAGGACCTTTTCGAGGACATGGGTCGGAAGGTTGCAGAGGCGAGTGCGCAAGAAGCCGACGACGACACCAAGGTAGTGGACGAGATTGAGAGCTTGTGCATGAACTGCCACGAAAATGTGAGTCTTCCCCTGGAAACAAGTAGAGCCATGGCTAATTCAGTGCAAGGGGACAACGCGACTGCTCCTAACCAAGATCCCATTCTTCCGCGAGATTGTCATCATGTCCTTTGAGTGCCCTCACTGCCACTTAAAAAACTCGGAGATCCAACCGGCCGGAGAGATACAACAGCGAGGCGTCAAGTACTCCCTGAGGATCGATCGTGACGATGATCTGCGCCGACAGATTATCAAGAGTGACACTGCGGTGTTTCGCGTTGAGGATATCGATCTGGAAATTCCACCGGGTCGAGGCCAGTTGACGAATGTGGAGGGAATACTCAGCATGGTGGCTCAAGACCTTGAACAGAAACAGGAGGAGAGGAAACAGGTCGTTCCGGAACTGTACGAACAGGTACAAGGTGTAATACAGAAATTGAAAGACATGGCCAGCGGGACGAAGCTCCCATTTACGATTCTCATCGACGATCCGGCGGGCAACTCCTCCATCGAACCGCCAACGGTGCTCACGTCGGGCAAATACTCTCGTCACGAATACTCTCGAACGGCGGCACAGAATGAAGCGTTGGGTCTGGGAGACACGACAGGTGAAGCCCCAGCGACGGAGATTCGCCCGGAATATCATGCGACACAGATGTACCCTGAGATGCCCACACAGTCAATGGTGAACAACGTAGATGACGATATCGTGGAGAACCAGGTCTACTCATTTCCAGCAACCTGTCCGGGATGCACCAAGACATGCACAACAAACATGAAGATGGTGAATATTCCTCACTTCAAGCAAGTCATACTAATGAGCACCGTTTGCGACCATTGCGGATGTAAGTACCTTCTGTGCTGCACGCTATAACATCCACTGACTGGCCGCAGATAGGAGCAACGAGGTCAAAACAGGTGGAGAGGTGCCAGAAAAGGGACGCCGAATAACCATAGAGGTGAAGACGAAAGAGGATCTCTCCCGAGACATTCTCAAAGCCGAATCATGCGCTATGTCTTCTCCCGAACTGAACCTCAGCGTCGAGCCAGGAACGCTCGGGGGCCGGTTTACCACGATTGAGGGGATCCTCACCCAGGTCCGTGATGACCTCCGCTCGTCTATATTCGATATCGGCGATGCGGGCGACTCGATGGACCCGGCCTCGAAAGGCAAATGGGACGCGTTCTTTGACAAGCTGTCCTCGGCGATCAAGGGCGAAGAGAAGTTCACCATGACTCTCGAAGATCCTCTTGCCAGCAGCTACGTCCAGAGTTTTACGGCGCCAGAGCCTGATCCTCAATTGAAGGTGGAGGAGTACGAGCGGACGGCGGAAGAGGAGGAGAGCCTTGGACTGACGGACATGAAAACGGAAGGATATGGACAAGATGCAGAGGCGAATGGTGTTAAGGCTTAAGAGTACTTGACGGGAGTTCCCTCTTGATTTTCAACTGCATTTCTGGGTTCGGGGATCCAATAGATACCCAGGCCTCGTCAGCCACTACGTAGAATCGTCTCCACTTTTGTTCACAATTTTGTTTGTACTTGGCTGCCGGGGGCCTATCCAGCCAGGGGATTGGCGTGTATGGTGACATTCTCAATTTCGACACGCTCCTTCGGCCTCGACTTTTTATCCACCGGGATCTTCTCCAGATCATCCAAGACTTCGATGCCCTCGATCACCTTTGCGAAGACGGTGTTTGCACCATCGAGATGCGGCATTGCAGCGAAGGTGATGAAGAACTGGCTCCCATTGGTATCGGGGCCTTTGTTGGCCATGCTGACGATGCCTCTGGCATTGTGCCTGAGGGCGGGGCGGATTTCGTCCTCGAAGAGCTGGGCCGGGGTGTCGTATATGGAGGTGGAGGATTTGGACTTGGGGTCAGAGGCGGGACTGCCCGTCTGGACCATGAAGTTGGGGATCAGCCGGTGGAAGGGACTGCCGTCGTAGAAGCCCGAGGCGCAGAGGGCCAGGAAGTTCTCAGCTGGAGGGGGGGGGGCAAACTATTAATTGGAATCTCCTGGGGTGGGAGAGGTGAATGGAGCAAGCACACCTGTCCTTGGCACCGACTCGCAGAATATCTCCAGCTTGATGTCGCCGCGCGTTGTATGGAGCTGTCGCGTCGGTCAGCATGTGCGCGGCGGGCTGCGAGAGCTTCAGCGGGGGTTGCGGGTGCGGGACCGACGAAGAGAGCCCGGGAGGCGGGCGTGCGACGTACCGTGACAGACATGATGGCGGCGCAGGCTGCCGATGCGCACTCTCCAGCTCGCGCTCGAGTTGCGGTGCACTTGCGGCGGCAGCGGAGAGCAAGCTGTGGCGGCGGAGTGGTGGCTCTGCGCGTCGTGTCTGAGGTGAGGTCGGTTCTGCGTGGTGGGTTGGGCGTGCAGTGGCCGTGCAGTGTGCTCGGTGTGCTCAGCTTCAAGCGCCCCCGCCCCCCAGCCGCGGCTTCCAATGAGCGCGACCAGCCCCAACACACTCTCTCCCCCATCGTCCCGCAAGCACACCTCGCGCTCGGCGGGGACAGCCTCACCTCGCCCAATTCCAGCTCCCGAACCACGCCTTCGGCTGCCTCGCGGCGAGCACTCCTCCCCTCTCGCGCCCACGCTGCCATTGTCGCAGACATTCACCCCGCCGTGCGCTCTTCACGCCGGCACGCATAGTTAGTCTATATCCGCCAGCTCGATATCATATACCTTCGTACAGCACAAGTGTTAACACGGACCCCCCTCGCCAGCCTATCACCGGCGTGGAGCTCCCCGTCTGGACAACAGATCCGCAGCCCTACGACGCACATCAGCACTCACCTCACCCGTCCCAGCCAGACGCTCTCGCAGTCGCTCTCGCAGTCGCTCTCGCACACGCAACCCCGCCTGCGCTCTCGATCCAGCGCCTGTGCAACCGGCGAGAGCGCCGTCCCATACCCCGCCGGTTCAAGCATTCCGCTTCTCCCACGTTCCCGCACCTGCGTCTGCATCTCCCACCCCGCTGTCCCGCAACCGGAAGGCTACGCATCACCGTACCACGCTGCCCGGCGCACACATCCTCTTCGCCGCGGCGCGCCTCCCGCGCGGACAATAGACCCAAGACCAGGGCGCACACTCGACTCCCATGCCGCTGCTCGTGCGGGTCAAGGCCACCGCCGACCAAGTCGTCACCGCGAGCTACCATGTCGGCCTTTGTGCGCGTCTCCGGACCGCCAAACAGTAACTTTCTGGTCGGATACCCAGGCATATCGGCCACTCTCGTACGTCTTCCCCCCTTTCCTCTGCGGCCTCTCGCAGAGCCCCGCAGCTCAGTCTCCCAGGCTCGTATTCTTCGTATCGAGCATAGAGCTGATGAATAGACAGCCGCGAATCGAAGGCAAAGTAGAGATCCGGCCACTCGTGGGCGTCTCAGCAGCCGTCTCCATCTCGCTCGTCACCATATCGCTTCAGCGCCGCGAGACCATCCACCCTGCCGCAGACTCCGTCACCAAGAAGCATCTAGCCGCGCCACGCAAGGAAATCACCGATGTTGTTGGCAAGGAGATATGTCTTTTCCGCTGTCCGCCCGGGAAGGAGTATGAGAACGTGCTATGCATGGACCTGCCCTTTGTAATATTCATACCCTATGGACGAGGTGGCGAAGAGGTGGCCCGGAGGGTACCGCCCGCCAGCTTGCAGCTGCCCAGCCGGACGGCTGAGACGTTCTATGAGCTAGTCGTCATGGTGCAGCAAGGCCAACAAGAGAACAAAAAGTATGCGTTCCCAGTGCCGATAGCCAGATACGACACCCTTTCTACCTTTGGCATGTACAACCGACCCGAAAGCGCTGAGCGCGTTACCGATCATCTCGTCACTCTTGGCATAAGCCTACCACGATGGAGCTATGGTCCATTGGATCCCGTGTCTGTATACATCAAACTCAGTCCGAACCCAGACTGGCTCAACAAGGCAAAAAAGGTTACGATAAAACAGATTACGGTTGGTATAGACGAAGAAATCATCTTCAACCACGAAGGCGACGAGCCAACGCGGAAAGTCAAGACATTGGCGAGAACAACGCAGGCCGTTGGTGTCAAGATGCCAGAAGCCGGCTATTTTACAAATCTGGGACTGGTATTTCCTGCAAAAGATCTAAGAGACTCGGAAGGTATCATACCACGGGGAAAGAAGGAATTCCCAATGTATGCAGTCAGCGGCTTCACCACCACGGGAACGTTGTACAAGATCGAGTACTATCTAACTGTAAAGGTGAGTTTTGAATACTTCTCCAAGCTCGTTGTGTTATTTCTGAGTCTGACATACAAAGGCCCAAATGTCATCCGCCAAAGACATCGTTCTTCGACAACCCATTGTCGTATGTCCATTTGACCACGCGGGCTGCAAGGAAGAAATGGAAGCGATAGAGCAAGCAGCCAAGGACGCCGCGCACGTCTCGCCAGACAACCCCATGCTGCCCGCCAGCACCATCATCAAAGCAAACGAGTCGCAAGGACTAAGAGCACTGGGAATGGCGATTGTAGGCGGTGTCAGGAAGCCGCTGATCGAGTGAGAAGTGCTAGCACCAAGGTGTGGCACTGTTGCTGGATCTGTCAGCGAGGGGATAGCCGGACGCCCACCTCTCGTCTGCAACGACGTCGGGGAGAGAAATCGGAAAAGCAATGTATATGCATAACACGACCGAATTCCCATTGCATAGCATAGCATGGCACAGCATGAGAGGACACGGCATTCGGCGGACGAGATTCCACGGACGAGGCACGACGCGAACCAGCACAGCATGCCCCCGATCTTATGGGGACTGCTGCTACAACATCGTATCGTTTTGTGCTTTCTTCGGGAGGGGTCAGATCATGCGACACATGCGACACGCAAGGGACGGGACTGGCAGGACAAGGCAAATATACCAGGCGTTTTGGAAAGGCTGGACTGGACTCTGGATTCTTCTTCTGGATGCTAGATACCTATGACGCATGCACCTTACTTATACCATCCACATCATCATGGGATCGTTTTCGGAACCCGGAATACATGAATTCCTGTCAGGCGGAGCGGGCTGATTTGGATACTTGGGGTTTTGGAGTGGGTGGGATGTATCGTCTGCATTTTCTGGAGTTTTACTTTATTGGGATGGGGATGGGGAGGGGTATTAGGATTGACGATATTGATGTGGGGGGTTTGGATGAGGGGATAATCGGAATGAGTTGGGACTGAGACTGAGACTGTGGATCGGGGGTTGGATGGGGGCTGGACACGTGTTGGATGGGACTAGATTGGGCTGGCTTAGGCGTCCGTAATGTTTTGCTGACGCGTGCTGGCAGCGGGACGAGCAGACTCGACCCGGTGGAGTTGTTGACGATGGCTTAGTCTTAGTCTCAGTATTTCGATTGTGCGGTGTGAAGGAGTGAGCGGATGGGAGGGAGAGTCGACTGGGTGGAATCCAGAGTCGAAAGTCGCACGTACAGCGAATACCACGGACTCGTTCATTTTTCCTCTGGTTCATTCGTCGCCCCGAATGTGAGTGCAAGTTTATCTGACATGTTCGGCCACCTTCCCGCCTGTATTGTATTTTATCTTCGAAGAGAGGGATTTGAATAAACTCCTTCCTCTACTTCACGCCTTCCCGGATTGGCCCCAGACCCCCTCCCCGTTCTCTCTATCCCCGGCCCTTCTATCTCGGCCGGAACGCAAGATTCATTACCCGCCCCGACGTTGCGATACCATGGTCTGGTCCTGGTCGTGGATTCGTCTCCGTGGCTTGAGCTGCTTTTTTGATCTTGAAAATGTGGTCTGAGATCATGGAGGAAATGGCTTTGGATTGGGGGCTTTGGGGGCCGAAGGTTTGGATTGCGTTGCGGAGGGAGGATTGGAGCTGCGGGCAGTGGTTAGTGGGGAGTCTGGGTTGCTGGATGTGTGGGAACGATTGTGGGACTGGGATAGAACGGGGAAAGGAAGGAAGAGAAAGGAGAGGCATGAATTGGGGGGGGGGGGGGGGGGGGGGGGTAGGTAAATTCCAGAGGTGGTTAGCTGTGACCGAATCGTGGTGTGCGAATTGGAGTGAATGGAAAGTAGTGTTTTAATAGGGCGAGGGGAGGGACGTACTGAGAGGAGGAGGTCGTCTTGTTGTTGTTGATCTGCTGCGGCCATGTTGTTGGGGCCTGGATGGATGCTTTCGGTCCAACTTTTGAAGATGCGTGTGTGTACTGCATGCAATACTTAGCTTGAAGCTTGCATTTGGGACCGGCAGGCAATGACCGACGGTCGGTCTCAGCTGACCGGTTGAGTGTCTTTTTAGGTGTATATTGAACTTGAACTCGGACTTGGGCGTGGGCATGGGCTTTGACTTGGACAATGGGAAATGGAGGCACTTCCGTGCAGACTTTTTGGCCGGGCTATGGGATAACGTAGAATTGGATGGACCTTTACGTTGGTTGGCTATTTGATGAACACCTTTTTTCGAGTATGCAGAGCTGCAACTCACCGCAAGAATAAAGAAATCTGACGAATAAGTGAGCTTTGCGGTAAGAAATTGGGCACTTGACCCAAGTCCAGTGATGCTGTCAATCGGTTGCTTTCGAAGTCGAGCGAGCGAAGTGCACCAAAGAACACTGCCACGTCGGTGTAACTAGTAGATGTGAAATATACCGTCGCGAAGATGTTTGATTCTATAGCGATCAGAGGAATTATTTTGGAAATCTCAGAGCTTGTTTCACATCTGAAGAGTCTCAGAATGTTCAGTGATTCCGCCGTCGTCGGCTCGCTTCGACTTACGGAATTCCTTTGTCCGCTTGCGTACCCCGCGGATACCACGCACACACCGCTTTCCGCACCAGTCAAAAATTGGGTACGATAGGTCAGCTAGGTGCAGCTAGGCGTAGCTCCCAATCAAATACGAGCATGCAAAAAGAATCGTTCGAGCTGGAACTCGAACCCTGCACAAAAAATATGTTGACAGAGGTGGGATTCGCTGTTAAGAAGTTAGATTAAGATCAAAATTGTAGGCATCAGAGGATTACTGACAACCCACGCGGTTTCCCACTGCGGGAATTTAAGCTAAATAGGGCCTAAACACAGCGCCTTAACCACTCGGCCACTCTGCCGGGATATTTAAGCTCTTTTTCAGATGTTATTACATTGTATAGCTTCTTATTTGGGTAGCGGGGCGAAGACGGTGGACTGACAGACTCGGAGCGCTAACCGAGGGCCTCTTGAACCTATGGGGCGGTGTGGGGCCCTTTTGAATGTGACTGGGCGGTTAGAACTCCGATCATCCTGCGTGGGAGTGCACTTCAGTATTCACTTCTCAATTTTGAACATAATGTTCGAGGTACGCATCCAATACACTGCTGAATAATTTATTGAAAGCAATAAGTTGTATCGGTAAGTTTCTATCCGTACTTAGACATTTAGATTCGTAGACGGTGAGCCAGTCTTTGTGCGCAGTATTTCCGAACTGCATTTTTGACGTAGAATCCACGCTTACTTTGAAGAATCGCACAAGATAGGCTTCCATACAACCTAATAGATTTTCTAGCTCGTGCTCAGATCTTGTGCTGAGATTCGTGCTAATCTGGTTGTCACAGGGACACCCTTTCCCACTCTTACCCCAAGGAATGCCGCCATTCTAGTCCACTCACATAGTCAGATTCCCCGTACCCTCCGATCAGAACCGAACAATGCTCTCAGCGTCTTCTTTCACCATCTCCTGAACCTCTTCAATCCCATCCACCAACTCCGCCGGTAAAGGTCCCGCCTTGTAGGCCTCCACATACTTCTCCAATTCCTCCACATTCTGCGGCCCAATGATAATCGCATCACCGTCCTGCAGCGCCGAATGGTGGACCAGCCAGCGGATCGCGACCTCCGGAAGTCCAATACCGTGTCCATCAGACTTGCCTTTGAGCTCCCTGATGGCAGAGTGCATGGACTCCTTGTCGTACCACACGCGATAGAAGGGCCCGTAATTGGCGGTAGTCTCTACATGCTCGAAACGCGTGCCGACAAGCTCAGATGGACTGGAAAAGGTTGGTAGCCCAGATAGGAAGCCCCCGGCGAGAGGACTGTAAGCCACGAATATCATCCCATTCTGGCGGACCGCAGGGAAGGTTTCTGCTTCGTGTGCACGGCAAAGGAGATTATATTGACCTAGAACTGTTTTAGAGAAAGAAAATGGGGATGGATGATGCGGTCCGCATACCTTGATACACTGTTGGGCTGATGTAGCCGTCCTCTTTCGAGATGTTGATCCACTCTTGAAGCATTTTGGCGTCTAGATTGGCCGCTCCGAGGGAAGTGAAATGTCCCTTCTGATACTCTTTATCAAAAGCGATTGCTTGCTCTGAGACTGGGGTTTTCTTATCTGGTGCATGTGTATAAAGAACGTTGATCTTCCTCAGTATCAGCATGATTCTCAAAGCATAGTCATAATCCACAAATTCTACCTTGGGAATCTTCAGAGACTGAAGGCTTTGAGTGACCGACTTCTCAACTCCTTCTGTAGTATAGCAACCTCCCTCAAACGTGAATAAGGCTTTCGTATTGATCAGAAACCCGTCGTTTGCATAGGCGCCCTCGCCCACAGCTTTCTCAGACGCCCCCGGCATAGAGAGGGGATGCAGAGCGGCGGTGTCGATAGTCTTGATAATGGACTTGTATTTGCGAATCGCTGTTGTGAAGGCTTCCTCATCTTGAGGCGTCTTTAGGCCCCAGTCTCCAGCTCCGATGACGAGTTCGATGGGCATCTCGAAGGTTGTGAAGTGACTTGGGAAAGATTATCAAAAGGTAATGTTTGAGGAACTGTTGCACTGGTTGAAAAGAACCGTGATGTCGTGCACCGAGCGCGGACCCGAGTTCAAGTAAGCCTGAGCATCGACTGTGCCACATTGTGCCTCCCTGAAGTAATGCCGCATCGTTACTTGCTCGTTTGTCGAACTCCCGGAATCACGGTGCAGAGTGCAGTAAGCAAGAACAATATCCGGCGGCACGAAGCCTATTGGATTCGCAACGCCGGGCGATCCATCCAACCACCGCCACAGCATGTATGTCAGCCGTATATAGTATGTCGATCTGCTCAACATCAAGTTTCGGCTTCAGAAGATCTTGGCTTCAGGAGATCTTACGGTTGCTGATGAGAAGCGGATATGTTCAATATGTCAAGAAAGTTTGTTGGTAAATCAAAGACGCTCTTTAGTGTTCCAATCACTAGCGATAATGGGGCATTTCTCCTCTCACGACTATTCCACGAAGGAGCTAGTATTTTGGATGAAAACCATAGTTCGATGGCTTGGATTATTAGAGATTATGAGCAGAAAGTATGATCCCATTTCTAGATTTATTACTTTAGCAGTCGTCTTAACAGAATATATCCGTTCTTTTAACCCAGCAATATCGACTAGGAGCTAAAAGGCTAGTAATACATCCAATTCTTAGATCCCTGTCATACGAGGGAGATGTAGGATCTACGACGAAACTCCCGGCGAAGGCATATTCGAAATGGACTTCGACGTGTAGCTACCATGTAGTTGCAGATTGATGTAGCAAGCAACACGAGGAAGAATGCCACCCAAGGGTGTTTGGGCTTAACAAACCCCATACTGAATATGGCTGCTGTGAACAGTAACGGGAATGCAGTATACTGTGACTTGAAATCAGTAAAGGGTCCGAAGGAAGACCGGTATCGCACATACCACCGTCATTTGCGTCAGGGTTTTCATATACCCGCCTTGCGCAATCGCGGTTTCCGTTTGTCTCCTGGCTTCGGTGGCTTCAATGAGAGATGATACTGTGGAAAGCTGTCTAGTATTAGTCACCAATACAGCAGCAGTGGGCCGGTGACTTGCACTTGCTAAATTCGCCAGTTTGCTTTCAAACAGTTCTTGCCTTTCCAATAGTTTCGCTCGAAGACGGTCAAGCTCTCCAACATCCTGAACGATCTTGTCGATACGAGGCTGCCATTCTTGCTTGCCATAAGTCGCGGTGAAAAATGCGATCTGAGTCTTGTAGAAGGTTGTCCACTCATCGCTAGTGGCTTTCAGGCAAGAACTATACTGCTGAATCTTCGCGATTACGTTGCTCATGGTCCGCGTGTGTGTCTTGTCTTCATCATCCTTGAGAAGTTCGGGGTATTTGTGAAGCTGGATGATCACATTAGATTCAGAAGGATTATACCAGTGTAGTGATGCACTCACGTAATCCTCCATTCGTTCATCGAAGGTATCGACCAGTGATGTGGATTCTCGAACAACTTGTTGAAGACGACGCACGAGTTTCACAAGAAAATACTCACGTGGGTCGAAATAGGGATTGTCCATCATCCCAACTCCACCCAACGGAGGATCAAACCCTTCGCCTGGTTTGCAATTCGAGAGATACTCGTGGAGCTTGTGTTCGGAACCAAAGTACGTGTCCACGAGAAAGAACTCGGTCCAAAACCACTCATCCGGGCCCAACGACAGTGATGATATCTGAGCTTCGTACACATAAAGGAGTTTACCATCTCGAGAATCAGCACGAAGAGGAAGTTCTTCAAACGCTCTCAGGGGTCTTCCGCGGTATTTTCGTTGATCCTTTATGGGAGTCCCTTTGCGTAAGGCATAGTAGGGGACGTGGAATTCGAGAAAGAAGCCCCAAGACTAATCTAGTAAGCATAGATAAATTACAGGATCTTAACAAGGCCAGACTCGCCATGGATATTGAGAATCGGTTTTGCCGTCTCACGTAACGTTGAAGGAAACTGCGGAGAGGTGTGATCGTCCGTTGAGATACCGTCGAAGCAAGGCAAAGTGCACACGCGGCTGTAAGATTCGGGCAAAAGCTAATCTATCAGCTCTCTCCAATAGCGCGTATATGGTTGCGGAAGAGTCTTACATGATTCTTTTTTCAGCTTTGAGTCTGAGCCTCTATGTTGTGTGAGTTTAAGGACGTTTCTGCGGTCCGGACAATACCATTCTGAATTTACTTACTTTGTCTCGTAAACGCACGAACAGCCCCGAAATGTCAACTTTCTCGGAGAAGACCTTGCATTCGGTGCAGGGGGCACCATAATTTTTTTGGACATTTTGGGTGTTTCTGTCGATCGTCTAGCAACACAAAATCCGTGTTTGAACTGGACAGGAGTATTTCGCCGAGTAGCGAGTGCTGCGTCAACCCATTGACAGTGACTCCTTTCAGGAAGTCCCTCAAGGCTTGATTTCTCCGGGGTATCGTCAGATCCAATGTATCGCTCCCATGATTCATGAATTGCTTGATGAAGTCGCGCGTAAGAATGTCGTGGGATTCCAGAAGTCGCGTGAGCATGGTCTATCAGATATTAGAGGACCAGACGATGCTGGTCCCAGAGTTGAGCAATATATCGCAGGATGAATATAGATGCGGAGGTGGCGCCTCCGATAGTCCGGAACAACAAAACAAGGGCTACAGTGCATACTATCACACACTAGTGAATATAAAAGTCCCAAGGCTCTTCTCACACATGCGCTATAAAGCTACGTATAACAATATCCCAAGAAATGTAACCCTACCATTGGAAATCAATCACAGCAGCTATGGATCTTTCCTGTAATAATCAGCTAACGAACCACATTGTCGGATTCAAAGGCCTGCAGGAACATCGCACATGTCCACGGTTCTCTGAGAAGTTTCCTAGCAAAGTGGCTATCTTAATTATTCCAAATCCGGACATGAAAATAATCCGAATTCAATGAGAGTATTCCTTCATAGCCTGAGCCGGCACCATCCGGCATCGTCACCACTTAAAGCCTCTGGAAACTACTAATCTAGTCCGTGAAATCCTCACTTGAGAGCCACAACTATCTTAACACCGTCTAGCCAGACCCAAAAGCATTTGCACGATTGACAAGATTGACCCGATATTGCCGACATTACCGACCCCAAAACCCGCACCAATGCCAGGGCCAAGGGGTGGAATTCCGACATTCTTCGTGACACCGCCAACCGTGTTCACAACCCCCGAGCCACCGCCAGGCGGAAGAGAGCCGGTAAGAACCGCCGAAGCAGGTATCTCATACACCAAACCACCGACCAGGTTGGAGAGACTCGTACAGGCAGGGAAGCAGCAACACCACCGACGGCCGGGAGGTTTCCTGTGAGCTCATCAGTGGAGGGTGAAGAGCCGGCGACACCACCGACGACCGGGAAATTTCCTGTGAGCTCGCTAGTAGAAGGTAGAGACCCCATCCCACCACTGATTGAGAGTTTATGCGTCACCCCGCTGACAATGGATCCGACATCTGGGGCACCGGGGACGGAAGGAACGGCTACCGGAAGATTGTCCAAAAGGCCAGTGACAGCAGATGCGGGATCACCCAATCTCCAGCAACGCCGTCGATGTTGGGGATGGATCCAGCGTCGGGGACGGCGATCGGGGGACTCGGGACAGGAAGCTTGCTGGTAGCAAAAGCGAGGACGGAGGCGACTGTATTGTGGCTTTGTAGATATCCCAAGAAAAACACCATATAAATCATCATGTATGGGGTTTGTTCAAAAATCTACGTACGAACCAGCAGAGGTGGCGTCTCCGACGAGAGCTACTGGAGGGAGCACCGGGATGGCCACAGCCCAACGCTGAGAGCAGCAAGACTTAGAGCTGCCTTAATTTTTATGGTAGAGAATGCTGAAAGAAGGGGCGTCCGATCGGCTGATTCGTTGGCATAAGAATGAGTGGCTCAGAAGGCGAGAATGACTGAGTTGTCGGTGTCTTGGTGGGATTACCAGAGAGTAAATACTCTTAGAAACGTGACTTTTTTGATGCCTTCTCCAAAATCGCCGATCATGTTTAATCCAAGCATATTTTCATTGAGAGCGATGTCACAATGTCGCCCACCTTGCCAACATTCCGAACGATCCCATTACACACTAAAGGAGATTGGGGAGCATTCGGCAGCTTCAATATGACTTGCTTTCAAAGCCTCGTGCGGACGGAAGCCGTATCTCTCTTTGTCTCTAATCGAAATATTTTTAGAACCATGATGCAGTCGAAGAGTTTGATCGACAACAACAGTGAAAGCACGCCAGCGTTATGCAACGCAACTGGCAGGACTTAGTTCTTTCAGTAACCTCAAAAGGATCTGAGAATAGATTTCCGTATGGATTTCCTTTTGGGGCTGCAGAGGTGCTCCCTTGACGTTACCAAGCTGGCGGGAATATTATGGCATTTTAAATGCCATTAGGGGCTCGCGACGGAATATTCCGATCTGACAGCTCGAGGTCCCGAAAGGAAACGGCAGTTACCTTCCCCAAGTGGTTTCCGATACGTAGTCGGGCTTGCGCTGTTCATTGTTACTCCTTCTCTGCTGGAATACGAATCGAAGCGAGTAAGATTGGTGTCATGGGATAATCAAGCCGCAGAACCGGTCCGATTTCCCCTGGGTGCGAAGCCTTTTCCTCCTCTTCCGGGCCCGCGAGGCTCGCGAAGAGGTTGCTGTAGGTCACTGGGCGTCCCTGGTCGGCTTCCGCTAGAATCCTTCTTTTGGATGTATACTGAGTTGGGCTTGGGGGAATAGCTTGGATCATAGAGCTGCCTGCCTGGGTTTCCCGTGCCGGCGGGCGATTGCTCATTACTCGATCTTGGTTGGCTATCATGGCCACCGCGCCCTCGCCCTTTGCCTCGATTGGGTTTGTTCGGAGATGAGCGGCCGCGAGAGTCTTCTGCATTGGGGGTTGGGGACCCAAATAGCCTCTCTCGCACTTCGGCATATCGTCGCTCTTTCTCGGCCCGTTCTTTCTGGGCGCGAGCCTGTCTCTCGGCTAAGGACGCATTGGCTTGCTTTCTCCTCTCTTCCTCGCTGTCGTCATCGTCGTCCAGCTTCAAGTTTGCCATACCGGCGCTGGCTCCGTCACGTGAGAGTAGCTGAGGGGGCGGCTTTCGGCTGAGCACCGTAACACTGGGCTTGAATGTAGTTTTGAGGGGCACATTGTCACGGGCCTCCAGAAACAGCAGAGGTTCTGGTTTCTCCCTGAAGAAGAGGTGAGTCTTTGTCCAGGAAACTTCACTTTCGCGTGGACCTACGCAGATTCCCAAATCTGGCGATTCAGCTCGGCATGTTTGGCCTTCCGCTCAGCCTTGGAGATCTTGGTCGGAACGGGCGCTTTTCCGTTGTTTTCAGACGTGTCGTGCTTCTGCAATCGAGTTAGTACGGCGCACCCGTGTCCAGGCATGCGCTGGTGAAAGGGGAGCAAACATACGTCGGCAAGAGACTCCCAGTCGTCGTCCCACGCGTCGGGCAGGCTACTTTGTGCGGGCATTGCTGTCACTGTTCAAGGGGCGCGCACGACAAAGGAAGACGTATGATCGCGGAAAGGAGCTGGACGTGCCTCGAGATGGAAGGTCGCTGGGCTGGACGGCGGGGGCTCGGCCAAGGCCCTCGCTAAAAGCGGGAGCTAAGTGGGATGGCCGCGGCTGAAGGCGTGGACCCGAGCTTCCTCGTTGGTCCCGACATTCACTGCTGCCTCTCGTTTCACCTTCGTGTTGCACCTTCGCGTGGTCTGCTGCCTAACAAACCAGACAGCATTCGAACGCTTCGCATAAAAAAGATCTAGTCCCATCACCATGTCAGGTCAGTTCCCCACCTGCCCACCAAGCCCACCCGGAGACGAGGTATGAAGCGACACAAGACTGAACGCGGCCCCGCAGACGCCGACGGTGATTCTACAATGCATTCGTCGCCTGAGCTTGAGGTGGACAACGACGAGATGTTTCCGGACGAGGCGGCCGGCCCCAGCACACCGCGGAACCCGCCGGCCTTGTCTCTGGACCCGCCTGGGCCGTCTGAGCTCTCCCCGCCAAACTCCCAAGGCCCATCGCAGCTGGCCAACCGAGACGACATCCTCGCCGCCGCCCTCGGACGGAGTCCCTCAACCTCACTCAACGCAAACGGAAAGCGCGTACGCACCTCGGTCCTGGCCTCAACTACCTCCGCCTCCGAGACGACAACGGTTGACACCGAGACGGGCTATACATGGACGAAGCAGGAGGAACAGCCTGGTTGGGACTGGAAGAACACACGGGCAAGGGAGGATGAGGCCAGGGCTTGGGAGCACATCGTCGACAAGGGGTCAATGATTAAGAGTAGGCCACCTGCCCTATTCTCGAATGCGACAACCTGCTAATAGATTCAGCCAAATACGGCGACCCCCTCGATCCGTCTGTACCAATGAAACGGCGCTGAAAGGAAAAGGTCTCATGACACGACAGCCACTCCAGTATCGAGGGACCGGGGACTGTGGAGGAAAAGAAGTGCGTCGCGGCGAGGCTGTGCTAGGACAGAAGCAATGGGCATTCCTCTACCTCCATATGCATCCAATGGATACTGCTGCGGTATCCGCAGTTGCCATGGGAGGCGCTTCGAGGTTGTTACCTCAAGATACGCCGGCATCCAGATAGATAGCCGAAGCAATGCAAGGTACCATTTTGTGAACAATGATGATTTTGTCGTATTCCTGGAGAAGTAGTCCTGATTCGTATCGAAAGCAAAAGGCACATGTCGTGGTCCCGTTGTAACGCCATGCCATGCGCAGAAGAGACATAAAACTGCCATAGCACCCACACCAGTCCCTTGATCGATCAGTCGCTTTCGTCTCCGTCCTCCATGTCATCGTCTGAGGCTCCGCTCTCTCGTATCTCAATAGGATCCTCTGTGAGCTGCTCGTCCACGGCCTCTTCTTCGCCCTCGCCCTCCGGCTCTTCATCATCCTCGACTTCCTCGTCTTCTTGTTGGTCCTCTTCGATAGTCTCGTCCACATCTGCTTCCTCCTCCTCAGACCCAGTAGCATGCTCCCCGTTGTCTGCGCTGGATCGCCTGGCTCGCTTCGCAGGAGGTGAATCGTCGTCGGCATTCCCATTCGTAGCACGAGGTTGGCTATCGCCAGGCTCCTTCTGTGCTTTCTTCTCGTCGCGGATCTTTTTCCGGTACGAATTGCGCTTGTCGGCTTGGATCGAGGTGAACTCTACCAAAGGGTCAGTGCGGAGCATCCTGTAGTGGTGGCACACAATTACTAGCAACTTCGGCTTCCAGACGAGGCAGGAACGAGTCGAACTCTAGCTCCTGCATCGCATCGAATACATCCTTGGGCATGACGGTCTTCTTGTTACTCCTTGCAGCGTGTTCCGCTGCACTGTTGCATCCGTTAGAAATTACTTCATTATGTGGCCCCTAATTGGATATGTGCTGCGCGACCACGTACTGGTGTGTGAGGTAGTTGACGAAGACGGTTGCGCTCTTGGACATGGCGAGCAGCGCATCCTTCTGTATCTGTGTATTCGGCGGGAGGACCCCCTTTGCAAGCCGCTGTACTATCGATTTGGGGAGGTTGAGGTCCTGCAACGGTGAGACAAGTCTGTTCTGCGAAAGTGATATAACATACTTCAACACTCAACCCATCCTCCTTCGGCTCCTTCGCCGCGGGCTTTGCGGGCTCGTCGGGGGTCGCAACAGAGACATTGCTTTTCCGTGGTGGCATCGTGAGTGACGCGAGAGACGTTACAGTTGAATGCGCCCGATTTGGCAGAGTGTAGTGGCGCTGGTAGATGTGTTGCGAACTTTGGGATAATATTCGTGCGGGCATGCACTGCTGGGGTAGAACGCGTTAACGCGTCGATATGCTTGGCATCATCCTCAGTTTAGGTCAGGTGACCAAGACGACAGGCGAACTGTGGACAAAGGTTTTATTCTGTGTGGCTTTCTACATCAAACATGAATCTGAGTATCTCTTCCTCTCTGTGTTGTCATAGCATAGAGTAAGTGTTTGGTCGTTCAATTATTCACCCTAAAGGGGCAAGCCGGAAACGCCTTCATCACGTGCGCTCCGCTTTCCTTTCAGCGATTCTATCCGGGCATCCCCCTCATCCTGCATCACACTCTCGGCTCTGAGCGCAAGCAATCCATGCCGACCCTCGCTCGAATGGCATTAATTCCCGAGGATAGACCAGAGCGGCTTCACGGAACAAAGAATCTTTCCTTCCCTGCGCTTCGGTCCGAGGTTGATTCACATTGATCGCTCCATTGGAAACGACACGTCTCCTAGGTTCGACCATCGCCTGAGAATGTATATCAGGCGCTGCGAGCGCAGTGCGGTGAAGGTATGCACTCAAGGATGTTCCAAGTCCACCTGCACTGCTTGTGACCGACACTACCTGCTCCCGACCTATCAATTGTGCGGTTGGGACCGGCCCGTCAAATGAACTGCGCCGGGAAGACTTCACCGCCCGGATCCAAGTCCACGGGAACAACAAGTGGGTTGCCGAATGATCCCAACTGCTGATCGTTAATGGTTTCCAAAGACAACATTGCCAGTCTCCTCAACACCACGTCGACGTTGCGACCGTCTGTGTGGCGTCACAGCAGCCGCCAAGGTCTGCAGCGCCGTCACTTTGGGTTTGGCGCACTGGCTGGATTCAAGATTAAGACAAGCAAATCCCAGCGTGACTACAACGCTGGTGTCAGAAACATGGTTAGGTTTGCCTGAGTTGGAATCCTCCACCTGCAAGCTATGCCAAGTTGCACGACGACCGCCACAAAAAGCACTGGGAAAGGTGGGACATCACAACGTCCACAGACCACGGCAGTCGATTTCGACCCATATCCTTGCCGCCCACAGTGTACGTGCATGCTGAGAAGAGGATGTATCGTGTTGCGGCCATGGGGAGCTTTTCGTCCTACAGCCCACCCTGGGGCAATCTCAGCCCGGTTTGTATTGTAGTTATCGGGCTGGTCTGCCTCGGCGCAGTCCTTACATGTAGGTCGTATTTCTCCATTCTGGACCATCTTCCAAGCCTTTTTTTCTCCCCCACCTTCCTCTGCCACTTTGTTTGTGCATGCCATGAACTCCCACGTTCCTTGGCGCTAATTGTCCACCGGTAAACGTTCTCCCCCAACCGATAAGCGTGTCTGGAACGTCTTGGAAAACTGGCTTGACAGCCTGCAGACGCTATTATTACCCTAACTCGGTCCCTGCGTTTTCAAAACTCAATCTCAATATTCACGATGTCTGCGGGCTCTCCAAGCGTCCGAATTATTGTCGATGGTGACCCGTCACGATTGTATCGCCAAGGAGAAATTGTTAGAGGAAGAGTTATACTCGTTGCGGAAGAGCAAGAGCAGGTCAAATCACTGAAGCTTAACTTTCTTGGGACATGCATCTCCAAGACAACTCGCCCATTCTACGTCTCGGGCAATGACCGCGATGCCAACTCCTTGACGAGACGAGAATACAGGGAAAAGACCAACCTCTTCAACATCGAACGGACCGTCTTGCTCGGATACACGCTTGGGCCCAAGAAATACTCCTGGGGTTTCGAATTCAAATTCCCAGAATGCACCGAGACCCGCCATTCTCGTTGGGCCGGCCGGGGCTCAAGGTATTCTCGAGAATCTCACGCACTCCCACCATCTTTTCATCTTCACACTGATTCGCCGGGAGGAGAGGCGATCGTCTCCTACTACATTCAAGCGAAGCTCATCCGACGTGGTATGAGGGAAATGAAGCGAGCTACCCAAGTGCTGGCATATCACCCAAGCCTACGATGTGCCTCATATGCGCCTAGGATCACCCCGCGAGTTCTTTACAACCAAACTTGGAAACCTGTGAAGGATACTCGAACAGCTATGGATAAGGTACTTAACAAAGTATCTCGTAAACCCACGACTCGAGCCAGCACTCCCCGAATCGTTCCAACTCTATACTATCCTGAACGAATCTCACCGGGGCAAAACCTGCCGCTCTCCCTGTCCATCTCCAACTCACGACAAGGGAATGACGACCAAGTTCAGTGCCACTTGGATTCACTCACGGTTATCATATCTACCTACACGACATCTATGTGCGGGAACCTATTTTCCCAGCCAGAAGACAATGTAACAAAGCACGTCACATGCATCTCAAAGCACGACCTGAACCAGCCCTTGCCATTCGATACCCTGGCGAAGCTCACGACAAACTTCCGCTTAGTGGACGACGCAGAATGCGTTCCGACATTCAACACCTACACGATCTCGCGTCATTATACCATGACCATCGCAGTTGGGTTGCAGTACCAAAACCAAAAGTTCACAGTCAAAGCAACCACACCACTTGAGATTCTACCTCGGATACCGCGGGCAGACATAACAGGACAAATATCGGACCATCACGACGAAGTGCCGATCGAACCGTTGCCACTATACGAAGCCACTGAAGGCTGCGGCGAGTCAGCACCTGATTACGATACGGTATATTCGTTGACTCCGACCTCGTCCCGTCCGTACTCTTTTGCGGATATAGGAGGTTATGGGACTCCGCTCAGCACATCAGCATCTACAAGTGGAGTCGCCACATCAATCTCGGAGCTTGAGCGCCCAACCTACAACCCGAGGGCGACCTGGTATCTGTGAAGCATGGTGGGGCAACTTGCATGTGTTGGCTCTCCATTTGCACGCCTCCGTCCGTCCGTACGGACTTCTAAGACGTCCTTCGGACTATCTGAGAAGGGTGTAAGTGGGGGCTGATGTCATCCCTGGACGCAAGCGGATTCTCGCTCTTCGCATGGATGGTTTAGAAGCCCATGTCGATCAATTGGAGCGTCGAAGAAATCATCATCACCATCTTATATTGAGGGATGGCAATGTGACGTCCCTTGGAGTGAGGCGAATCGTGTCGAACCGTCCCTGGGCCTTGTTCGGGAACGGCGGGCATCTATACGATATACGAAAATACAGTATCATCAGGGCAGCAAAATACCTGGTTGATCAGAACAACATTGGCCCTTCGCCCTCGGCATTTGTCTGGGTCTAATCATCACCAATCAAGACCAAGTCCGCCTAGTCCGCCCCATTCAGCCTTACGACCAACACTCACCGGCGACCGGTTTCTGTGCACGATATGTGGCCCTGCCAGACCCATCTGAAGCGTATGTCTGGCTGCGCATCTCGGTTTCCCCGGATCACAAGTCACAAGGGCAGTCTCGATACTCTCTTGCCAGTATCTAGAGAGCGTCGTCTTCGCTTAATGTACGTACGAGGATGCAAAGCTCCCAACCGGACACTCAAGCCTGTCTGTCTACCTATCCGCCGACCCCAACACCATCTGTCTCTCCGACAAGCCTGCGTGCTTGTATGCGCTCACAGCAAGACTGCGACCAAAAATAACAACCACACAACGGTCCACCAACAACACGCTTTTCCAAGATGGGAACAACCTCTCCATCTACCTGTCGTCTTATCGATAATACCATCAGCATACGCTAAGTCCCAGGATCAGGGACCCAAATAATGGAAGAAAGAAATTAACGGAGGGCCGCGACTAATCGACTACTTAAGTCGGTCGATCGGTCGGTCGGTCAGTGGCGTCGAAACACAGCCTCGATCCCAGTCCTGGTCCATTTCCGGTCCCGGTCTCGGCCTCGGTCTCATCTGCCGATGATACATAGATCCATAAGGAGGCAGCTTTCTCAGATAAATTGCCCTGTCTTGGCATGGCATAGTGGATACTTGGATGGGAAATTAGCACAGGGCTGGACTGGACAGGGAAGGCTTGGTGAGGATGGGATGGAGGAGAGTAGGGCTGGGTTATTTTGGGATCGAAGAATGTTCTGTGGGGGAAGAAAAAGAAAAGTTCGCGGTTGCTGTTCGTTCATGCGAAGACGAGACGCCAGGTCAGGTGGCGCGCATGCGCATGATGAACGTCGCTGTTTCGGAGGCTTTGACGAGCTATGCGCGGGTTGCGCTCATGCATGAGCATGAAGGAGGGAGAGGATGGGATGATTTAAGTGTGGGACTGACTCGGCGATTCCAGTTGGTGGTGTTGAGTTGGTGAGTGATTGAGTGAGTTTCTTAGATATAGGGATAGAGTGGATGCTTTTATTATAGATAGTAGCCTAGGAATTTTTCTTACGTTGTTGAGTCATTTGTCTTTTCAAGTCGATATCCCATAACAGTCAGCACGCGAGCAGTCGAGAAAGAGGGCGGTTTCAGAATGTGATATATTCATAGTGCTTTATTTCATAGACATTCAATAAATGAGACAGAGAGATAGCCCGCGAAACCCCCTCCTTCCAGCCAATAATTGTACCGGGTATATCCAGAAAACGTCCGTCGTCGGCGCCCGCCATCCACCTCCGTGTGCTGTATGTGGAAAGGGGAGGGGAGATGAAGGAAATAAAAAATTACAGCTCGAGAGGACGTCGACCTCGTGTTTTTACCAAGCGAGCGTAATAAAGAAGAAAAAAAGTCTTTACAAAAGAGTCGTAGCCAATGAAACAAGTTAACTCCATCCGTCCCACCCCGAAATAAGAACGCCGCCGCGAGCAGGAGCAGTAGCGATTACCACAACCTCAACCCCTTCTGTCCGAAGCACATTGACCATGAAAGGAGCACATACACACAAAACAAACATAGAACACGTGAAAATAACTCCTCTTAGACTCATTGCATCGTGCGAGTAGATATCCAAAAGCCTTGTTATGCTGCTCCATTCCTGTCCCGCGGGACTGGTGTTCAACCGTTGTTGACCTGTTGGACAACTAGAAGCGTCCGTCTAGAACCTCAAAGATGCCAACCTCGACCCGCTCGGCGCCGCTTCGGGGCCGGGGCTCCAAGAGATCCAACTCGTGGCTGAACAGGCACCTCTCCTCCTCGATCTCGATGTCGAGCACGCTGGGCTTACGGCGGAGCATCAACATCTCGCGGATCGAGTGCGTGCTGCTGGCCGAGCGGTGCGAGTCCGGGCTCGAAGTGCGGGTGAGTGGGGATGTCGTACCGGTGGAGGAGCTGGGTGACCTGGAGCGCGAAGAGAGACGGGTGGGACTGAATGCGGTCTTGAGACGGCGGAGCGAGGTCGAGGGTGTGCGGACTACGTTGAAGGATTGGAAGCGGTTGGTGCGAGTTGGAGAGACCATTTTGGCTGTGCTGGTGGTGCTTGAGATGTTGTGGGAGGTTGTGGTGCGAGGTATTATCAATTGATTGTGCAAGGCTTTGGTCAAGCAATTGCAACAGTGGTGGTTCTCTTGTGATAGCGAAGGTGAAGCGTCAAACAGGTCCAGCTGTCCGCACGGCGGGCAATGGCAGTCTTTGAAAGAGAGTGTGTGATGTTGTTTGAGGACCCTTAGATTGTTGAGTTGCTCGGGCAGGAAACCGTAGCGTTGTTGCACAGCAGGGAGGAGATGGTATGGAGTGCAAACAGCTTCTCGGAAGTGTCGGACAGGGAAAAATAAAGTTCAAACCAAAAACCAGCTTCCGTTAGTATATTTCAACGAGGAAGAACCTTTTTTCTCCGTTCTGTGAAGAAGGGCGAAAGGAAGGGTGAAGAGAAACGAAGGTAGGGGTTGGAATGCAAGAAAGAGGAGGAGGAGGAAGAGAAAGAGGAAGAGGGCGGGATGAAGCAAGATGAAGAATGTTTTGAACGCCGTAACTGCCTCTGTAATATGTCGTCCTCCCGCAGCCTAGCCGCGACTGGTGTCAAGGCACAAACGCACCCTGGTCGCGAACAGAGCGAGGGGTGGTGTGCGTGTCTGATCGTCGGATATGCCGCAGGATGGAGAACAGCGAAGACTCCTGGTATCGGGAGCCCCTCCAATATCAGTGTCGAATGAAAGCGCTGGAACGGCGAGATTAGGATAAGCAAAAGAAGTGCTCGCAATCACGGCTCTCGTTAGCAGCGCGGGGTGAAAAGAAATGACTGCTGGACGGGTTCTTCACATGAAATCGGCCTGGGAGGAACTTGACTCCTGAACGCAGTGCTCCTCCTGCGTGCGTGTTTGGCGATCGGAGGTGTCACACACGGTCCCAGGTGCAGCCGTGTTGCTAGCCGTGTCACGACCGCAGAACCGAGCAAAGGGATGGCCTAATCGGACCCGCGTCCTGTCCAGCTCAACCCGGCGCATTGGGCTGGCCATCCCCCGCCGAATCCTGCTCAGGGAGTCAGGGCCGCGGCGGATGCTGGCGTGTCGGAGAAGGCGTGTGTCGTGTGTTGAAGCGGCCGCGGGCGGGCCTGGTGAAACGTCGGCTGTGCGTCACCTGCTCTCATTGCACACCTCTTACAGCTTGGCATTTCCCTCCGAAGGAACTCCACCAAAAGCCAATCCGCCCACCATGTCCACTTGACACAAGCACGCCTCGAGACACGACACTAGGGCCCTCAGGAGCCGGCTTCCGCGCCCATCTATACGTGCTATCCCACGCCGATAGGCAGCTGGCCATCGCCACGCTTCTGGCCTCCGCCATAGACGCGTCCAGTGCAAAATTGTTGAGCATTAGGCCTCGCAATCGTCCCCCTCAACAATGACAACGCGTAAAGGCTTCGCGACTAGAGATGAAAAATTCATTTGGCCTTCCAGCGCCGTCGCTATGCACCGCTAATCCAGTCAAGACATGCAACTAGTACCGACATTACCATCTCTGCCTCGCCCGAGGCCCACTGCCCGTGACCAAGACGAATGCGAGTCCAGTCCCCGATAATGCCTCCTCCGTCCAGGTTCGTGGAGTGCGTGCTGCCGGCCCATGCTCTAATCGGCCTCCCAGACGCCCCACGTTAGAGACATCAATGCAACCGTTTTGTGTCCACATCCCTGCACAACCCTCTTTCCCAGGCCTATTTTGAGGCCCATCAAACAGAAATCCCAAACCCCCTCAAACCTCGCACCATGCCGTCTCCGTCATTTAGTCTACATTGTTTGCCATGCTGTTCACGCATACGAAACGTGAACTCGGAAGCATCGTTCGACCCACTACGTTACTCATCATCATCGACCACTGCCCGATCGCCGCGTCGTGAAACTCCTGCGAATACTCTCGCCCCATGCAGAATTGTCAAGCACCTCCAAAACGTCTGCGGCGCTGACAGCACTGTTCTGTCTGCTGCGAGTGTTTGCTGGCCCCGGCTCTGGTTCGAGCGGACTTGGAGGCCGACTGAGAGCAGATGCAAACTGCCAGTCACCGTCTGCAGGCGGGGAGAACGGCGACATTTGAGGGGACCCTCGTGTCGGCGACAGTGGCGATGCTCGAGTCGGGGAATGCTGGGGTGTTGTTTGAATTGAATTTGCCCGACTTCGAAGCGTCATTCCAGTCGCTGGTGGCGACGGTGCGCGGGCGTCGCTCCCTGAGGCTCGCCACTCTGAATGGTCGTCCAGAGGTCTCAGGTCAGCTGGGGAGAAGAGCGGGCTACCCATAACTGAGTGCTGCCCCCGTTGCGCATCTGTGATGTCTTCGTCGTCGATGAAGATCTCTGGCACCGTAAACTGCGGTACTGCAGTCATTCGACCTGACTTCTTTTGATCCATTGCACGTCGGAACCTTCTTGCCCAGTAGAGGGTGTCAAAGAACCCAATTACGACATTCCGCCTCACTGCCTCTTCAACGCGCTGGAGGCGTGCGCGGCGGCGAAGGAACTCTTCTAACCTGTACATTGTCAGCAGCCTGAAAACCTGAAGCAAAGAAGCGCATACCTCAGACTCTTGTTGTCGTTGATGACCTTATAGTGAGCAAGAATCATGAGGAGTGAGGTGAATGAAATGCCCCTATCGGGGTCGCTCGAGACCAAAACTTCTTCGTAGAACGTGTTCATGCGTTGCCTCCTTCGCCGAATGTCTGAGATGGGTAATTCCGCTAGGCGGCTGTTTAGTTTCTCAATGTCGATTTCTGGGGCCGGTTCGTGGCCCTGAACAGGCAGCTCCGACATTCTCCTCGAAGAGCTGCAGTCTTCAATTAACCTGCGTACTGAAAAGTCGCCGTCGTAGATCCTCATCTCGAATACGCCGGAGAGTTCCTGGTAACGATCAGTATTAGTTAGAATACGGGTCGGGGCCCAAGCAGACTTACACCAAGCAAGCGTGGGAAGACTTCTTTTGATATGTAACCCGTCCCGTTAGGGTCAAATTCAGCCCATGCTTGTTTGAAGCGGCGGATCTCCTCTCGGCTGATGACCGAAAGTCCACTGCTACGCTGGTATACGTAACTGAAACTCTCGTATATCAGAGAAACGAACAAGTTGACGAAGATGTACATGCTGAGGATATTCCAGGATATGAAAAGGGCCCGGGCCCATTCGGGGCTTCCACAGTCCCCTTCAAAATACTTTTCTCCGATAGTGCAAAAGGGCGGTTTAATGCTGGCAAAATCTTCCATGATCTGGTTCCATCCCTCTCCCGTGCTGGTTCGAAATAGCAAGATAAGGGCTTTGGGAACGTCCCTGAAATTGATGTTTCCGGTTTCCCCTGGGCCGAAGCGGGTGAGTCCAAACGTCTGCGTGAGCGCAATGGCATATACCAGGAAGAGGACAAACCACGTGGCAAGCAAATTTGAAATTGCTGCCAGACTTGCCGCCGCCGTCTTGAAGAGCTGGTCCAGTTGGTTGTTTCGCGGAATCAAGAGAAGCGCAATGGATACCAGGCATAGCTTGTGGAGCTGCGTGTAGACCCTTTCGCTGAAGTTTGTGATCAGAAGTATGGAAGTGACGAATGTCCCCGAGACTGCAAAGATAGAGAATATATCCCAGGAACTCTTCCGGAAGCGATGCCACGACAAACCTATGATTCGGATTACGACATTGCTTATGAAGATGACGGTGAAGAAAAGGAAGATGTAGTCTAGAAGCGGTTAGTCGAATGAAACTCGAGGAAAGGAGCTTCTCACCTCTGGCTCGATCCCAAGGTCCATAGCCAGGATACCATTCCAGACATAGAAGGATAAGGTGTAGGACCAAAAGACCGGTAATGAATCTCTGCCAGCGGCCGGTCTTCCTGACAGCACGACGATAGCACCACTCTTCCCATGTCTCTCTTTGCTTCGTAGAAGACGGCCGCTTCGAGGGAGACACTTGTCTCAGTAATTTCCTGAGCTCGAGCCAAGAGCGTTGGTCAGTGGTAAGGAACGCCACTCCAGTCTGCTCCGTGTAATTTCGCATAAAGACAGAGACGAACAGAGTCAACACAAAGACAGCGCCGAGCAAATTGAAGACAACAAAGAAGACAGCATTGCCTTGCGACGCGAAGTCGGAGGGCTGTGTGAAGACACCAGTGATACTCTGAGCGGCCCACGAGACGTCAACCCAACCTTCTTGCGAAACAATCTGGAACAAGATGAACAGCGAATTCCCAAAGTTGTCGAAATTGAAGTATGGGTTTGCGGCATGGCGTGGTGCTAACACATCCCATTGAAAGGGGGAACTTTCGTACTCATTGACGCAGTCAGTCAGATCGAAGATGTTGGAGCCACCGTCGTTGCACATTTGCATGCGACCAACGAACAAGTTCAAGCCATAGATGGCGAATGGGATGAGCAAGCTCAAAGACACGAAGGCTGCGGATATGACTTTCCATCCACCTCGGACAATGACAGAGTGGAAATGGTCGCGAGCGCTGTCGCTAATGTTGAGCAGACGCAGAGCCCTCAGAGCCTTGAATGCACCGACTGTTCGAGTGATTTGGCCTTCGTTATAGAGGGAGGTAGCGACGTTGATCCAGAGAGTGATCAGCACAACGCCATCGATGAAACCCCATGATCCCCGGAAATAGGCGTTTGGCGTGAAGAAGACTCCATCCGCTATGACTTTGATCAAGGCCTCGACTGTGAAAAGGATCGCAAAGCCCATGTCTGAGAAGACAAACCAGTTCTTCACGCTGAACTTGTGCTGCATGAAGTATGTCCTTTGATATAGCGGAGTAGTGACACAGGCCAAGAGCACCATAGCAATAATGGCAGCATAAATGAAGGCGGAAAAGGCATACCACACAGGGACGGAGGGTGCGAGGCCTTCGATTCGTTCTCCACCTCGTCCTGGACCAACGATTTTTTGGCAAATCCTCCGGATAGGGTTGTAGGGCCGAAATATGAACAGAGTGACATTGTAATTCGGATGGGTGCGCAGGTATTCTCTTTGGGCCCTTTTACGATTCTCGGTCGCTGTGACCACTTGCTTCGCCATCCGTCTTGGGTCCAAGTCCTCATAAGCACGCCCGAAATCCAGCGGTGCGTAGAACGGATTGGGCTCGCGATTGCTAAACATGCTAGAGAAACGCTGCCATAGACTAGAGACCGTTCCGGATGCGACGATAGTTGGCATTGGTCGGATGCCAGGCTGAGGTGGCTCCTCTCCGTTCGGACTGGCCACGGTCTCGGGCTCGTCGAGGAAATCGCGAACGACCGCGTCTTTGAGCAACATCTCTGCGGCAGCTTGTCCATAGTCGAGCGGGTCTTTCCTTCTAGCAGCGGATCCGAGTTTGAAGATCGCCGATAGCGAAAGGTTTCCGTATGCTCCATCATTTCCCTGTTCCCTCCTTTGTAGGAATGCTTTGACTTGCTGTAATCGTTTTTCGTCCTCTGAAACATCGAAGTTCTCCTGAATGACAGCAATAAACATATTCAGGACAATGAAGTTGGCGAAAATGAACCAGAGAATGCAGAAAGCGGCCCCTATCCAGGACGTCTTGAACTTGAGTTCGTTCTGAGTGACGTCATACAGGATCGTTGTCCAGTTCTCGCTGGAAAAGATCTGATACATGCCGAGGAAGGAATTGTAAATCGTGAAGAAGGATACCCGGATCACATTCCCCTCTTCATCGGCTGCTGGAATTTCTCCGCGAAAGAGCTGGGCGGCGAAAATGGATGCAAGAAACACTAGGAGAAACACGAACATGATGAGATTCAGCAGACCACTAACGTTGCCTAGAACGATCATCTGAGGAACGGTCAGTTAAAGAATGACAGCTACTAAGGTAAGTCTTACAATAAGATCGCGAGTCATTGGAACCGCGAGAACGACTCTGTAGATTCGAAGAACTTGAAAAATTGTGAGCCATGCGTATGCCCGCCCTCCACGAGCGTGCTTGACAGCGGGGATTTGGATCACTGTGGTGATGATAGCAATCAGCAAGTCCGCCATGTTGCGCTTGCTTCGGAAGAAATGTCTCCAATCAACAATGAACCGCAGGATGATGTCAATGAGGAGGATGAGTGTGACCCCTGTTTCGGACAAATCGATGAAGCTCGTGCGCGAGGGGCTCATTGAGGCGCTCCTCAGAGATTGAACTATGAGTCCGTATGCGATGACAAGAACCCAAAGCCAGGTTGTCTTGTCATAGAATCGTTTCAAGGCGCTAACACGTTCTTTGGAAGTTCCAACGGCTTCTTCTTCTCCTTCCCGCAGCTCTTCACCCGTGAAAGCACTAGCTTTGCTTTCCTCACGAATGACCTGGAACGAGGAAGTGATAACCGCGATGAGCAAGTTAATGAGCCATAGGCTCATGATTACAATCCCAGCTGCAAAGAAGAGAGCAGCAATGAGATAATCGCTGTCCGCAACATGGTAGAGTAGGTCCGAGTAGGTGTTGGAGGACATAATAACGAAGACTAGTTCTAAGGACTGGAAGATGTTGTCGAAGCTCTGTGTTCCAGCAAATGGGTTTTGTGATTCCACGCAGAGCGAGCCCTTGGGGCACAGGAAGCCTTTGTGAGTATCCGAGGCGCTGCCATTTGCTAAGATGTATGGCTCGGCAACGTTCGGTCCGAGGGCGTTCTTGAGGTGGCCACCACAGGCCTGGCCGGAGTTGGTGAAATTCTGCTTTCCTTCAGGGTCTATCCAGACACAACTTCGTCGAAAACTGGACTTGAAGCTTTGCACGCCAACAATGGCAAAGAGCAGCCAGAAGAAGCTAATGAGGAAGGCAACGTTTACCAACAATGGCGCCGCCTTTTTAAGACTTCGTAATATGACCGATGTGCCACTCGTGAGGTTGAGCAGGCGGATAATACGTAAGCAACTTAGCATTCGAAAAATGTAGATGTGTTTCTGGGATTCGACGCCATAGACGCCAATGAAAAATGCGATCCAGAAGGATACTACGGCTACAAAATCGGTTCGGTTGAAGGAGTGCCGTAGGTAAGCCCTGTGCGCCAGGCGAACCCGTTGTTGCTGGCGAGAGTCTCCAGGACCAATCGCTGGGTTCATTTGTGCGGTGGTAAAGGTCCGAAGGACGGACGGTTGTTGGGGGTCGAAGCTTGAGCCGACGTGTTTTATCGATGATTGTCGCTGCGGCCCAAAGAGCTGGCGCACCTTTTTCACTACAGCTTCTCTTACCCCCATTTGTCGGTTGATGGTGCTGTACTCAATTGCGTTTATAATGAATCCAGACACGATAATGCGGACAATGATTTCGACGGTGTATATGACGAACAAGACAAGAAGAGCGTAATCGATCCACGTGGAGCCGAACCCTTTCGGTCTTCCGTTCGGGAAGACACTTTTGCTGGAATCGACCGCCAGAAGGATGGTTTGTATGATAATGAGAAGCAAAAGAAAAGGTTCGGTGATGGGGTGAACCAGCAGATCGCAGAGCTTTAGCCTTAGCTTGTTGTCGGGGGAGAAAATGCCTAGGGTTTTGCCACGGAGGGGGTTCGGTGGAGGCTGCCAGTGCGCACTTGGGTGGTGGGAGTGGATTGGGGATGGGGGCTTCTCGACGGGAGAAATTGGGGATGCCGGCCCATCATGTAGATACTCTGGAAGTGCTGGAAACGAGGGCGGTTCATGCAGTCGTGCCTGTCGTAAGGAGGATTTTCTGCGCATGGTTCGCTCGGCGATTTCGGGTTCATTGCTAATATTGACAACTCGCTGGGACATGTTGCGCATGATGGTACCTGCCCGATGCAGCGGCGACTCGACCGCGCTTGGAGAGAGCGACCGCTTCCTTCCCGTCGAGGATCGCAAGCCTGCGCTGCCGGCAGCCTCGACATGGCCCAGGTCGTCGCCCAGCCTCGATGCAGGAGTCACGGGGGCGTCGGGAGTCAGAAAGCGGACGCTCTGGAAACTTGATCGGTCCTGGCCGCCAGTCGGTGTAGTTGGAACCGCGCCGCTGATGGGCTGGAGATTGCGCGCGTCGGTCAACCGGGCCGTGTCGTCGTATGTGGAAGCCGCGAAGTAGCCATGGTCCTCCGACACCTGTCTTCCCATCTGCGTGTACGGGTCGCTGCCGCTGTGAAGGGCAGGCGGATACGACCGCTCCGAGGACATGGGCGTTGGAATCGGGGGCGACGTGTTGCCCTGGAAATCCAGTCCTCCAAACCCAAAGCCGATAGCCGCCTGAAATGCCCCGCCGTCCTCCAGCGGCGAATATCCTCCATCTTCTGCGGCGCTCGTGCCTCCATGGTGGCCTGCGGGGAAGGAAGTGTTGATCTGCTGTGGACGAGGGGCAGTCCGCGTGGGGCTGGGCGATGCCTCTGCGATGGGCGTATACTGCGAGTTCCAGTGCTGTCCGGTGGCTATGGATCCTGTGTGCCTGAGCAGGTTGCGACCGCGATCACTGAGGGTCCGCCGGTGCTGCTGCGCCTCTCCCGTCGCGAGATGTTCCTGCTCATCCGGCGGGCGATTCAGGTCCCGCAGCGGTATTGATTGCTGGGGCGTATTGCTTCTTCGGTGGTCGGAATCAGAAGAGGCCATTGGAACTTCTGGCGCTCCAGTGTGTGACAGGAGTATTCATCTGGGCGCAGCTCTCAGCTCAAGGATAGCAAGTGTCCAGTTTGCGGCTAGTCCGGGGTCGGGGCGATAACAAAAACGAGCGTGGTAATAATGAAGGCGGTGGGGAGGGGGAGTGGAACAGTAGGGCCGGCGCGTCAACCTCGGGATTGCTGAGGGTCGTCGGAGGAAGGGTATGTTGTTGCTGCGGGAATGGAAATGTGGGATCGAGGTTCAGGACGAATGCGCGTTCCCAGAGGCCAGGAGGAGAGCCAAGAACGGGTCCGGGAATGGGATAGGGCTGGCGTGCTAAGGCAAACGTAGTTCGGCAGGGGCCGCCACCTGCACGGAGAGATAGGCACGCCGCGTATTTTTAGCTTGTGGGTGCGGTAGCGCAGCGTCTCCAGCAGATTTCCGCCGTCCACAATGCACTGCACCTGCAGCCGTTTGCAGAGCCAAAGCCCCCAGGGCAACACGCCAGGAAGCAATATAGTCTACATTACGAGCGTCTCTCAGCGCAGCACCAACACTTGCCAACACTTGGCACGTCAAACGCTGTCAGCTCGTTTCTGATGCCGCACAGACTGGCAGTCTGAATCTCAGAGCTGTTTGACCATCTGGCTGGCTGCTCCTCCTGGCAGCCAAGCCAGATCTAGCATATGCAGCGATGGACGAGTGAGCACGGAAAAGCGGCCGTTCCAGCGGCAGAACCTAGGTAGTCGTATTTTGACAGTGGACATATGCAAGGCCAGGCAGGAGAGCGTCGTACGGGACGCGCTCGCTGCTTGAGCATTTCCAAGGCTCAGATTCCACCCTCACCAATAACGCGGAGTGTGAAGTCGCGGACAGGGGCTGTTCGGCGTGGACCGGCACGTGCTGCGCCTTACCGCATGGAGATCCGCCGGGATTCTGCCGATCCCAAGATTTTGGGGGAAACGCGCCCTTCACCCAGGCACACGTCGTCAAAGCCGCCCACGAAGCAGCACCCCAACGCCGCCGGTGACCTCCCCTACTAACCCGAACCCTACCAACGCCTATTGGAGCTCTCCGCCCGAATATCGCCGCACGAACGACCGCACCCCATCGTCGCCGTCCGATCCAACGCGTCGCCGCTCGGCACGCTCGCTGTCATCGTCATGGTTTCGAGGAAACGGGCCAGAGACGAGATGGAAGCCGAGGAACCGGCACAGGAGCCCAGTCCGCTGCAGAGGCTGCGCAACATGTGGCAGTTTGCCAACCTCATGCAGTACATTAATCTATTCAGCGACGCCCTGAAGATCGACAAGGAGTTCGACATCGAGGTACGCTGCCGGTGCGCCGCGAGGCCTCCCTTGGAGGCGCATGTCCCAATGCCCTCGGAATGAATGCTGAACATGTCATAGGATATGGAAGATGAATGCCTCAAACCTCAGCCCTCGGAGAAGCTCGCCAACATTGGCCTCGCGCTGCTCAAGCATGTGTCGTCACACAAGGGCCTAACGTAGGATCCCCACATCTGCGCCCGCTACGAGGACCTACTTACACAGAATAGGCTCGACATTTTCGACGAATACACGCGCCGACAATACGTCGCCAAAGCCCCTGAGGCCAATCCCTTTGGCACAGACGAGACGCCGAACAAGTTCAACGATTTCGACATATTCACAAAGATACGCGTGCTGCAGCAGCTGTCGGTATGGACGCTCAACAATCCCAACTCGATACGGGAGCGCCTGAACGCGTCCGACAACGACCAGACACTTTGGGTAAGGACTGACGAAGCGCAGCGGACAACAATCTGCTAACCCGGCTTGTAGCGTATGGAACCGACAGGGTGGGACGCTGATGAGCGCGCCATCTTCGTGCTGGATGACAATCGCCTGTACCGTCGGACCGATCCGCCACCACCCGCTCCCCCACCAAAGGCGAAATCGAAAGCAAAACCCAGGAAATCGAGAGGAACTCGTAGCAGCAAGCGGAGAAAAACGTCAACGCCAGACCCGGAGGAAGCTGTGGGAGAGGAGGAAGAGAACACCGTCGTGGCCCCGGAAGAAAAAGAGGATGATGGCTTTGGTGGTATGAAGTGGGAATGTCTGTGCATTACGCTCGACGACTACCAGGAATACATGAACAGCATCCGGCGAAGCAGGGACCCCAACGAAAAGGCTCTCTTCGAGCGGATCGAAGAGGACGTAATCCCTGTCATCCAGGCCGCCGCCGAGGAGCAAGCTAAGAAGGAAGCCCGCCGGTTGAAAGAGTTAGAGGTGTTGCAGAAGCTGGCGAGCGCGAAGCGATCGAGTCGCATATCATCGAGGCTCGAGAAACAGAAAGAGCAGGAGGAGGCTGCCGAAGCTGAGCGGAGACGACATGCAGAACTTGCCATGGCGCAGGCCGAGCAAGAGAAGCAACGGCAGATGGAAGAAGTAAGACCTTCCCAGGACCCCACAAAACCTTATTTTACTAACCATCTCCAGGCTCGCGAATCACGTATGATGACCCGTGAGCAACGGCTAAAGGAGCGCGAAGCTAAGCGGATTCTCCACGAGGAGGAACTGCGGAAGCTTGAAGAGGACAGTGAAAAGCTCGACTCCAAAGAAGCGCGTCTGTCTGAAAGACATCTGAAGGCCGAGATGAAGCGACGCCAAGAAGAGCTCCAACGACTGGAAGAGGAGGATGAATGGGTCTTTGACTGTGAAGTCTGCGGACTATATGGGGAGAATCTTGTACGCTTGTCAGATTTCGCTACAGTGTCTAACCTGCTAACCAGTTCTAGGATGACGGTTCTCACAGCATTGCGTGCGAGAAATGTAGTGTATGGCAGCACAGCAAGTGCCACGGTATTACAGAGGCACAGGCTGAAAGAGACGATTTCCATTTTGTCTGCAAGACGTGCCTCCGGAAAGAGGAAGACGCGAAGAAACCCAAATTGCCACCTCTTAAATTGAGGCTGACGTCGGCTTCCCCTGGCTCCAGCAAACCGTCCCACGACGCTTCCATCGCGACTCACGGACCTGCTCGCCGTCTCGATTCCGTTCAAATCCCTACTCAACGGGCCCCGGTCCTACCGCAAGCGTCCCAGTCGATTCCACAACCTCCTCAACCCACACAATTACTCATGAATGGGCCCAGCCTTTCACCGCGGGGTCAGGCGCTCGGGCCTCCGGGAATTCAACGTTCAGAAGCAGCTTACGGTTCTCCTGTGAATCGTATGAATGGGAACTCTTCCCCCCTAGCGGTGCGATCGTTCTCCGCAGATATCAAAGGCCTCCCAACATCCTCGCCACCACATTATCAAACCCCCCGAGCTGTTTCAGGACCTCAGAGTAACTACTCATCTGTCCATGCCCAGGCCAATGGAAACACGTACGGCGCTCCCAACCCGTTTGTGCCTGCTCCCACTCCACCATATGCGACCAGCTTTAACCGGCCAACGTCATCTCAAAGCAATGGAGCCCCGTACCAATCCCCCGTGAAGCATTCTCCTGCACCGTCGCCCCAGCCGACGAAGGGCCTCCGAAATGCATATAGCTTTACAAACAGCCCGCATTCCTCCTTTCCACCCAGCTCCGCACAGCGGTTGTCATTCTCCCCTACCAAGAATAGCTCTCCCCCACCTCCGTTGCCGCAGCTGTCGTCACCTGCTCCCATTGTCCCTTACATGGCGCCCTCTTCACCACAAATGCCGGCACATGTATTACCAGACCCAATTCCTGCCCCGGAGAAGCATGATGGCGCTCGTCCTGCTTCCAGCCATAGCATCTCGGAAACCCCGGTATTTCCGCCCATCAAATCGCTCTCTCCGAGCACCAAACCGCAGAACTTTAGCGCGCCTGTAAAGAAGGCTTCCCCAACACCAGAGAGACCACGGTTTGCGCCGGTCAGCGGAAACGGGTTTGGAGGAGCTCAGTAAAATTTAATTTTTCTTCATTGTTTTCTTGTACCATCATCATTTTCAGGGGCTATGCTCATTTCGACATGCCCTGACCGCATCATCATGGCTTCTTCTTCCCCGCGCATTAGTACGAGACCCATTGGTTGGGCTAGGGAATTGGCGTCTTCTTTATTCAATTTGGCATTGAAGGTGTGATAGGGAATGGCGTTCGTGCATGAGGTGGCCAGACTTGCATGAGGGTTGGATACTTGTAGGAGTGGTCAAGGCTAATGATTCGGCACTATTGGGATCTCGTGGGGGCGCTGTTGAAATTTTGGAAGCGTGGCATAAGTCGGCGGCATTCTCCATATTTGGCAGTCTTGGGATGTATTAGATGTCAGTGAATGGCTCCACCTCGATTAACCCACGCGCAACACTTCCATTGTTACTCCTATTTCCTCTTCTTCAGGCCTTTGGCCCAATCCGTTGAGAGAAGGAGTGTAAAGTCGGGTGATTCCTCTGGCTCCTATCCCTCTTGCTGCGTAATGTCTCATCCTGCTTTCGTTTCTCGACTCAACTTAACTGTACCCAGTCTTACCCTTGATAATCTCATAGCATGGTCCTCCTTTCCCAAACATCTTCTGCAGATCTCCAGCAATGACATCCGGTCGCTCCCACGCTGCAAAATGACCACCCTTCTCGTTATCAGATTCGTACACCACAGGACCTGCAAGTCGTCAGCCTCTCGTCAACATCAACCAGCAGACCCCCAATTCACACAAAACAATATCACAGTCGCACTACCACTTACCAAGCGTCCTCCCCCAAATCCTCGGCACCGTCGTAATCTCCCTCGGAAAATGCGCCAACCCCAACTTCACCTCCCCAATCCACTCGCTCATCCTTTCTCGCGTGGGAATCAGCTCGGTCGGGTTATGACCCAACTCATAATAAATCCGGATATGCGCATTCTTGCCTGCAGCACTGAAATAATACACGCTCACCCACGTCAACACCTCATCGTCCGTCCACGCATACCCGTCCGTCCAGTCGTGCAGTTTCTCGTACATCCAGGCTAACAGCGCGACAGGCGAGTCGGCAAACGCGTAGGAGAGCGTTTGCGGCTTTGTGGATTGGAGAAGGCGGTAGCCGCTGCCGGAATTGAGAAACCAGGAACTGCGGTCTAGGGCTGCTTTTTCAGTGGCGGTGTAGGGCGTTAGGGCGTGTTGGGTGGCGAGGAAGGGGTGCGAGGAGAAGGTGGGTGCGTTGGCGCGGACCATGTTGATGTGGGAGGCGAGGACGGCGGAGGGGTAGAGGAGACCCATTGCGCGAGTTATGTAGAAGCCGAGATCGCCGCCTTGGGTCACGTAGATGGAGTAGTTGAGTGAGAGCATGAGTTTGTGCATTGTTTCGGCGTATTGGGTGAGGGAGAAGCCGGGGGTGGTGATGCGTCCGCTGAAGCCAAAGTTGGGGAGCGAGGGAGCGATTATGTGGAATGCTGGGGTGGAGGGGGAGCCTTGAAGGAGGGGGAGTAGTTTTGTGACCTCGAGAAAGGATCCTGGCCCTGCGGACATTTAGTATTTGTTTGTGGTAGGTGTTATTATCAGGGGGTTCTTGATATCCTAAAATTGGGGAGAGGGGAGGTGCGACATTGGGATTGAACCTACACCCATGAACAAAGAGCAACGGAATAGCGTTTTCGTTTTGACTCTTTTGATGTATAAAGTGTATATCGATGTCTCCGAATCCATCAACATCTATCTTAGTACGGTAGTTTGGCAGTTCATTCATTTTCGCTTCTGATCTTCGCCAATCAAATCCATCTTTCCAATAAGAAGCTAAGCGCTGTACATCAGACAGAGGGGCACCATAGTTCCATTGTTGTTCAATGTCACCGTGTGTGTCAAGTTCATCTGGAAATTCGGCGTCAGATAGTTTGCGGCGCAGCTTTTCGAGCGCGACAGAAGGGACCGAGATAATATATGGTGTTGGTGGCATTGGAATTACTTGAGGGAGAACTTTTCGGATTTGATGGAAAAAACCATAGCCTTGGTCAATTGGACCTTTCAAGCCATGTATAGACTTTTGAGAGTCGGGAAAATGGATACTTAAAACTGGATGTTCCCCGAACCGGATGTTGTATGACCCCTCACCAGACGCGCCCTAAAGTATTACACGTTGACATCATAGCTCCCAACACGCTATCACGCACTTTAGGAAAGAGGACTTGCTTTCCTCTGCATTAATTTGTGTTATCTGCTGATGTGTCAGCATTCCTTGACTGTCTAAATCAATATAAGTCTGCCTGTATTCTCGAAAAGGCAAAGCGTATGGGTTGGGAGGCACTGAGATCGCTCGATGCCTTGGGAAAATGTCGATGAAGGTAGATTTATAGTATCCGAATACCGGGATTGTTGCAAGAGCGTGCAACAGGGTTAAGATAAGATCTAAAGCGATGCTTTGCTCGGTAGCTGAGGCTGAAATAAACTTGGGCTTCAGCCGCCGTCCTCACAAGATGACATCCGGCGAATCAGGAATGTCAAACCCGCCCATTCCGACTCTCCTATTGGCTCCTGTGGAAAAGATTTACCAGCTCGCAAATGCCACAGGGTTTCTCCAGGTAAACCAAGTTGACGGCCCTATCAGATTCAACGCGTCCAACCGAACGTAGACCGTAACGTATTACCCAATTGGGCACCGTAACGTCTCAGACCTCTCCAGGCTACGTACGGTAGAGTTACTTTTCACTATAGCTCTACTTTTCAACGTTTCGGGTCAGATTACGGCGTAACGGCTTATTTTAGCTACCCAGCAGCCAGAATTAGTAGAGCTCTAGCCAACCTTAGCAGCCAAGCTTTGGAAAGTACTACTGTACGTAGCTACGCCGTAACTACGGCTCAGATATTCACTACGTACTTACGGTCACGTGAGCGTAGCCAAGCCGTATATTACTGACAGCAGTACGTTCGGTTGGACGCGTTGATCAGATTTCTAATTCCACACCAACTCAATCTTCTCATCCTTGACCTTCGAGTTGAACCATTCGAGAATTTCAATCTCATGCTGCGTCGCCCTTGCACCCTTTAGAACGTCACTCTCGACTACCTTCTCAGTCGCCCACTGGAGTTCCAAAGTCGCTAGGTTTCTCGCAATGCATGCTCGAGGTCCAGCTCCAAATGCAAACCAATGTTTGCTCATCTCGTCTCTTGACTCGAGCCATCTTTCAGGCTTGAAGCTGCGTGGATCAGGGAAGACATGGGGGTTCATGTGCAGCTCATATGCGGAGCATCCTACGATTGTGCCAGGTGGGAAGTATGTGTGATCGAGGCTCCAACCACCATGGGGAACGACGTGGGGGAGTCGCGTTGGATTCGCCATGCTGATTCGCAGGCCCTCTTTGACGACTGCAGAGAGGTAAGGCAGGGCTTGAACGTCCACGGCGTCAGGTCCAAGGGCGGCGTTGGCAGTTATTTCACTACGGAGTCTCGCATATCTAAGAGTTCCTGTCAGCTTGTGTTGTCACATTCTTCCTTCGTGTATGGACACTTACTTTTCAGGATGCAATACAAGGCTGCGAAGAATTGTTGCTAGGTTCATACCTGTCGAATCCGTCCCAGCAAAGATAAGATCCTTGCATTGGGCCCTGATCTCAGAATCGTCCAATCCTGCAGCCTTCATCCGGCCTGGATAAGTCATGGATTTGGGCGACGTCTTTTCTACCAGGTTGCCCACAAACTTGTCGACCAAACCCATACTCTCACTTGTCCGCTCATCTGATTGCAACTTTTCGATGGCCCACTCCAACCAGACGAAGACCATTGTCGGTAAATAAAAGAACCTCCCGACGGCGACAAAAGCATCAACAAACGCGGATGCAGACAGCGTCCCCCTTTCCGACGTGCCATTGTAATTTTCCTGGAAAAGATGGGTCGAGACGACGTCCACAGCCAAGCTCCTGCTAAGATTCAACACATTTACGGGTCTCTTTGTCGCGGCTTCCTCTTTCAGCCGATCTACATATCGAACTACGCATCCGTAGATCGCATCAACATTATCGCGGATAGCTTTTGTCGAGAACATTGGCGTCACTGCTTTAGCTCTTACCGCTCGATATTCATGAGAGATGGTCGAGAATATGGTCGAATGCCCGTCGATGTCAAAGTTCGCGTAGCATGGAGCCTTGGGGAAGCCACCTTTGGAGATGTAGATGGGTCCAATGGCGTCTGCATCGCTAATGTCGACTTCTCTGGGGGATACGCGGACTATCGGTCCATACTTGAGGTGAAGTCGATGAATCGCTGACGCTTCGTCGCCGACATAGGCATGATAGTGAAGCCAGAGTGAGGTGAGCTTAGGGAGAAGAGGCCCGGGGATATGGGTGAGAGGGTGGAAGTATAATCGATATATGGATCGGCTCAGGATGAAGAAAGCCAACGCTGCCAGAACTGAAAGTATAGAGAAGGCTCTCAACGAGCCAACGAAGAATTGAATGACGGACATCTTGAGACATGGGCCTGGATAAGTTCGTGGTGCGATGCTTGCATGAATATATACCATCTGGTTGGTTGAGTCACCCATTAAACGCGCACCATAGGTGGGGTCGGTGACTAACACCGATAACGGCGGTAAAGAAACGGGCCCCGCGTATCTCGTCTTGTTGCATCTTGTCGCGTCACAGGTACCTACGATATTCTCCGTAGATGTAAGTAATAGTGATCACCGAAAAGCTGCCAGAAGTGGGTGACGGGACGGCGCGGACAACCCGCTGTGATCAGAGGTTGAGGTCACGAGCCTCGCCCGAAACGAGGCACAAATACGAAGTCGCGAAGTCTAAAAATACCAGTCGTTCACAATCATTTCCCCGCCAATTCCCTCCTGCCCTCGATTTCGCATGTTTCGAACCCATCAGCAAGAGGGATGGAGGCTATCGCAATCCCAGCCGCGCAGAAGGAGAAGAGGAGGAAGCGATTATCGACCGCGATCAGCAAACTGAAGATCAAGATTTCTGGAAACTTAAAAGAAGAGGGAAGCTCAGAAGAGACGGAGTGCTCAAAGGAGGCAAGTGGGACAAAGCAGGTCGTGAACGTACATGTTCGGACAGAAGCGACGAAACCCACCTCGACGACCTCTACAACCGAGATCAAAGAGACACCGGTAGTGTCGAGACCGGTGCGTCCACCCCAGCTATTGGGCGAACGCTACACTGTTTCCGACTGGGAGCGCGAGCGCTTTCAACGTATGGTACTCGGCATGAGTGATTCGCAAATCAGGAGGGCGAACGGAGGACGAGGGGCATATGACGTCGAAGTGCTCTGGTGAAGGACTACCAGAAATGGGTAATACGTCCAGGGGCGAGCAATCAGTGCCTGGAAAGGATCACGATTTGGTCTCACTATCTTGCCGTCCCCGAGCATATACCTAAGCTTTTCCAAGTCGCCGAAAGCTGCTGTATCGATGGACCTCGTTCGCGACGATAGTTTCCTTTTCTTCCAAGCCGGGCATTCCAACGGTTGTCTTTATTGACCCACTGTTGGTCCTGGCCTACTGAAATCTACATGAGGGCGACTCTGAACTATTCTCCGGCATTCTCTCACAGCTTCATTCGTTATGTGTTCATTCACTCTTGTCGGTCGTTCATAAAGCACTTCGTATGAGACCGTGACGATTGGAACAATGGAGGTGCCTCACTCTCATATGATGGGTATGGTGAATCATGTGGAGTAGGAATTTCTTTTGGTCGCGATGGCAAATGGTGTTCTCGAGGTATCTGGCTTTTGCTCAGAATATCAGCGAGAAATGCATGATATCCTTCTCTTACGTGTCCATAGGGATGAATAAGCTATTAAAGTTAACAATCGATTCCCTTCAAATATTTCAGGTACGAAGCAAGTGCAGGTGACACGCCTGCATTCGATCCAGTTTTACAGAGGTCAGTTCAATTCCAACGCGTCCAACCGAACGTACTGCTGGCAGTAATATACGGCTTGGCTACGTACACGTGACCGTCAGTAAGTAATAGAAACCTGAGTCGTACCTTACGTCTCATCAGAGCACGCTTACGGGCAGTAATACGTCTCAAAAAGGTTAATTTTATAAGGAAATCTAGTAATTAGCAGACTAGAGGTGGCCAAGCTTTATAGCAGCGTTAGACGTGTTTTTTAACGCGTTTATTAAAGCGTTTTCTGTAGGGAGCTAGGCAATTAGGAGGCGATAAGGCTAGGTACGAGGGAGTTCTAAGAAGGAAATGTATAATAAAAAAGGGCTAAATTTCTTACTAAAATTAACTAAATTAACATCTCTTTTTCCTATTAGCTATTATTAACTTTATATTGCTATTACTATGCGAAACTTTATTTCTTTAAGCTAGGTAAATACCTGCTGTAACGCCTCCTTGTAAGCCTTTTAGGCTTCAAGCTTGTCTCCTTCTTCTATAGTAAACTACTACGCTAGTTCTTGTTAACTTACAAAGTTATAATTATTGTTATCTATCTAGTCGTTGCCCTTTGCCTCTTCCTAAGAAGGCTCGCCTGTAGTTTTAGTAGTAGCAGATAGCTACTTAAAGGAGTACCCTGCTAAGGCTTTTGTTAACTCTAGCACGTAGTTTATAATTAATTAGGATAATATTTAAATAGAGAAGAAGAAGCTAAGGCCTAATTTAATTAGCTATCACGTAAAGCACCTCTTATAGCTAAGAGGCAACTAAAGGCCCTCTATTATGTAGAGCCATAGGGCTAAGTTGTTATATACTAAGGAGACTAGCAAGAAGGTAAAGGTATAGCTTTGTAAGCTCTGTTATCTCTAAGGGCTCTAATTAGCTTTAAAGACTGTTAACAGCTATAACTATATTAGCTATTATCTCTAAAGAGATTATTAAATTAATATTAGTAGCAGTAGAGGCCTCTTGCCTAATTCTCCACGTCTTCTATCGTCTCCATGGGCAGCAGCTGCCGCCCTACCTAGATCTAGTACAGCCGTGAGCCACTCATCATGGCAGGAGGAGTTGTTATAGAGCGCGTTAGTTAACTAGGTAATACTCTAAGATTAATCGTTTGCCTATGCATCGTTAGTAGAACTTTAGGGTCTTCTTACCTAGAATTAACTTAATCTTCTTAACGCCCTACTCTCTAGCTATACTACTATCTTGTTATATATTGCCTAGAGGTTAACAGCGTAGAAGCAGGAGATTTAAACAATACTAAATTTAGCCTAGTTAAAAATCGCGTTAAGCGTAGATATATAGACTTCTCTAAACCACCTCTCCTTCCTTAGAGTCGTCGCGCACTTTTTTAGTATGTACTAAGGTTCTACCTACTAGCCGTACTAAGGTTCTGCTAGCCCTATAAAAATTAACCTTACTACTAACTTTCTATTATCTAGATGTTAACTTTAAGCAACAAGACCTACTTATTAGCTTCTATAACCTATTTAGCGACTATACTAGAGCAAATTAAGCCTATATTATTGCTTAGACTATTAAAGAATATAATATCTTGTCTAAATTTAGCTGTTTTGTCGCTAACAACGCGTTAAACAACGATAACTCTACTATTTTAGGTTTAGCAGAACATCTTAACTTAGAGCTTACTAGAGAGCACCACATACGCTATATTAGCTATAGCATCTAGCTAGTAGTAAAGGCAGTTATTTATAGCAAAGGTCTATCTAAATTTAAATTAGCTCTTACATAAGTTTCCCCTTAAGAGCAATTTAAGCTCTATTAAAAGCGTAGAGTTGTTAGCAAACTACATAACTTTGTTAACGTAATCCTCTTATTACATAAACGCTAGGAGGCCTTTATAACTATACAAGCTTTACTTAGTAAAGAGGACCCTCTATAGAGCTTTAGTATACTTAATTTAGTATAGAATAGAGGCATCTGCTAGCACTCTATATATCTTATGCTAATACGCTGTCTTAAACTTAAGGACGCTATTACCTATTTTATATAAAAATAGCAAGGCACTAATAATAATTATAAAGAGTCCTATATACCTAGCAACGCCGCCCTTTAAGAGATTATAACTAAAGAAGAGTAAGAGGAGGTAGAGCGCCTTATAGACTTCTTAGAGGTCTTCTATTAGATAACTAAGCGTTTAGAGGGAAATAGCAATCACAGTTTACTCTAGCAGGCCGTCCCTAACCTCTAGTTTATATATAATAAGCTTATATAGATAAAGAATAAACTTAAGGATAAGTCTAACAATTGCTACCTTAAGCATGGCGTCTTATTTAGGTTTAAAAAATTATAAACTTACTAGAAGAAAATAGTTATTAAGCTGCTTGTTTCCTACTACGTAATTACTACTATTCTTAACTCTTAACTCTAATTAATTTAGTTTAAGGACTACTAGCAAAAATACTCTAATTAGCATAAGAAAGCTAAGGTTTTAATAAAGGTAGTATTTTAACGCTACCTTAACGCTAAGGAAGAGAAGGCCCTTAATTTAGAGACTCTTACTTGCTATAAACAACTAGCAACCTTAATCTATAATGCCTGTTATAAAAAGGTTCTTAAGGTTAACATGTTACTACTTACTAGCGTAAAAAGCGTTAAGAGAGCTTAAAAAATAACAAAGTTATAACAATACTATAACAGCTAAAAGAGGGACCTTAGGGAGGCTAAATCTAACAGTCCTTTATACGCTAGTCCTCTAGAGTAGTAGCTTAAGGTTAGAAAAAAGGATTACCTAACACTGTTTAAAATTATAATTAATTTCCTTAGTATACCCTATATAAGCTATAACTATAAGCAAGCCTTCTCTAGAGGCAGGAGGACTGTTATAATTAATAGGAATTCTCTCTCTAGGGTAACAATTAAGGCGCTTTAACTCTAGAAGAATTAGCTCTGTTAGCAGGTTATATAGAGTAAGCTAATTAACCTTATAAACCTTATTAAAAAGCAGCCCTCTTCTACTACTCTAACTGTTATAACGTAATCTAAGCTAAAAAGTTAAAAAGTAGAGGTAAAGTAAACTGTTACGTTTATAAACAGTAATAGCTAACTCCTTTATAGTTATAGTATAAACGTAGTAATAATTTAAGAAGTTACAAGCCTATTTTGTCGTATACGTTACGGTCTACGTTTGGTTGGACGCGTTGTTCAATTCTATCAGTTGCAAATTCATGCGAAGAGAAGCTTAGAGTAGGGACCGTCGTGGGCGTCTACGCTCTACTGGAAACGACAAAGACAGCATCGGATTCGGCAACCACATGACAGTTGACTGACAGTTGACAAATACTTGCTGCCTCTCATGTGAGCTGTCAAAGCTCTATAAAGGGTGCTCGTTGAGCCTGGTCCTCTTCTCTGGTGGTGCTCAGCACAGAACATACCTCCAGAGGCTACGAAGCAAAAATATTTGCAGTTCTGTAAATCCCGGCATGAGTTTTCCGCTTTGTTCATCTACACTCCTCCTTGGACCCCTCCTATTTCTAGGCTTCCTCCCGAATTGAGACTGCCGATATTCGAATGCCTGACCTTCGTTGAGCTGGTCCGATGCCGTTGGGTCTGCCAAGACTGGTACTGATGGATTCCAAGTTCCTCCCGGGCTATGAAAAGGACTTTATTTCTTGACTCTCCGATACAAATCCCCGAACCGTCTGAGACGATCCCCACTCCATACTATAGCGAGGTTAGTTTCTTCCTCAACGTCAATCGAAACAGTTTAGACCTGTCTAGTGTCCTGCTCCGTTCGTCCCCCGGAGGTAATTACTTGCAGTCTGAGATCTCTGAAGTCACCTGGCATCCGTTTCTCCGCAACCTCGTGCAGGCATTTTCCCGATCTCTTGGCCCGGCGGGGGTGGTTGTGCGCCGGCCGGGGGGTATTGATCGACCGTACATCCGAGTCAAATTCGATGAGCTAAGAGCCGCGTCCGTGGTTCGACCCTGGGGGATTCGTGGATTAATAGCTTTGTCTCAATACCTCCTCTGAAGAAATTGGATGTGGAGTGGAACAATGTATCTGACTCTGGTGATAGTCAAAATCTTCGGCCCAGATACAAACGATACAAATGGGTCGACAGTGTGGGCAATCCTAGAAAATGGCTCTGGTATCACGATGAAGGACTTTGTCGAGCTTTTGAAAATTCTACTAATGGAGATGATCAAGTCATACCGCCGTTGCGCCGGTGAAAAACGTATGTGGCATAGTCTATATCATCAGATAGAAGTGGCCGAAGAAACAGATAGAAAAGATTTATTGAAATCCCACCCCGGTTCATTAGCTCCCATTTCTGAATGACCTCACAGGTGCCCCAACGTTAGGTGTTTGCGTTAGTCATGGGCTACTCGCCGTTTGTTTCCTGGAAGGCAAGCACAACCCCAGTGACAGCATAAATATCCCCACACTCCACCCTTATGGCTTCATACCATCTTAGTGCTACATCTAAGCTATGACGAAATCTCTTTTAGCCCACGGCGAAAGCCGCAAGACGACATCAAAGGCCCGGAATGCACCCATTCTACAGGGAAATGGAACTTGAAATATCATCTCCTCACCCATATCTTCCAGATGGGTCTCCGCCAACCAAAAAAACCCTACCAGAATTGCTTAGCATGGTATTTCAACACTTTTCATTCTTCGATCTCATCCGATGTCACCTCGTTTGTAAGGATTTCAACGCCATATTTCCCGGGACACCGAAAATGAGAAAATCTCTTTTACTCCCACATGATCCAGAGAAGATTGCTCCACTAGACTCTGCTATGAATGACCCAAACTTACCGGATTGTGGCATACACGATTGCCAGTGTGGCCCAGGAATTGGCCTCAGAGTGTACCTCACTAGAAACCCGCCACTATCAGGACCGCATCACCCGTCGTGGGGAATTGTTTGTGGGTTTGCCAAAAGACAGCTAAATCCTACTTTCCATAGCCGGCCAATCAACGGCTCTCGATGTATGATAATGATGAATGAGATCAGTTTCCAACCTGGAGCAGAAGAGTCCCGGTCGCGCAAGGTTCTCCTATTCAGACATTAGGGGAGTTCTCACAGTTTTACTAAAAGGTTGACGGAGCCTGGCATGACAGCCTCCTCACAATACCCGCTGTGCAGCGAGTCATGATCAGGCACTTGAGATTCGGTGTATTTGTGAGGGAGGAGACGGTGGAGGATAAGCCTGGTGTCAAGGTTCGAGACTTTCTTGCTTCACTGTTCGACTTGATAATGCCAGCGCCAGGGTTCAATTATTGACATGCCAGTGTAAAATTGATGCACAGGCGAGCCATCGAAAATTCGACGATACTCCCAGGGAGTTCATCCAGGTTTGAAGATTGAATTATTTTTACCCAGGCTAGCAAACAGTTGTTATTACAAACTTTGTGTGAATTCAAGGCCAACAAATTTGCAAATACCAGCGTGACTATCACGAGTCATGTTTTCCTCCAGCGTGCCTACCTAGGCATTTGCTAGCTATCTGGTGATCGGGCATAACTCCATATATGAACGCAGAATCTTGAAAGTCCGCGAACCTTGTGAAATTTCTTCTCGTAATAGCGGAGGCTAAACCCAGATGCCGTCTACTTCTCCTCCCGAACGAGATCTTCGAGATTATCCTCCATAATCTCAATACCATGGACCTTGTTCGTTGTGTCGAGACCAGTTCCTTGCTCAGTCAAAAGATCCTCCAATCAAAGAAACTCAAACGTAAACTATTTCTCATACCACCTGCCGGATGGAAGGGTAGGTCTACTGTCGAAGAGGATACAAAGGAGGACAAAGAAAATGATGGTGAGCAAACCCCAGACGTGACTTCAGATATGAGCCAAAAGAAGAGCATAGGAGAACCGTCAGCAGACAAATCGAGAATGCGAGCCGAACTCTGGTTTAACAAATACTGGCGTACGGAGATTCATCTTACATTGGAGCCCCTGGACTTGGCTGGTCGCAACGCGCCGTGGGGGTGCGATGAAAGACCCACGCTGAATCCGCTCATTTTCCGACTGCCAAATTATGCACAAGCGCTCGCACTCGAAGATCATATCATGGCGAATTCATTCGTCTCGCAGCCTCCCGTGAGAGAAATATCTTGCTTTCCCAAAGACCCAACCACCTCGAAAATCGCTCACACAATGCGGACTAGGCAAATAAAAGATAACAATGGAGTCAAGATGAAGGATTTCGTCAATGAGATCCGCATTCAAGTTGCGGAGAAGATTGCTAAAGTTTGCTTTGACAATGGCTATTGTGCTAATCTATGGGGGCGTGACTTGCACTACACACCGTGGCCATTGTTTTGGACTACTGAACGTCGGAGAATCAGGCTTGTAGAGGATTTCAAACCCCCTGCCTATTTTACCGGGTGGGGATGGTACCGTGGTTGGAAGTAGGAGGATAGTACGGGGAACGGTTGGATATGGAGCTCTATGGCTTGAACATCAGTATCTAATAACGGAGAGGCATGAAGAGATTTATGAAAAAGAGGGTGCGAAGTGATGAAGAAGTGTCGCGTCCAACTTGGCGCCCCTACTCAGAATTTTAAGATTGAGAATATGTTAATCACATGACGATACTTGTCGGAATGTGGAACGCCACTCCGTCGCGCATGAAGCCTACCCTTCTCCCCTCGACCCCTCCAGGGCTGTCGTTCCAACCACTTCTGATAAAATTTGTTGATACCGGCGACATTGAGAAGGTCATCTGTGTTACTCTCTCCAAGATGTCAAAAACAAAGTCGAAAATGAAATTGCTCGATCTTCCGACCGAACTTCTCGAAATGGTACTTCGCAACCTCGGTACGGTGGATCTCCTTCACTGTGTTCAAGCAAGCTCCCCGTTGGAGAAAAGCATCCTCGCCTCGAAGCCACTCAAGCGCCTCCTGTTTCTCATTCCGCCAGCTGGTTGGCAACCAGGTGCTGCCGATCAAGCGTATACCCCGAAACAAGACAGCGAGTCCATGTACATCTTCATCCAAGAGAGGGAAGAGAAGCTTCAACTCCGTATAGAGCCTTGGAGCTTCGAACGTTTCGATGATGCCAGAAGGGGTTTGGGAAAGCCAGAGCTGAACCCACTACTGTTCCGACTACGAAGATATGCGTCATACATGCTCGCTGGGAACAATATGATGGCGGGGTCTCAAGTCTTGACACCACCAGTCAAAGGGCTTACCATTTTTGTGAGCAAAGATCTAGGGGAAGGACGAGGAGCCGTAGTGGAATTTTACGATCTAGATGGAATCAAGTTGAAGGATTTTGTTCGGGAAATTAGCGAACTATGTCAACGGATTATGGAGGAGAAGGTCGTCGAGGTTACGGTCGACAGGCGATATGAAGTTGCACAAGCGGGAAATTCCATCAGGGCGAACGGAGGGAACGAGACATTCCGTGTCGCCGATGATTGAACATGAGGGAAGGATGGAGTTGGTGATAGAAGCTCGGAAGTGGTCTATTACATAATCAAGATACCCTCACCGCCCGGCAGTATACTTTCGTGGTGTTTGCCTCGGCGTCCCGCCTTCCAACAACCCGAAGCTTTTATACCAGCCCGACATCTTTTTTCTGCCCTCAAAATAAACCATAACTAAGATGCAGTCTGACGACTCGAAAAACAAATATGCCATACACGAAGCTTGCCGCGAGGGTCAAAGTACGTCCTTCCCGGTTCCCCCTCCACGCTCCCCGCTATTCTCCCTAAGCTTTAGCAATTCTTCTCTTCTTCCTAAAGCTTAGACAAGAGCCCTCGAGATCTTTGAATCTTGACATAACCGCTGTTCTTCCTTTCAACTTGTTCTTGCATCATATATTTCCCCGTCTCCGCCACCCTATGGTGTTTGTTGATCTTTCCTGCCTTACTCCTTCAACATGCCAGACAGCCCCCGACTGACCCGTTCACCCACCTACAGCCTCCCGCGTCGAATCCCTCCTCTCCGCAAACCCCAAGCTCTCCTCCCTCCGCGACGAAGACGACCGCCTCCCAATCCACTGGGCCGTATCCTACAACCGGCTGCCGATCGTCCAGAACCTCATCCAAGCCAAAAACTTCGACGTCGACGTACAGGACGGCTCGGGCTGGACTCCCCTAATGATGGCGTGTTCGCGGAAAGAGGCCGAACACATCGTCGAGCTATTATTGAGGAAGGATGCGGATGTGAACATGAAAAGTGGGTACGCCTAAGTTAGACATACATGTTGGGTTGGATGAATGGGGGCAAAGGAGGAAAACAACATGCTGACAAGAGGAGTAGACAATAACGGACAAACGGCGCTGCATTTCGCGACTTCGAAGATCAATCTCGACATTGCGCGGACGCTCATCGCACACAAGGCTTCTGCACGGATAAAAGACAAGCGGGGACAGCTTGCGCTTCATCGCGCCGCTGCGGTGGGATCGGTGCCTATGCTCAAGATTCTGCTTGATGCGAAGTCGCCGCTCGACGCTACGGATATTGATGGCATGACCGCGCTGCATCATGCCGTGTGCGAGGGACATGGTGACGCGGCTCTGTTGCTTCTGACCGCCGGTGCCGACTTTGACAAGAAAGATGGAGAAGGGAGACTGCCGCTAGATCTGGTGCCAGATGCCAAGGTGAGATACACCGGCCCTTGCCAATTGTTAGAAGAAGTGGGACTGACTATTCAAAGACCAAGAAGTACATTCTCCAGGCTGCAGAAAGAGAGGGCATAGATTTGGAGTAGACCTCCATCCTCGACATGCCTACAATCCGTCGTAGGGAAAGAAGCAAACTACAACTACAATGATGCTAGCATATCCCGAGGCCGGGTCGAATGAAGAAAGCGGTCGGTGCCAGACCAGAAAAGTAAAAGATGCTCCAAACCAGGCACCAGAAAAACACCCAAGTTCATGCCCGTTGGAGACGAGTCTACTTCATAGTCTCGACCAAGTCCCTATAAATCTTCTTCAAATCGGCCACATCTCCCATCAGTTCATCAACCCTTTCGCTCTTCTCTCCCAACATCTCGAGCGTGGTCTGATACCGCTCATCCATGCTCTTCAGGTCCTTTTCCAGCTTATCGACTTTTTCGTCCTGCGCCCGCTTCTCCTCGACTTCTCGCATCAGCGCGACGACCTCCTCACGAGCTTCATCGCGCTGCGCGATCAGCCGAGCCATCTCCTCTTTCGAGGTTGCCTTCTCGGATTCTAAACGACGGACGGCAGCAGACATACGCTCGACAAGTTGTACAGAGGGACCTGCGCCAACAGTAGACACGCTGATCATATCGTTGATAGTGCGGTGCGGAGAAGATGTGTTCTCGAACGGCTCATCGTGGTCGTAGGTATGAATAGATGGGGTTTGAGATGCACTCGCCCCATTGAGATTGGACAGCGAGGAGGGAATCGAGTCCTGACGAGCCGGCGTTCCCATCTCAGGGGTGCGGTTCTGATGCGAGGATTTGCGACTGCTCGTTGGTCTCCGATCATCGAATATGCGGTCCATGGGCGAAAGCGGCATATCTGTTGTCGAGATAGAACGTGGCATGGGTCTCCGAGCATGTAGACCCATGATATCCGGCGAGTGTTTGCGATTCATGCCGCCAGGAGAATCCGCGCGGAGGTAATTAGACTCGGAAGCCAGAGAATGCGATTGCATTTCTGATCGCCATTTTGCCTTTTCCTCTTCGATCCTCTGTTGCAAGTCCGCTTCCCAGATCTTCTTCTCCCGTTCAAGGTCAGCGCGCGCGTCTTGTGCAGCAGTCTCCGCCGTCGACAACCGTATCTGCAGTTTCTGGCTCTGTGTCCGCTGTTCCGCGAGATCCTGCTCGAGACTCCTTGCACGGTCATTGATACTTTCGAGTTCATCCTCCAGACGCCGAGCCTTGGAGTTGACTTCTCTTGCTTTTCGTCGGATATCGGATTCACGCTTTGCGGTCTCATCGCGCTCTTTCTCTAGCGCGGCTACTCGTGAGGTCAGGGTGCTTTCAATGCCTTGCCAGTTCTCGGATGCGAGAGCGTATTGTGTCTGCAGTGTTTCGACCTGGCGGAGCAATTTGGCCTGCGAGTCACCAGTTGCCGAGGAGGAGACTTCTTCGGAGCGGGAGCGAAGGAGCTCGAGTTTGGTCTCGAGATTCTATGGGTTGTTAGAATGAATTTCCAAGGCAAGGAGAGGTCAGGGGCATGCATACAGCAATCTCGCCGCGCAATTCGAGCTCGGCGACTTTGGCCCTTTCCTGCTGTCGCGCGGCGTCCTCCTTGACTTCTTGCAACTCTCGTTTTGCGCGGTCCTCTGCGAGCTTCTTCTCTATACGCAGATTATCGATGTCCTCTGTCAAAGACGCCGTAGCCCGTTTCTCGGCCTCGAGAGCCCCAGTCTGCGCCCTCTTCTCCGCATCCTCGACCCGTTGCAGCGCATCAGTCAACTGCCTCCTCAGCTCCCCAATCGTAAGCCCCGCCTCTTCCCTCTCTTCCCGAATGAGCTCGATATCCTTTTCAATCCGCCCCACAATCTTGAGTTTATCCTGCGCAACCTTTTCCGCTGCTTCGGCCCTTCGAGCTCGCTCGACCGCATCTCCGATACTCTTTTCAGCTTTGGATAACCTTTGCTTCAGCGCGCTAAGTTCCTTGTCCGTGTCCTGCGCCTTTGCGCGCATTTTCTTGATTGTGGTAATGTGCTTGAGCTCAGTCTTGGAGAGATTCTGACCTTCTTCCATAAGCGCTGTGATCTGAGCATCTTTCTCTGCGAGTTTCTTGTCCAGGGGTGTCGCGTCGGGAGAGGTCGAGGTGGACTTAGCGGAGGCAGTGAGTTGTTGGGAGAGGTAATTTAGCTTGGATTGGAGGGCGTCGATGCGTTCGAGGTGAGAATTGATGTCCTCGCGGTGCTCGCGAAGTGTTTCTTCCTGCGTCTTTTGGAGGGAGGTCAGTTCCGCTTCGAGCGTGCCGGGGGAGCGCGGGGTCGGAGTCTCAGGTTCAGCGGGCGTGGATATCTCGATGGAGGGGCGCGAGCGGATGCTGTCAATTGACTGACGAGGGGACGTGGTCTGGGGCGTGCGGATTGAGGGTATAGACATGGGTGGTATTGCCATTGAAGTCGGTTGTTCTGAGACTAACGATGGAGTTGGTGGGGACATTGGCATTGAGTCGGTGGACGGTCGTGGTGTTGGCTCAGGCTTGGGTTCCTCTCCTTTGGCTGTCTCTTCCTTTGTAGCCGAGCCTTCGGGGACGGCTTCTGATGCTCTTGAATCTAAGCTTGTTCTGCTGGTATCCGCTACGGCTGCCGGGCTCCGCAATGCCGGGCTCTCTGGCCGTGAGGGCATGTCGGACGAAGCTCGGCTGTTCGATCGGGGTCTCTCGGTGCCTTTGTTCACAGCTTTTGCCAGCCGGTCTTGTAGTCTCGAGTTCGGTCTGCTACGCGAAGAGTTGCGGGATTGACCTGTGATGCCCGTTAACTCCCTTGCGATTCTTATTATTCCCGCGTCGCCCGGCTGTACGACGCTTTGAGGGCATGGTGTACTCACCTTGCTCAACTTGTAGCCTCTGCTTCTCCGCCGCAGCCTCCTCGGCCGCCTTCTGCTTCCTGGCAGCTTCCTCCGCTCGTGATTTCGCGCTGGCCTGGTCATCCTCGGCCAATATGGTATCGAGTCGCGACTCGAGGCCCGCGACGGCGCCGGAGAGCAGCGAGCCCCATCTCGAACCCTTCGCGCCGCTCATGGTGCTGTGTCTCTGATGGTTCCTTCCTCAAGCGCTGGGATCCTGGTTCGGAGCGTTCAGGAGCGTGCAATCAATCACCGTTCTGCGCGCTTTCGTCGCGGGGCATTCATGATAAGTGCGAGGCTGCAAGAGGCCAGATTGGAGCCAGGTAGCCTTGATGTCGTACCAGTACCTGGTCGGCAGGGCTGTGCTATCGTTGGGAAAGCGGGGGATATGTTGGTGTCGGTGTGGTGTGTCGCGCTGGCGTGTGTAATCCACGCGTCCTCTCTTTTCGCAGACCCGAGTTGGGTAGTGTGGGATAATTAATGTCTTGACAAGGAAAGGCTCGTATTCGTCGTGCCACGAAAGCACTGTCGTGGGGTCGGCGTTGGAGGTTTCAATGCTGCGAGAGTGCAGCTTGAAACAATTGCTGAGTCCGAGCTTCCGCCCAGTAGCACAAGGCGGATTCGTGTTTGACTCCTTCGGCGCGATTATCACATGAGGAGATAGTTAGTTGGCGATGACGAGTCCCCAGCCTTTGACTTCAGTTTGGCAATAGTCTGGAACAATGCGCCGCAGGGCAACCACAGAGCATGCGGGACGAGCAACGTGCGCTTGCATGGGCATGGTTGCTTTACTGCTTCCCCGTCCAATCACTGAGGCTACCGAATTGGGCTAGCGTGGCGTCATCCGGGTTGCCGTAGTTGCGATGCCGATCGGGTTGTCTACCACCAACACCAAACCGACACGGTATCGAATCCATCTGTTGATCGAATGGGACTTGTCAAAATGCCTCTTGCAGTAAGGAACTCCAGCCTCCTCCGTTTCTCTGTTTCATTTGCACTTTTCAGGCATATGATTTCTAACCATTTGCTCCTTGCACTCAACCACCATGTGTATCTTCCAAGTCATGGTTGAAAAAACCTTGCGCTATAGAATAGTTCAAGATTCGAGTTCAAGAATTTGGGATTGAAAATAAAACGGATCTCCAGTCCTACAAGGACTCGCCTCTCGTGTCAAAACCACCCACTGGAGCTCTCATAATCCACTTCCTTGTTACTGCGTTTCTATTTCATCTAACCTCCATCCTTCAACAGTCTAAATGTTCTAACTACAGCCAGGCCATTGGCCAGATATGCTCGACAGCGTCCATGACGCACAACCTCAACCAATGCATCTCCCTAGTCCGTAAAGCTTCTTCCGCTGGTGCCTCCGCACTCTTCCTCCCGGAAGCATCAGACTACATAGCGCCCAACCCCGCGACAACTATCTCCCTTTGCCAGCCCGTATCCACTTCTCCCTTCGTCCTAGGTCTCCAAAAGGAAGCCCGCACCCACTCCCTCGCCATCAACGTCGGCATCCACGAGCCAACCTCCGATGGCAAAAAAGTAAAGAACACACTCCTCTGGATCTCCTCTTCGGGCGAGATCCTACATCGTTACCAGAAGCTGCACCTCTTTGACGTGGAAATCGAAAACGGGCCCATTCTAAAAGAATCGAATTCGGTAGAGCGGGGTAGCAGGATTGAAGACCCATTTGATACGAAGCTGGGCAAAGTCGGATTGATGATATGCTTTGATTTGCGGTTTCCCGAGCCGGCGCTCGCGCTGAGACATCGCGGAGCCCAGATCCTGACTTATCCGTCTGCGTTTACGGTGCCGACGGGGAAGGCGCATTGGGAGACGATGTTGAGAGCGAGGGCAATTGAGACGCAGAGTTATGTGATTGCCGCGGCACAGAGTGGACCACATAATGAAGAGAAGACGAGGAGGAGTTATGGGCATGGCATGATTGTTGATCCGTGGGGTAAAGTGGTTGCGCAGTTGGGAGGTGAAGAGGATGAGAAGGGTAGGGGTCTTGATATCGGTGAGATTGTGGTTGCGGAGATCGACTTGGAGATGGTGGAGAGGGTTAGAAGGGAGGTGCCGCTGCTGAGGAGGACGGACGTGTATCCGGAAATTGTGTGAAATTTGCCATAATTTCTTACCTACATGGCATCTCGAATAACACCAGTTTCAGATGGGCTTGAGTCAGAAACTTGGATTCGGTCTCAGAATCAGTACGAGGTCTACTACCAACCTCCTGTGGCTGAAAAGGGACAAGGTCGGAAGTAAAGAGCACGCAAATTCATAAACTCTGAGGAGCAGCCCCTTGCTCCTGTGAGTGCTCCTTCTAAACTGATGTCATCACTGCACTTCACACCACTCCCTTCCGCTAACCAACCTCCCCTTCCCCACAAGACTCAATCTTGCAAGCCAATGATCATCCACTTCCATCTCTTCCATCACTCTATCCGCTACCTCACCCGCCCCACAACTCCATCCCATGATTTCTGCCACCCTTTCCAGCAAAACTGTATACACCATCGCCTCCTTTCTCTCCCTTACCGGCCCTTGCGTAATCGGCTGACTTCCCCCGTCCTCTGCCCCATTCACGTCTCCATTATGTTGGAGAGCCACATCCTCTCTCACTCTTACCGAATGGTCATGGTAGACATTCAACACAACTGCTCCTGAATCCCTGTCCCTGTTCCGAGTCCAATCCTGGTCAATTGTCTTGCTTCCATCGTCAAGAAATCCCAAGATAAACTCCAGTCCGCGATCCAACGCGGCTTCCGCGAGACCCGCTTCGAGTTCGTTGCGGAGTGCCCGCTGGGAGTAGTCCATGCCAGCCCTACTTCTAACAGCATAATTACTCTGGCTCAAAACAGTGGTCCTTCCGGCCTGGTACCGCGCCGTGAGAACACAGTGCTGTAGTGCAAGAACCACCGCAACGAGCGGATCCAAAGATAGCGAGGTAACTAGTTCGATTTTCCCTTCATGCGTCTCGAGAAAAGCGATGCGGTACAGAACTAGGAGTCCGCAGTTTACGAGCGGCATGTTGTGGAACGGCACGGCGTAGGTATTCCGCGGAGAAGTCAGAAGGCCCATGATATGGTCTATGGTGTTGTAATGGTGGATGCAGGTAGATAGCCATGTGTAACCGTGGCCGGAATGGGAGTCTGGGAAATCGGAGTAGACGTGTGGGAGTTGGCGACGGGAGAAGTCTTTCGTGAGAGAGGTTTCGTAGGTTTGGAGGATAGAGTGTAAGAGAGGAGATGCTAGGCTTATGGTGCGAATTGTGTAGCATGAGAAGGGGAGATAGGATAGGGTTGTGAGAATGAGTTCTGGTGGGAGGGGCTTGGAGTCGTTTAGCAGGGACCGCATTTTATCGTATAATGTTTGAAGTGGTGTTGGTTAAAGAAAATCTTGCGTGTAGGAGTTATCAGGAAGTTTGGAGGAGCGATAAGGAGTAATGCTTTGTATATAAAGGCTCAGTTGACTGTAGTCGGAAACGTTGGGAAGCGACCGTGTACCATGTTGGCGACTTGTGAACACCTTGGTGGATTCCGCGCAGTACTCACGATAAATTATTGAGAGTCCTCAAAAATAGAGCCCCCACAATAATATGGAGAATAAAGTGTGTAGTATGCGTTAATGCTGCCAGATCGTTTATAAAAGGACTTCACATCCCCTCTCGATTTCTGGTCGGACCGAAAATACTACTTGTATGCCTTTTTGGCGAGGAAATCAGTTGAACGACCCAACACTTTTCTTTAAAGTCAGCAAGGTGCTGCGGTGACTTGGTGGGTAGTCGATAGAGGCGGAATGCAGTAGCATCTGGGGGTTTGTGGCGTTCGTGTGGCATTGGCCCACCTTGACACGCAAATAAGCCGTCAGGGAATTAGAGGTCGAGGCGAAGTCTCACAGATTCAAGTGAGAAGTGAACTTCTCATCTATCTCACTGGAAGACTCCCTTTGTAGAGAAGGCCATTTTAAACGTTTGTGCTGTGTTTCTCGCTTTGAGCAACGAGGAGTGACTGCCATTTGGGTCGAGGAACCCAAATTAGATCTTGACACTAGCAGTGCTGTTTGAAAAATTGGATTCCTTTGGTGTTTTCTTTCAAATTTATGCTGTCATAAGAAGGTAGTTGAGGGTATTCCTATCAAAGGCAATTGGAATTGCGGGATCGCCAACATCGATATAAGCAATAGCAAGTTTATTTGCTATAAATTAATAATCCCTACTTTCAGCTTGTGCATGTTAGATTAGGAGTACCGAGATCTGCAGCCAGTCGTTCAAGCGGCGCGAGCTCTCACGCCGCTTGAAGAGCCTCCTTGATTGTAACCTTCGTCTCGATATCGTAGATGCGCAACTCATCCCTGGCTGTCTGGGCCTCAGCAAGGATCATCTCCTTGATCTTAGGTGTTCTTGGAGACAATCGAACTTTAAATGGCTCCGGCCGCATGTTTTCTGTGTTAGTAAAGGCGAAGATGTCGAGCTTGACCTCATTCCCCTGGTACCGAAAGGTCAGTGTGAAGTAAGAAAACAGAATGAAGGTTACTTCTAGCGCAAACAAGGTGAAGTATTCGATCGGGATGTGCCCTAACTTACATTTTCATCCAGCCCAGGCTCTATATTGAAAGCCCAAGCTATCCTTCCCAATGAGTAATAAAGGCCCTGCTCGGCCAACGGTTGTCCACTGCACTGTCGTCGGCCATACCCGAAGGGATTGCTACCTCGTTGGTTTGGGTATGCGTTCTCCAACCCATTGAGAAATCTTTCGGGCCTCACAACGTCTGGGTCGGGGAAGTCTCGCGGGTTTCGGTGGATAGCCCACAAATTACCAGTGATATTCGTACCGGCCGGGATAAAGTAGCCCTTATACTCATAATCCACAGTGTTGGCGTGCGGAATGCCAGCAAGGACCGTAACCGACCTCCAGCGAAGAATCTCTTTCACTGTCGCGATAAGATATGGAAGATTGTGGTCAACATCGTCCCATGTTTGCGAACGATTGTCTCCAAGAACCTCGTCTAATTCCGCCTGGAGTTTCTTCTGAACGTCAGGAAAGTAAGCCATGGCGAGAATAAAGCTGAGCATGGTGCTCGAAGTGGTATCAACGCCACCGCCAATCAAATTTGACGCCAGTGTGCTGACTTCTTTGTCACTGAGGTTGAACTCCGGCTGCGCCTTTAGCAAAGTCTTCCCAAATGTTGGGACTTTTGCATTGGCCCCCTCCTGTGTAAGAAGGTAGAAGTATTGCGAAAACAGTGCCGCACCTTTTCCGATCTTGGAAGGAGTGCTGTAGATCCAGGATGGGAGCTTTGCGAGGAAAGGGACGGCCTCCATGAGAAAATATCCCGGAACGACATAGTTAACAGCCTCCATGACTGCAAGAGCCAATTGCGCCACTTCGTCGTTGGTCTTGTCGATACGGCGACCCCAACCAATGATGGAAGTCAACGACACGGAGTATCTCTCGATGGCCATAACATGGTCGTCCGGGTCGTTCATAAGGTCCCGTATTAACACCTTTGATTCGTTGGCCTGAGCAGTTCTGTAGCCTCGAACGGCCTGCGTACCAACAGCACTATGCTAGACATACGACATTGTCAGCTTCAAAAGAGCATTTAATAGCTAGTAGATGGATTGAATTACCATGAGCTTCCTGTGAACCCGCCATCTGTCACCATACACTAGGGTGGTCTGATTTGTGGTCGTCGCGTCTATTACATCTCCCATGACCACAAATCTGGGCCGGGACGAAAAGATGTCTGCCCGCTTCTCGAGCAAATCTGAAGCTACCCAGGCATCCTGGACAATGATGCGAGGTTCTCTGCCCACCCAGATGGTAGTAAGAGGATTCTTGTAGTACTCGGCCCACTCGGCCCATTGAATCCAAGGCCTGCACTGCAGATTTATTTCCACTCAATGAGTGGAAAACCCACTTAATAAGTAGAAAAACCCCCCTTACTCTACTTAATAAGTAGAAAAACCCTACTTATTAAGTGTTTTTCTACTTATTAAGTAGAAAAACCCTACTTATTAAGTGCTTTTCTACTTATTAAGTAGAAAAAACCTACTCTTTAAGTAGAAAACAAGTTTCTTATAAATATCTAGGTAAAATATATAAAATTTTAAAGGACTTAGTTGTTTTTAAAGCAGTTTTTAAGCAATGTTTAAGCAGCATAACATGTAATTTATAGAAAAAGAGCATGTTTAGCTACGTCTATAAGCTATATTTTAGGCTTGCTTTCTCTTTCTAGAAGCCTTAACTATATCTATATTAAAACGCTCCTAATTAGGCTTACTGCTAAAAGGTAAATCCTAATTAGCTTTGCTACTAGTAGCCTTATTATTAGCACCTTTGCTATTAGCACCCTTGTCTTTAGCACCCTTACTATTAGCACCCTTACTATTAGCACCCTTACTACTAGCACCCTTACTATTAGCACCCTTACTACTAGCAGCCTTATTATTAGCAGCATACTTAGCTTTATCTATAGCCTCTTTAGCGCCTTTGCCTCTAGAAGCATTAGAGTCTTCTTTAGAGTACGTTAGGGTTAGCGCCTTTTCTTTATAGGGCTAGCCACAAGGGCAGCTAGGTTTACTAGCCTCTTTCTTAGACTTCTAGAGGCGGCCACAGCTATAGCCCTTAAGAGCCTCCTGCTTATTTTTGCTCTCCCCCTAGCTCTTGCTCCTGTTTTTTGCCTTCTTATTCTTTAGCACTGCTATAGGGGCTAGTAGTTATAGATGCTATAGCGCCTATGTTTTTTTAAGTAGGGCTTCTTGCTTCTTTTTACCTACTTTTTTAAGCCCTGTTTGCTGTCTCTTATATAGCCTCTCTTCTAGCGCTAGTTCTTCTGCTGCCTCTATTCTTGCTTCTATTTTCTAGGTATTATTTACGGGCAGGTTATTTACCTTTGTTAGCTCCCTAGTGCTGCAGTATACACTCCTATTAATAGTCTTAATAGGTCTAGATTGTTTGCTAGCAGTAGAGGATATATAGCCTCCCCTGCTGCTGCTCTTGTCCCTACGTGCTAGCTTACTAGGCCTAGCTACTAAAAGTTGTCTACTCTTTACACTCTCTGCCCTGCTAGTGTTCCTGCTGCCCCTCTCTATTACTATAGCTCTTCTGTTACCCCTTTTAGTCTATAAAGACCCTACATTAAGTAGCGCTTCTCTGCTATCTATAGGGTCTTAAATAGAGGCGTTAGCCCTCCTAAGTTTGCTAGTATACCCCTTATATAATTAAGGATTTATAGGATTAGCAAAGTCCTTAAGCAACTAAGACTTGTTATAACTTAAGTAAATAAGCGTTCTTATAGTATAACAGGCAGCAGTTTATGCCTTAACTTTGCTGCCCTTTTTTAGCTCTTTTAAGGACTCTCTTTTTAAGAACTTTTCCTTTAAGGACTTCTCCTTTAAGGATTCTTTCTTTAAGAGCTTTTTTAGTAATTAGGCAGCTTAGTTCTATCTCTTCTTCTACTACGCTAATAAAACAAGCTAGCATATAGCCTATAACCTATTAAAGGCTTTAAGCTATAGGTATAGGTTAGTTATATATTTCTTAATTACACTCTATTAGGTATAGCTTATGTTACGTAATTGCCTGTCTAGCTAGTAGAAGATTAACTAAAAGGAGCCTGTTATTACTTGTCTAAATTTCTTTAGGTTTTTAGAGTCTTAAAAGGTGCAGCGTCTATTTATTAGCATAACTTTTAGGAAAGCTTAAACATAAGCTTCTATAAACTCTTTTATAATATGTTTTAGTTTAACGTAAGGTTTCTTAATTCTTATTATACTATCCTTACTAATTGTGATGACAAGCTCTGTCTCCACTGTCGTAGGCACTGCAAGAGGCACAAGTGATAGGGTAGGTTGGCTGTATTTCAAGCTACACTAAGATAGAGAGGAGAAGGAGGTACGGAGCTGGCTCCGCTTATAAGTTTGTGGGTTCGCCAAGGCGCTAGGCCTGTGGCCCTAGCGCGCAACCATGTGACTAGCAGCTAGCGACGCCTGTTGGCAGGCGTACAGCGCCGTCACATTACCCCCCTCCAAGGCAGGCTCGTCCCCGAGCCTAAATTGCTTTCTACTTGCGCTAGTAAGACCTCTCTATTCTAGTAAGCTCTTGGCTTGTGAAAACAGAGCTCCTTCCTTCTATTCTAGGACCTAGTTATCCGTAGAGATATGGTATATAGTAGGCCTCAGGTCCCTCGCGGGTAAGGCCAGCGGTTGATACTTGAAGCTGCTAGCGGAGCAGCGATTGTCCGAGCTGCTAGCAGAGCAGCGATTGTCCGAGCTGCTAGCAGAGCAGCGATTGTCCGAGCTGCTAGCAGAGCAGCGATTGTCCGAGCTGCTAGCAGAGCAGCGATTGTCCGAGCTGCCAGCAGAGCAGCGATTGTCCGAGCTGCCAGCAGAGCAGCGATTGTCCGAGCTGCCAGCAGAGCAGCGATTGCCCGAGCTGCCAGCAGAGCAGCGATTGTCCGAGCTGCCAGCAGAGCAGCGATTGTCCGAGCTGCCAGCAGAGCAGCGATTGTCTGAGCTGCTAGCAGAGCAGCGATTGTCCGAGCTGCCAGCAGAGCAGCGATTGTCCGAGCTGCCAGCAGAGCAGCGATTGTCCGAGCTGCCAGCAGAGCAGCGATTGCCCGAGCTGCTAGCAGGGCAGCGAGCTATTGATGCTGCAGGCAATACAGCAATTGTTAATGCTGCTAGCAAGCAGCGACCGTTAATGCTACTACTGTTGCAGCAATTTGTCAGAGCTGCTAGCGAGACAGCAATGATAGGGCTGCGGGCAGAGCAGCAATAGTTGTAGCTGCTAGAGGGGTAGCAATTGTTAGAGCCGCAGGCAGGGCAGCAATCGTTCGAGCTGCTAGAGAGGCAGCGATAGTTAATGCTACTGGCGACGCAGCTGTTAGCTGAGCTGCTGGGCAGGGCAGCAATGGTTGATGCTGCAGGCGGAGCAAGTCGAGCTGCTAGCTGAGCAGCGGTTCTTTGAGCTGCTAGCTAAGCAGCGATGGTTGGAGCTGCTGGCGGAGCAGCGATTGTCTGTAGCTGCTAGCCGAGCAGCTTATTGTCTAATGCTGCTAGCGATGCAGCTATTGTCAGAGCCGCTTGCGATTAGACCAGCAATTGTTCAAGCTGCTGGCGTGAGCAGCGATTGTCCAAGCTGCTAGCTGAGCAGCAGTAGTGAAGCTGCAGGTGGTGCAGCGATTGTTTGAGCTGCTAGCAGAGCAGTAATTGTCGGAGCTGCAGGTGAAGCAGCTATTGTCTGAGCTGCTGGGAGAGCAGCAATTGTCCGAGCTGCTGGCGAAGCAGCGGTTGACAAGCCGTTAGCAAAGCAGCAGTGGTTAAGCCGCTGGTGAAGCAGTGATTGTTGGGCTTCTGGCAATGCAGCCAGCTGTCGGTGCTGCTAGCGAGGCAGCTATAGTCAGTGCTGCTGACGATGCAGCGATTGTCTGAGCTGCTAGCTTAGGCAGCAATACGTCAAGCTGCTAGCTAAGCAGCAGTTGTTGGAGCTGCTAGCTAAGCAGCGACTGCTGGGCTGCCAAGCGAAGCAGCAGTTGTTGATGCTGCTAGCGAGCTAGCGATTGTTAATGCTGTAGGCTAAGCAGCAGCTGCTGAGCTACGAGCGAAGCAGCAGTTGTCGAGCTGCAGGTGGAGCAGCTAGAGTTGATGCTGCGAGCGAGGTAGCCATTGTTAATGCTGCAGGCAGAGCAGCAGGTATCGATGCTGCTAGCGAGGCAGCAATTCTCGAGCTGCGGGTTAAGCAGCAGTTGTCAAGCTGCTAGCTAAGCAGCGGTTTTCGAGCCTGCTGGCCGAGCTAGCAATTGTTGATGCTGTAGGCCGAGCAGCAGTTGCCAAGCTGTAGGTGGAGCAGCTGTTGTCGAGCTGCAGGTAGAGCAGCAGTTGTCAAGCTGCTAGCTAAGCAGCGGTTTTCGGGTCTGCTGGCCGAGCTAGCAATTGTTGATGCTGTAGGCCGAGCAGCAGTTGCCAAGCTGCAGGTGGAGCAGCTGTTGTCGAGCTGCGGGTGGAGCAGCTGTTGTCGAGCTGCGGGTGGAGCAGCTGTTGTCGAGCTGCAGGTGGAGCAGCTGTTGTCGAGCTGCAGGTGGAGCAGCTGTTGTCGAGCTGCAGGTAGAGCAGCTGTTTTCGAGTCTGCTGGCCGAGCTAGCAATTGTTGATGCTGTAGGCCGAGCAGCAGTTGCCAAGCTGCAGGTGGAGCAGCTGTTGTCGAGCTGCAGGTGGAGCAGCTGGAGTTGATGCTGCGAGCGAGGCAGCCATTGTTAATGCTGCAGGCAGAGCAGCAGGTATCGATGCTGCTAGCGAGGCAGCAATTGTTGTCGCTGCAGGCGGTGCAGCGATGGTCGATGCTGCACGCAGAGCACGGTTGCAAGTGCAGGCGAAGCAGCAGGTTGTGAAGCTGCTAGCTCAGCAGCAGTGGTTCGAGCTGCTAGTTGAGCTGCAGTGGTTCGAGCTGCAGGCTGAGCAGCGGCTGTTGAGCTGCGGGCGGAGCAGCCGATTGTCGAGCTGCTAGCTCAGCAGCGGTGGTCAAGCTGCAGGCGGTGCAGCAGTCGTCGATGCTGCTAGCTTAGCAGCGGTTGTCAAGCTGCAGGCGAAGCAGCAGGTTGTGAAGCTGCTAGCTCAGCAGCAGTGGTTCGAGCTGCTAGTTGAGCAGCAGTGGTTCGAGCTGCGGGCTGAGCAGCGGCTGTTGAGCTGCGGGCGGAGCAGCCATGGTCGATTCTGCAAGCAGAGCAGCAGTCTGGTTCGAGCTGCTAGTTGAGCAGCAGTGGTTCGAGCTGCTAGTTGAGCAGCAGTGGTTGAGCTGCGGGCTGAGCAGCCATGTGTTGGGCTGTGGGCGGAGCAGCCATTGTCGATGCTGCGAGCAAGGCAGCGGTCGTTCAGGCTGCTGGCCGATCAGCGGTAGTTAGGCTGCAGGTAGTGCAGCAGTTGTCGGGCTGCGGGCGAAGCAGCAGGTTGTCGAGCTGCTGGCTCAGCAGCGGTGGTCAAGCTGCAGGCGGTGCAGCAATTGTTGATGTTGCTGGTAATGCAGCTATTGTCGATGCTGCTGGCGAGGCAGCTGTTGTCGGGCTGCGGGCGAAGCAGCAGGTTGTCGAGCTGCTAGCTCAGCAGCGATGGTCAAGCTGCAGGCGGTGCAGCAGTTGTCGATGTTGCTGGGGATGCAGCTATTGTCGATGCTGCGGGCGATGCAGCTGTTGTCGGGCTGCGGGCGAAGCAGCAGGTTGTCGAGCTGCTAGCTCAGCAGCGATGGTCAAGCTGCTAGCTCAGCACGATGGTCAAGCTGCAGGCGGTGCAGCAGTTGTCGATGTTGCTGGGGATGCAGCTATTGTCGATGCTGCGGGCGATGCAGCTGTTGTCGGCTGCGGGCGAAGCAGCAGGTTGTCGAGCTGCTAGCTCAGCAGCGATGGTCAAGCTGCAGGCGGTGCAGCAGTTGTCGATGTTGCTGGTGATGCAGCAGTCGTCGATACTGCTGGCGATGCAGCTGTTGGTCGTCAAGCTGCTGACTCAGCAACGATTGTTCGAGCTGCTGGCTGAGCAGCGGTTGTTGAGCTGTGAGCGGAGCAGCCATTGTCGGTGCTGCGAGCAAGGCAGCGGTCGTTCAAGCTGCTGGCCGATCAGCGATTGTTAAGCTGCAGGTGGTGCAGCAGTTGTCGAGCTGCTAGCTCAGCAGTGGTGGTTCAAACTGCTAGCTTAGCAGCGGTGGTGGAGCTGCAGGCGGTGCAGCAATTGGCTGATGCTGCTAGCGAGGCAGCAATTGTCGGTGCTGCTGATGATGCAGCCAGCTATGGTCGAGCTGCTGGCTTGAGCAGCGATTGTCGTTACTGCTGTCGGAGCAGCGATTGTCGAGCTGCTTGGCAGGGCAGCAGTTGTCGATGCCGCAGGCAGAGCAGCAGTGGTCAAGCTGCTGGCGGAGCAGCGATTTGTCTGAGCTGCTAGCGGAGCAGCTAAGGTAAGCTGCTGGCGAAGCAGCGATTGTCGAGGCAGCTATTGGAGCCTGCCTGTAAGTTGGCTGCTAGCGAAGCAGCGAGTTGTCTGAGCTGCAGGCGACGCAGCGATTGTCTGGGCTGCAGCCGGAGCAGCGATTGTCTGGGCTGCTTGGAAGGGCAGCAATTGTCGATGCTGCAGGCAGAGCAGCAGTAGTCGAGCTGCTGGTGAAGCAGCGATTGTCGATGCTGCTGGCGATGCAGCAATTGTCGGAGCTGCAGGCGAAGCAGCAAGTGTTAATGCTGCGAGCGAGGCAGCAATTGTCAAGCTGCTGGGGCTGCAGCGATTGTTAGGGCTGCTAGCTGAGCAGCGGGTAGTCGATGCTGCAGGCAGAGCAGCAGTGGTCAAGCTGCTGGCGGAGCAGCAGTGGTCAAGCTGCTGGCGGAGCAGCGAGTTGTCTGAGCTGCTAGCGGAGCAGCGAGTTGTCTGAGCTGCTAGCGGAGCAGCTAAGGTAAGCTGCTGGCGAAGCAGCAATTGTCAAGGCAGCTATTGGAGCCTGCCTGTAAGTTGGCTGCTAGCGAAGCAGCGAGTTGTCTGGGCTGCTAGCGATGCAGCGATTGTCTGGGCTGCAGCCGGAGCAGCGATTGTCTGGGCTGCTTGGAAGGGCAGCAATTGTCGATGCTGCAGGCAGAGCAGCAGTAGTCGAGCTGCTGGTGAAGCAGCCATGGTCAAGCTGCTGTAGATGCAGCGCTGGTCGAGCTGCTGTCGGTGCAGCGATTGTCGTTGCCGATGTACACCTAGCAAACTAGCTAGAGCTCATGCAGATTGTGCCACCTGCAGGTATTCTCCCCCAGGCCAGTCTCGTCTGCCTATAGCTACCTAGAGACTGCAACCCAGCTCCTGAGTCAACGTGACTAAGAGAACTACCAGCCAAGCCCACTATATCTGCCCTTTTGCTGCTTGGATGTGTATGTATCGCTTTCGGCTGTTGGTGCTGCTGGCTGTGCAGCCAATGTCGGTGGGCCTGCCGTCTCTAGGCCTGTAGAGTGCCTGCTGCCTCAGGACTTCCGATCGTGTAGCAGGGGATCGAGGGTGGTTTCGTAGAGCCCGCGGCTCTCTTCGCTTATTGCGGTGATGGTACTATAGGCCCCCCCCTATAGTCAATTTGAGCTCCTCGCTCAGGGCTCTTCAGAGGTTGCAGCGATCCGATCGCTGCTCGGTGTCGCTTCTGGTTGCCTGGCCTAACCAGGGCTTTGAAGGCAGATGGCTATCGTCGACGAACTGAGGCTCGGCCTAGTCGTACTAGCAGATCTCCTTGATGACGGTCGGTCGGCGAATCGAGCTCTAGGAGCTGATCGCTCGGTTTGACCTAGATATTATGCCGCCGTCCTCCGGCCGAATGAGAGTGATCTTAGTGTAATGTGATGACAAGCTCTGTCTCCACTGTCGTAGGCACTGCAAGAGGCACAAGTGATAGGGTAGGTTGGCTGTATTTCAAGCTACACTAAGATAGAGAGGAGAAGGAGGTACGGAGCTGGCTCCGCTTATAAGTTTGTGGGTTCGCCAAGGCGCTAGGCCTGTGGCCCTAGCGCGCAACCATGTGACTAGCAGCTAGCGACGCCTGTTGGCAGGCGTACAGCGCCGTCACACTAATAACTATTTTAAGAGGTTTTTCTTTTAGGTAGCGCTTAATCTTTTTCTTCTTTGTCTTAGCCTTCTTAAGTTTCTTATAAGGCTGCTCTTTATTATCTTTAGCATAGGCAGGGTCCTTTTCTTAGGCACTATTTATACGCTTCTTTTAACGTGTTACGTCTTTCTATTAATTCTCTTTTCCTGCCTTGCTTAACTTTTTCTTTCTAGGATCTTGTTTAGACTGCTTTATAGACTCTTCTATTAACCCCTTTTTAGTAGGCTACGTTATAGAGACCCTCTTTACGGGCTAGTCTATAGGGACCTTCTTTCTAGGCTCCTCCTTGTTTAGCCCCTTCTTACTAGACCCTGGGTCTCTAGGCTCTAGGTTACTAGGCCCTTTGTTGTTAAGATCCTCGTTGCTAGAATTCTTGTTGCTAGAATCCTTATTGCTAGATTCCTCGTTGCTAGGCTCCTTGCTAGGCTCTTTCTTACTAGACCCTAGGTCTCTAGGGTCTAGGTTGCTAGGCCTCTCTTTGTTAAGATCCTTGTCGCTAGAATCCTTGTTGCTAGAGTCCTTGTTGCTAGAGTCCTTGTTGCTAGGCTCCTCCTTGCTAGGCACTAAGCTAGGCTCCTTTCTTATATATAGCGTTATCTATGTTATAAGCCTATACTTTCTATCTTGCTCGTGCATTGCTGCTTTTGCTATTATAGCTACCTTTTCTATAACTTCTAGCCCTCTATTACTATTGCTGTTAGATTTAGACTTATCTTTGCTATTAGAGATAGTAATAGGTTAGCTAGTAGGCTTAGGTAGCCTAGGCGTTGTTGTTAAATTGTTAGGCAGTAGCAGCAAAGGCTTAGGCTTAGAGGGCTAGGGCTTAGCAAGAGGAGGATTTAAGCGTGCTTAGTACTGTTAAAACTGTTCTTAAAGAGCTATAATCTAAGCTTTAAGCTAAGCTATAAATATAATGTTGTCCTCTTTAAAGGGGTTTATAGTGTTTACGCTATTAGGGGCGTCTTTTCTCTATAGAGTGTTAGCGTATTATATCTATATGCCTTATAGTTACCTTATATACTTAGAGAAGCTGCTATAGTGTTGCTCTATTAAGTAGAGGCAGATTTAGTTAAGACTAGCACTTATATATAGCAGAAGGTGTTATTATTAGGTATAGGTAGCTACGCATAAACTTAGGGTAAATTTTAACCTCTACGTTATAGTATGCCTTTATAGGTTAGTGCTATAATACTATAGCTATAATTATAGTTTAAGCTAGAGTATATAGTACTAAGGGAAGTAGCGTCCTATTACTTAAAGCTACACCTAGTGCCACGCTAACTACTAGAATCTCTATAATAAGCATTAAAGGAGAACGCTAGCTCTAGCACCTCCCCCCTCTTATCTTAAACCTAGCATGTAAGTTTTATTACTAGCGCCTCCTTGTAGTTAAGCGCGCTAAGCGTATAATTATCTTAACATCTTCTCTTTCTATAGCATAGTTAATACTAGAAAAACAGCCTAGATTATAGCGCCTTTATAATTCTAAACACCCTAGCGTATCTCTATAGTAAGGAGCTAGATAGAATTAACTTCTTATTACTGTTGCTCTAGGGCTATATCACGACGCGCCTCGTCATTAAGCGTCCCCCTAGGCCTATATAAACCCCTTCTCCCTCTTCTCTACAAACCTACTCTAGGCAAGGCCCTAAGAGAGGGCAAGCAAGGAAATAACTAGAACACTACCTCCTACAGTTGCTAGCGCCGCTAGTTTAGTGGGCATTAGTCCCTAGCGCCCTGCCGCGGTTGCGGCTAGGCGTCTCCTAGGAGTATATAAACTATCCCCCCCCCCCTATCTGCTGCTCCTAGAGCAACATATTAATATTAGCAAGGTGTAACAAGCTGCTCTCCTATAAATCTATAACAAGCGTCTTCTAGGACGTCTAGCGCCTTATGCTAAGCCTCTACTGCCTTATACTAAGCCTCTACTGCCTTATACTAAGCCTCTACTACCTTACACTAAGTCTACGCTGCTTTAACTTATTAATATAGTAGCCTCTTAGCTAGACAGCAACTGCTATCTATACTAATAGGCTGCCCTAGAGAAATCCTCTAACTCTTATACGTAACAAAGGCTACTTTAGAGTTAGTACGTTTATAAAGCAAAAGAGCTAATATAAGTTCCCTAAAGGGCTAGTCTTTAATTCTATACCTAACAGGCTAGCTTTACCTTTAGCAATAAGATTGCTATATTATACTACTAAGGGCGCTTGTTAATAGACTTTACTAGCAGTAGATGCGTTAGCGTAATTCTAGTTATAGGCTAAAGCTGTTAACTCTACTTATTGCTAAGCAGATTGCCTATAGCAGTATTAATAAGCAAAGAAATTCCCTAAAACCTATAGTAGCCTAAGTACCTGTTGCTAACAAGCGTGCACGTATTGCTAACTTTAAGCACCTAGAAGCGTACTAAGGCAGCCTAAAGGCGCCTATAATCTAATAGAGCCCTTAACCTTAACTAGCTTATACTTCTAAGAACAGTTATAGCAGAGGAGCTAGAGGCTTGCCTTAAAGGGAATAGTTTACCCCTCTGCTGCTAGCTACTATTTCTAGTTATAGCCTGTTAACTCTTCTAACGTAGTATTAGTGTTAGTACTTAATAATAAGCCTATAAGTAGCTTTACTATAAACCTACGTCTAGGTCTATAATAAAGGGTCCCTGCAAGCCTGCGTTAAGCACTTGCCTACGCACTAAATAGGACTTTCGTAACAAGCTAATAATAGCCACCTGCCTAACTAGGCTAGCTAGTAAGATACTAAGGTTTAAATCGCCTAAACATGCTAGAGCGCTAAGGGGATTTTCTATAACTGCCTACTTAAACTTGTTGTTAACCTATATAAGTACCCTATAGGGGCAGCCTCCTAAAGGAGGCTATTGCTAGCGGACTTATAGGCTTCTAAAGAAGACCCTGCTATATAAACATATACTGCTAGACTTATAGGCTTAGAGACTACGCTAGCAGTAAGGCTTTTAAAGAAGACTAAGCTACTAATTATAAGCTAACTAGGCGCCTTAGAAGGCTTATAATTAATTAATTAGCCTTTGTTAGTCACCCTTAATTTATTACTAAAAATAGCTCTTTCTTTTCTATCTATTATATACCTAGTATTGCTAAGTTAAACAATTACTACAGGCTAGCGTTAAAGAGCAAGAGTGTAGGCAGACAAGCTATACTAGGCTAGTTAATAAAGCTTTAGTTAAGGGAGGGCAACTTTCCTTCTTGTTGCCTAGGCTTGGGCAGTTAGTCTAGGCAGTTAAGTTAGGCAGGCAGGCTATGTATAAGGCTAGTTAATGAAGCTTTAGTTAAGGAGAGAGAGATCTTCCTTCTCTTTGCTATAGTAGGTAGACTAGCAATAGCTTAAAGAGCTATATGCTTATTAGAAGCAACTCCCTTAGTGTTAGATTTTAGGCTTGCTAGGATTTAAAATACTATGTTTAGATATTATTAAGGAGGATCTAAGCAGGAGCAGGGTGTTAGCATCTACCTTTACTATTATAATTACATAGGTAAAGGTTAACTTGCTAGTTTACGTTAGATAGCAGGAGTTGTTTAATATTGTTATTATATAGAGAAGAATTAGTTAGTTAATAAGGTAGAGTTAGGCTTAAGGTTAGTATATAGAGAGAATTAGAGGTATAATAGAGGGGAGGTGAATACCTTAGCGCGGCGCTATACCTAATTAGGACGAGTGCGTGATACTGTAGCCACTCTCTTACTCTAGATAGCTACTCTTTTACTACTTAAATTTATATAAGATTCTTATATAAATTAGAGTATATAAGAGTATAGAGTAAGACTCTAGCAAAGAGTAAGTAAAAGTCTAGCGCGCTAGTGTCTTAGCATTATACTATATTCGCTACCTGCTGCTGTGATGCTAATTGCTGCCTAAATTAACTCTATGAATTAGACTGTCACGTAAGCTCGTATATTTATATATAAAATATAGGTTGCTTAATTAAAAATTAATAATATTAAGAGTTTTCTATAGAGAACTAGAGCTTAGATAATATAAGATGTTCTTATAATAAATTAAAGTTAATTTCTATACTTTATAGTGCTATAATTATATAGTAAAGTACTATATAGTTCTTCCTATCTATATATAAGCTTAATTTTTATAAGACTTAAGAAGAGATTCTTCCTAGAACCTCTTAAATCTCTCCTTAGACTCTGCCTAGCTCTTCTACTACAAGGAAAGGTCTAGGAATAGCTAGTTGCTAGGGGCGCAGTGTAACCCCTTTAGATCCTTGCGAACCTTATCCTCTTTAACTCTAGCGAAGTATAGCAAGAAGAGGTTATTCTATATAAAGTCCTTTACTACGTTGAATTTAGTAGCAGCCTTAATTGCTGCTTAGTCCTTCTCTAACAGTCTAGCAAGGGAGTGCCTAGTCTGTTGCTGCTAGTCTTTCTTAATCTAACATAACAGCTTGCTTATAGATTTAAGCTAACTTACGCGTGTACTGCTGCTTGCTTTAACGTATTAGCATATAGTCTCTCTAAGTTAAAAGAGAGTAAGCACCTAGAGCCTAGTATTATTTATAGTATTAGGGCTGCTAAAGGCATCCTAGTAACTATATTTAGAGAAGTTATGTTATATTAGAGAGAGTATAGCCTTAAGAGTTACACTCTTAGTAGTAGAGGCATACTCTATTATATAATAGAAACAGCAGAGTAAATTAGTAATAAGGACACTATAGCAATTAACTTCTATAAAGCTTATTTTAGTGCTAGAATAGTTAGCTCTAATATAGTTATAGTCATAGGTATTAGCTAAGGTCCTATCTAATTTGCAAGCCTTAACTAGCGTTAGGGACTATAGGACAGTAGGCGCTGCTTTTTTAGTGCTATCTAGCAGAGTATTTAGATATTCTAGCATAGCAGCGGTGGGCGAGCGACAGGCAGGGGGAAGGCGAGAGAAGTGATAAAGTATAGAGTGTATAGCCTGCTAGCGTAGAAATTTACTATTTTACCTTGCTCTATTATATAGCAAGTCTCTAACGCATAGATTTTTGTTATGCTAATATAATTCTATAGTGTTGTCTTTATATTATTATAATTAGGCTAGTGTATTAAAACAGAGGCGCCTACTAGTAGACTAGACTCTACACTAACTACACTATCTTGCTACCTTCTTACTTTCCCTTCTCTCTACTATTCCCTAAAAACTCTTCTACTAGGCTCTTGCCTTATACTACTGCCTGTCCTTAGACCCTCTAAACCCATCGCCCGCGATGCCCTAAACGCCCGCCGTTGCTGCCCTCTATTAAGCTAGCTGCCTACGCCCTTAACTAGCCCCTAAGCTATAGAAGTTTTACTGTTAGTGCTATATACTAAAGGAGAATAGTATAAGACATACTATGTCTTAAAGAACCTACTACTAACACTTTAAGATATATAGAGACAAGGGGTTTAGGTTTAATTAAGCAGAGGCTAATATACTAGAAGAGTATAGACAATAACAGGCCCTTAATAACACTAACAAGGAAGACGTAAGCAATAGTAGTAATAATAATAATAATAATAGCAATAATAAAGATTGCTATAATGCTACACGCTAAATACGCTAACACTATAAGGACAAAGCAGCAGAGAATAATAGTATTTCTTATTAGGAGACCCTAACAGTAGACAATTTCCTATCTAAATTAGCATATAACTATAAAAGTCTTAGCTAATATAACGTAGATAGACTCTCTCCTAGTAAGTCGTTACTTGCCTAATACTATAGACTAACAGCTTATAGAATAGAAAAAGCAACTTATTAATCTCTAAATATATAACGCGTAGATAAGTACGCTAAGATTAATATAGAAGAAGCAACAGGCTGCTCTTTAGCGCGCATATGATATTAATATAGAAGATCTAGTCTAGAAAGGCTATACGCTGCTTATAGATAAGGTGCTATTAGAACTAAAGTAGTATAACTGCTACGTTTAGGGGTGTATAGTATTTGTTAGGCGGCATATTAACCTAATAAACTACGTAGTCTATAGTAGGCTAAGGTACCGTTTAAGAGACTCTAGTTCGCCAAAATCTAGCCTTCTATACATCCCTTTAATCCCTAGGCTACTTATATAGTACAAGAACCTAGTCTAAGCAAACAAACTACAGGCGTACTAACACTGCTTCCCTGTTAATAGCAAGAGCAACAAAATAGAGGACGTATTCTCTAGGTTATAGTATAAACACTGCTGCTATGTCTTATAGAAATTTAGGGACCCCTATAACCTAGCTCTCTAAATAACCCTTAATAGAGTTAGTTTTATAAAGAACCCTAAGGCCTACTAAAAGTTTACCCTGTTAGTTATATATAACCTAAACCTACCCCTAACAGTACGCAACAAAGAGAATAACGCGCTAATAATTTCAACTATACCTAGAACTGCTAATCCTAAGTATATAGATACCTTCCTAGAGCCTCTAATAGAGGAGCTACGAGCGCTTAATAAGGGAGTACTAAACGCCCTTAACAGGTTGTTTGTTAACACGCCTTAAGCTAACAACGACGCTATAGCAAGCAAATACTTTACGCTCTAGGCGTACCTAATTTTAGTTACTAGCATATATACACCCTATAATATAATAAGAGCTAACTATAGTAAACAGGTAATAGGCCTATAGTAGCAGGCGTAATAGGCATAAGAACCCTAGGTGCATTAAAAAAGGCCTGTTAACTCTGTAATATTAAAGGGTGTTTAGGCGACAGAAAGACCTACTACTTCCTCTATAGAGATAACCTAACTATAAGAGATTATCCTAGAAAACTCTATAATATTATAGAAGCTATAGCAGAAGCAACTAATAACATAAGCTAAAAGAAAGAGTTATATAGGAAGTTATTACGTAACATAGGAATCTTATAATAATTAGTGCTGCTTAACTGCCTAACACTAGCCTTCTTAGGCAGTTTTCTAATTAATATAATATACTATATAGCCTATAACATCCTAAAGGCTCTATTTTGCCTATAGACGTAGATAAAACTATAGGACCTAGTAGGAGACTAGCAGCTTATAACCCCTAATGCTACGCTCCTAGACAGAAGCCTGCTAGAGTCCTAGAAGGACGTGCTATATGTAATTAGCACTGCCTCTCGCTCTATAAAGGGCTAGAAGCTCTAGACGTTATTAGAGTAGAAGGCGTGGGTACTAACGTATAGTCTAGTTGTTCTTAAGGGGAAGCTACCTAAGCTATACTATAATAACTTTATAGAGTTTTAAGAGCTCTTTAGGCTAGTGTTATATATAAGCATACTTAGCGTAGACATTAGTTATATTAGGGAGCTTGCTACGTTATTTGTCTATAACTACAAGCGGCTGTACTATAGCAGAGACTTATAGTACCTATGGGTCTATATAATCTAAATACACTACTTGCTACACCTAGCATAAAACATTTAAGAATGTAAACCCCCCTAATATTACGCCTAATAGTTGCTAGAGCAGTTCCTTAAGCGAGTTAAGACAATAGTAAACTTGCTATTAAAGCTTTATAGAAGCCTTACTAACAACCTGCTAGACTTTAAGCGCTAAAACTACTATAAATAGGCCGTAGGTCTTATGGGCAATCACTACATGCCCATAGCGTACGACCTGCTGCTGCTTAACAAGGATAAGAGACGCCTACCTATAACAGTGCAACGCTAGATTAACAATATGTATTAGTCTATAACGTACGCCTACAAGCTTATATAATATAAGCGTTGCTAATTAGTTAACAGCAACAAAATTAGAACAATACATACATAGCGTAGCAGCAATAACCCCTAGTGTAACGCCTACGTTATGTTTATAATCCCCCCTTAGGGGACTAACAGCAACAATAGCAGCAACAGCAGCAGCAACAAGAGTGCCTAGCTCTACTTTAGCATAGTTAAATACCTTGTTTATAACCTAAACAAAGACACTTAATAGGCAAGTATAAGGGAGTAGAAGAACGTTACATAGCCTAGTAAACCTTTAGGTCCTTAAGAAGTAAAGGCAGTATAGGGCACTTTACTCTAGATAAAAATTAGCTTAATTTGCTGTTTAGTTAGCAAGATAGTCTTATATTAACAATCTAGTATAACACTATGCTATAAATATTACATAGTTAACAAGGACAGCTTTATTAACACCTGCTAACAGTAAGTGCCCTATAAAAGCATACTTAGGGACTAAGAGACGCTACTATAGGCAGCTAACAGGGTATTAGGCTACTAAAGGAGGCGCCCCTTAGAGAACGCTTTCTCTTAACTACTTTGCCTTACAGCCTATAGGGTCCCTCCTTCTCTCCTAGTCCCTGCTAGCTCTTAGCGCCCTCCCCTTACTAGGCAGACGCTAAGCTAACATAAGGTAGCTAGCAGCAACTAATCCCTTATAGGAGCCTTATCTAACAGCGGTTATAGGGGGCTCTAGGGCTTACAGACGCCCTAAGCAGGAGGTGCTAAAGAACAGGGGCGTGAGGGAGTCTAGAGCAGCAGAGCTGTACCTGTTTGTACTAGAAATTACGTAAATTCGTAGGCAGAAGAGCGCTAGGGGCGTAAACAACTATAGACAGCACTATAATATTTAAATATATAACTAAATATAAATTCTACTTTTTTTCCCTAATAAATTATGACTTTTTTTAAAATATAAAAAATGCTTTAAAAATATATATTAAATACTTATTAAAATTAAATATAAAATAAGTAGAAAATTTCTACTTATTAAGTAGTTGTTTACGTGCCAAAAAACCCACTTATTAAGTGGAAACGGTTTTCCACTCATTGAGTGGAAACCGATCCGCAGTGTGTTCTTGGTAATTTGGTAGTGGTTACCGACGATGGGGAATGGGAAAGGCCCAGGAGGTAGCCTCCGCCTAAGCAGGAGCATGCGCCCATAATCAACGACCAAAAGAATGAGGGCCAGAGCAACGGCACTGGTGGCCGCTGTAGATATCAGCTGGCGAGGATCGTCACCGATATGATCTAGTAGCATGTTTGCGAGTAAGCTGAACGGAGTGAGAATAGCAGATATCAGGAGCCTCACGTCAGAATCTGATGCTGCGTGAAGATATGACGGCTTCTCATGATGTCTCCGCTATTTAGTTTCGCGAGTAGCGATTAGAGTCCGTTATCCATTGCGGGGCTCCAGATCCCCGCAATCACGAGCATCATTTTTCGAGCACCCACATACAAGGTCAAACTTGGAGATTCTATGGAGCTTCGAAGTGTAAGAAACCAAGATCGCCGCGCTTCGTTCGCCGGAGCGGACGAGATTCGCCACTGGAGGGATGCATTTTTTCGTGAAGACCTCCCAAAAGGCAGGAAATTTTCCGGGCAAGCATACATCGTTGTCAAAGGCGTTAGCTGTTTTTTCTCTTTATATTTCTCAAGCGTGTTCACTTCTTCAAACCAACGGGTTTCAGGGTTCAGGAAACCATACATTAATTCTAGATTAAAACAAAAGCAACTTAATTGCAGTAGGATACTTTGAGCTGCAACCAAGGAGGCTTCCAACCATAGTACTCTGTACACACTACCTATATATGTAACAGGAGTCTGGACCAATGAGCACCGTGCCCTTGTCAGCAAGGTCCAAATAAATTCACGTGGTACCTTTTGCTACCACTTTTTCGAAGTCCGAGGTGACGAACTCTGAGAAGGAAAGTACTCCGAGAAGGCCCTGGATAGCACACGTTCTCGAAGATGCAGCTGGGTATGTTTCTCCGCACCCGCTAAGCCCGATGAAGGTAAATGTTGATGTGGTGCTGAAGGCTTGGCTGTGGGGCTCTTCGCTCACACCAAGACTGTTCTAACGGTCGAAGTCTGAGCAACGCCACACCCATGACACAAGTCAGATATAAGCCACCTCAAGACCCGATCATTTCCATGTGGCTGAAGAGGCCACCGCACAGGGCTGCGGCAACGGACCTTTTCCGCACCTCGAAACCACTTCTTTGGCGGAAAAGCTCACATTCCCTGGACGCACCGAACCCTGGCCTCTGTCCGATTCAAGATAATTATCGCCAACTCTGGAGCCCGTAAACTAGAAAGATGCCTTCATAATCTTAATAACTAGAACAGACATCCATTCATTTAGCTCTACCTTTCCGTTGCCAAGAAGGTCGTGGAAACCATACGCTGTGAAGCGTAACATCATATCCAGCGTGTAGGTGAAACAGGGGAGAGCATATCCAAGTATTTACAATCATGAAACATATCATCATCCTCGCCTGAACCGCCAATTTATCCTAGGGTAACATCCCTATCAACACCGTGACTCACTGAATGGTGGTCTCGAGTTCCTTTCGGGACATTGTCCATTGACATGTATCAGTTGAACGACAAACCTCCCTCCACGAGCCCTACACCATTGGTCGATATACTTGTAACCATGCTGGTTTAGATCACATGGATGCGTTGACCGCGATGGAAGGAAACGGAGCGGGTTAAGAACGTACAATATATGAGCAGCCTAACTGACATCGCGGCCTCTAACGTTAGTTGAGGCAGGTCAAGTACAACTCGTCCGTCTCCCAGTCGGCCCGAATATGTATGATTTCTTCCTCTACCGATACCTACTCGTATATTCAACAATCCCCGCATTGTTCTGAGATTGTGGGGCCTCTACAGCCTCTTCTCCTTTGCCCAAGTTTACCCCCAGATTTTATTGCCTCTGGGTCCACTTCCGGATCCACATTTTCAGCTCGGCAGGCTCGGCCAAGCAGGACTCGGCCCGACAGGACCCACCACTGCGAATCAGGACGGTATGTTTGCTGCCAGTCCCTTACTCGCGCAAGTTCAAAACTCGAGCTGCGTCTCTGGGGAACCTGGAGTCTGGAGCGTTGTCAAAGGACGAGATAAGCTAGCCCCACCTCCTAATACAGCATGCTCCAAATGCCACGAGCATATTTGAGACCACCCGGTCCATACTTTCCATCCCCTAGGAATCGCCGTTGCAGATACTCATTTATTTCTAATCAGTTGTTTCTTCCACGGTGCTACTCGCCCACTTGCTTACAATGGCTTTCGGTATCTTGGATGATCGGAAGCTAGAAAATGTTCCTGGCACAGCGCCCTTGTCCGACTTCATCTCAGCGGTTCCTCAAGTTGGCGACGTTGATACGTCGACGCTGAAACACGACGAGAATGGAATTGTTCTCATCCCGCAACCTACTGACGACCCTAACGACCCGTACAATTGGCCACGATGGAAAAAAGAAATGTTTACCGTCACGTTTGCGTTTGGCTGTGGATGTGTTGGTGGTATGGTTTCCCCTTCCTATGCCCACACACAAAACTTGGAGAACTCCACTGACATGATTCGCTCGTTCGTTCAGCCGTTGGACCCCTACTAGGTCCTGCATTAGTCCAGCTATCCGAAATGTTCGATGTCTCTTTGACAACCTGGAACATTGGTATGCAGGGTGGCACGATTGCTTGCATTGCAGTTGGCAGTCTGATTTTCAACGCCCTCGCTGTCAAGTATGGAAAACGCCCCATCTATCTTGCCACAACGGTGGGGTTGATGATTACATGCTTCTGGGCCGCAGCTGCCAACAGCTTGACGTCTTTAATCGTGTCTCGGCTGTTCATGGGCTTCTGCATGGCTCCTTTTGAGGCCCTCGTTCCGGCCTCAATTGCAGATGTTTGGTGAGTTGAGAGCCGTATCCGTACAGTGTCATGATTTCCAAATTACTAAGTCTTAGTAGGTTCGTCCATCAAAGAGGGTTCAGATCGTCTATCTTCAATCTTGGAGTGTTGGGCGGTATCAACCTGGCCACACCTATCAGTGGCAACATCATCCAAGATCTCGGATACCGTGCTTCCTTCAATATCATGGGAGCCTTTTTCGCGATAAACGTTCTCCTAGTGATCTTTTTCATGCCAGAGACGGCCTACCGCCGAGAACCCACAAGCATAGATCTTACCCGCCAGGTAACACTGTTACTCCAATTTTACCTAGGCACTTATTAACGCATCCTAGGTTTCCCTTGACGATTTCGAAAGCAACCCCAAGAAAGATACGTCAGTATCCCACATCGAAAGCTCCGAGCCTACAACCCGCACCAATCCTCCCACTCCCTACTCTTTTTGGAGCTGGAAAGAGCTGGCGCCCTACTCTGGGTATAACGCCGACATCAAATACTCCGCATTCTTCATCCGGCCTTTTACCATGCTGCTTTCTCCAGCCGTCGCATGGGGCACACTGCTCTTCACCACCAGCATCTCCTGGCTCGTTGGTATTTCCATCACGCTGTCCCAAATCTTCTCCGCGCCTCCATACAACTTCTCTATCAAAGCTGTCGGCGCTTGTAACCTCTCCGCCTTTGTAGCATCCATTATCGGCATGGCGGTTGCAGGTCCATTGATTGACGGCATCGCGAAGAAAATGTCCAAGGGGAATCGGGGAATCTTCGGTAAGTGAGGGATGAATGAATGAATGTTGGCGTCGACAGACCGAATTGAACGGACCTCTGCGTCCTTCCACACTAGAACCCGAATTCCGCCTCCCAGCCATGGCATCCTATCTCTGTCTGACGGCCGTCGGCTTCTTCGCCTGGGGCCAGTCCGCCTACGCCCAGGACCCCTGGCCCATCCCCGTCGTCGTCTGCCTCGGCATGATCAATCTCGGTATCCAACTCTCCGTCACGGGCATCGTCACGTATGTCGTCGACTGTCATGTCGACCGTGCCGGCGAAGCCTTTGCAGCGATGAACTTTGTCAAGAACATGTTTGCGTTTGGGCTGGTGTTTTATCTGAATGATTGGCTGTCGAAGGATGGTGTCCGGAAGGTGTTTTTCAGTATTGGCGGCGTGACGGCCGCTGTCTCGCTTTTGACGGTGCCGATGTATATTTTTGGGAAGCGGGCCCGCAGCTGGGTGTATCGGTCAAAGGTTCTGGATAGATTTGGTGCGGATACTACGATGAACTGAGCCTAGAATTTGACGGCGAGGAGTTGTACGGAATATGAGTGTAAACTGGCAAGACCTGGTGCTTTTGGCACATCTGGCCGACTCTGTAGCCAGATAGAGTTCATATTCCCTGGACATAGATGATAGAAGTATCCTGTTCCTAGTCAAATGTCTGTCCATGCTCGGCCACACAGGAGCAATGCTCTGGGTAGTGCTTTCCTAATGCTTAGTATGATACCGACCTCTATTTTGACTATATATGCGAATGCGACGCAGAAAACAGTAGAGCACACGCGATCACACCCATGCATATAAGCGCCCACTCCCATCTCATTCACCAAGAGCCCATCCCCTCCTCCGCCGAACCTCATCTTCCCTTCTTCTCCTCCTTCCCTTCAAGATCCCTCAACACTCTCTTAACAGGCCACACAAACCCCTCCTCAACTCTATCCGTCTTACCGTCCTCCATAGTAATCAGGTACTCGACGATCGCCATTCCAACATAAGCCCCGATGCCCGTCAGAACATGCCACCAACCATGCAATTCAAAGAGAAACCCCAATGGAAGGCCAACGTGACGTTTGAACGCGGTAACGTGGCCGCACAAGTGTTGATCGATGTTCCAAACGAAGTAGCCGAGGAGACCGCACCCTGTGTCCACGTTAGTCAACTGTCAGACCAGTATCCAAACCTCATGTTCATTCCACCATACAAAGCTACTCGAACGCGGAAAGAACACAGGAGGAGAAAAAAAGTGTCGGGACATACCCGTTCCAAACGTCGACAATCCCCGCAACTTCCGCTTCGCATCGACATTCTTCACTCTCTCGCGAATCAGTCTCCGGATCTCGCGTCCGACAAAGATAACCAAAATTCCGAAGGTTAAGACGTGGACCAGGATCTCGTCGGCCCAACAGTGGTAGACGGAGACGGGGATGAGGATGCCTAGAAAGAGGATTGTCGTGCGGAGACGTTCGGCGGCGGGTTTCTTGAAGGTGAGAATTTGGTGACAGAGGGAGCCAACTGCAACGAGCATAGAGAGATCATCGCCTGTGGTATGTTAGTCTTGTGGGTTGTGTGGTGGGTGAATGGGGGTGAATGGTGATGATATAAAAGGGGGTTGAGGTTGAAGGGATGGAGCAGGGGTGTGATAAAGTAGCTTGAGGTATCTGAGTACCCGAACAGAGAGGCTCATGTGTTCGGCTCATCTTTCTAACATTGAATAAGGCTCGGGCGGAAACGAAGAGCAAGACGAGGTGGGACCATGATGGCCAGAAGATACTCCATGAAGAAGAGGACATAGGAAGTCAAAATGATCCCGGCTCGAACTTGAGAGCGTAAGAGAGGGAAGCCCTCCAAAGAAAAAAGAAAATTCCATCCACATAACCAAAACGGACAAACTGAAGAAGAAAACAAAAAACCACCTACCCATCTGGCTATGATACTTCAACGTAGCATGATAGTACCCGGACAACACTCCCACACTAATAAGTCCCCAATACGGCAACGCCAGCGTTGAGAAGACTCCGCCATCATCTTTGCGCTGCACTCTCCTTATTCCATGGATGCCATAAATAACTAAAATCGCCGTCAACCAAGTTAAACAGCTCCCACCTCATGCGTTCGTCCAATGGAGGGAGTAGGGAGAACATAACATACTGTAGGTAAGATTCGTAAGCGTATTAACGAACTCGCCAATATAATGCGTAATGACGTAGTCCTATGTATCTCTGTATTAATTCTGCAAGCCCCTTTTTCATCTCGTTACGGCACGACGCCGTGTCGATGTGTACATACCTCTTCACAGAAACTACACATTCACATCAACATCTCGTCCGATCGGGATTGGATTCGGAAACATCCGGGAAAGCCCCAAACAAAAACACACTGTACTTACTTTTGATTCGAATTCGGCGGGCCCCAAGCCCCTGTTCCGGGGCTCTGCGCGTACGGTTTGCGGAGGAGATCCATTACAGAGAATGGGATTTGAGGATGAGAGGGATGGGGGATTGGATGGATGGATGGGGAGACGATTGTGCGGTGAGAGGCAGCAGGGCTGTAAAGTGGTTTGAGGTTCGTATTGGCAGACTACCGGTCCGATTATCGATACCGGGCTCAGATGTTTGCCGAGAAGGGGTGGCCAATCATGATGGCGGAAGTCATGCAGGTCGCAAGCTATGCTTTTTGGGTCGTGAGCGGTTTATATGTGTAGAACAGGAGATGTGGATGGGTTTGGTGGCATGCGTGATTGTTGTCATGAGATGAGAGCCCTCTGTTGGGAAGCTAGGTATACGGACTTCGTAATTGTTCGTGAAAGATTGTCTCGTCACATGTAATTGTATAGGTATGTTCCAAGAACAAAAGGAGCAAGGACATTAGAGAACACTTGAGAAGAGAGTATAGTTAAGGGCTAACAAACTTAGTTCAACGACGCTAGACGTGAATTTTGTACGTTCATGTTCATATCAAAATAACAATTTCAAACAAAGCTGACTGGGCTCACCCATCTACCAGCGATGCACTACCATGAAGAACGCGATCTCGCCCGTCTATCTACTCAATCTAGCAAAATCATATTAAAGATCCCTCTTGATCTCTCCAAGAAGAGCACTTTTCCAATGTCGTATAGCCAACGTGCCAACAAACAATACGGACGAATCAATCCCTCCGCTGCCTTCTCTGACCACCGACCCAACCCCCTCAATCCCAACCTTGGAACTCTCTTCCGGACCAAGCCAAACGGTCCGGATTTCTGCAACACTTTCTCCTCCGGACCTCACGAAAATCCACGCTCCAAACGTCGAACTGCGAGATCCCCCCAGCACGAAATCCGCCTCAGCTTAACTCCACCTAAATCCTGGAGTGTTTGCGCGGAGCTGCTTCATTGGATTGGTCCATCGGCGTTAAGCTAGCGCCGGAGTGGGGCAAACGGCCCAGGTACCACAACATCATCATTTATTGTACCGGAAGGCTTGACACACGCCACTTCGTTGCGAAGTGTATAAAGACTAGAGGGCGAAGGGTTGAATTGAGACGCACTGCAGCTGATACCTGGACCACAAAGCTCTCACGACATTAATTCAACATCGTCTGAACAATACAGCAAATTTTCCCCTTCTCGATATCTATAAACTCCCAGCGACACAATGGTCAAGCTAGTAGGCAAAGAAGTCGGAAACATTGGCTACGGCCTCATGGGTACGAAATCATATCTTCTATTTGGTTTCCAATTCTAACAATTACCTCAGGACTGACCTGGCGCGCGAGTCCCCCATCCAATGAACAGGCCATGAAAGCCATGAAAACCGCTCTGGCCTGCGGATGCAATGCCTGGAACGGCGGAGAGTTCTATGGACCGCCGGACCGAAATTCTCTACACATTCTCAACGAGTACTTCACAAAGTATCCCGAGGATGCCGAGAAGGTCGTGCTTTCCATCAAAGGGGGCGCGAATCCCAAGAACCACAGTCCCGATGGCAGCAGGGAGAACATCCAGCGCAGCATCAACGAATGTTTGAAGGTGCTGGATGGTAAGAAGTTTCTTGACCTCTTCGAGTGCGCGCGAGTCGATCCGAACACACCGATTGAAGACACCATTGGTTACATCGCCGAGTTTATCAAAGCTGGCAAGCTCGGCGGTATTAGTTTGTCAGAGGTTGGTGCCGAGTCCATTCGACGGGCCGCGAAGGTGCACAAGATCTCCGCCGTCGAGGTTGAGTTCTCACTCTGGTCGACGGACATCTTGGAGAATGGCGTCGCGGAGGCATGCGCGGAGCTCGACATCCCCATCGTGGCTTACTCACCGCTGGGACGCGGATTCTTGGTAAGTCTCTTGTTCGTTTTTCGAGATTTCCCAGCAGAACCGTCGGCTCCAATGACCTGACTTGAATCGAAATGCTAACGGTGTCTAGACCGGCCAGTTCAAAAAGTTCGAAGACCTACCCGAAGACTCGATGCTGAGATTGTTCCCGCGCTTCCAGCCAGACGTCTTCGACGAGAACCTGAAGCTCGTGACGGAGGTAGAAAAGATCGCGTCGAAGAAAGGGTGCTCGAACGTGCAGATCGCCATGGGGTGGGTAATCGCCCACAGCAAGAAAAACGGACTGCCGGAGATTCTTCCA
>MCFA01000390.1:0-22506 GCA_002105025.1 Clohesyomyces aquaticus
AATCTTAGCTTCAAATCCTATCCAAAAAAAGGCCTATATACGGGCGTAGTTCGGCCGTAACCAGGGCCCCTAGCTACGGTACGTACGCCCCTAGAGGCCTGTTCGTTCGTTCAGATGACTAATGACTACGCTCTCGTAACTACGCTCCGAACTACGTACGGTTGGCCACGCTGAGCTCGTTGCTGTCATGAGAACAGAGAATAACCATGACATTGATAAAACAACCACTAACACTGCGGATCGGTTTCCACTTAATGAGTGGAAAACCGTTTCTACTTAATAAGTGAGTTTTTTAGCACGTAAACAACTACTTAATGAGTAGAAATTTTCTACTTATTTTATATTTAATTTTAATAAGTATTTAATATATATTTTTAAAGCATTTTTTATATTTTAAAAAAAGTTATAATTTATTAGGGAAAAAAAGTAGAATTTATATTTAGTTATATATTTAAATATTACAGTGCTGTCTATGGTTGTTTGCGCCTCTAGCGCTCTTCTGCCCACGAATTTACGCAATTTCTAGTATAAACAGGTACAGCTCTGCTGCTCTAGACTCCCTCACGCCCCTGTTCTTTAGCACCTCCTGCTTAGGGCGTCTGTAAGCTCTAGAGCCCCCTGTAACCGCTGTTAGATAAGGCTCCTATAAGGGATTAGTTGCTGCTAGCTACCTTATGTTAGCTTAGCGTCTGCCTAGTAAGGAGAGGGCGCTAAGAGCTAGCAGGGACTAGGAGAGAAGGAGGGACCCCATAGGCTGTAAGGCAAAGTAGTTAGGAGAGGGCGTTCTCTAAGGGGCGCCTCCTTTAGTGGCCTAATACCCTGTTAGCTGCCTATAGTAGCGTCTCTTAGTCCCTAAGTACGCTTTTATAGAGCACTTACTGTTAGCAGGTGTTAATAAAGCTGTCCTTGTTAACTACGTAATATTTATAGCGTAGTGTTATACTAGATTGTTAATATAAAACTATCTTGCTAACTAAACAGCAAATTAAGCTAATTTTTATCTAGAGTAAAGTGCCCTATACTGCCTTTACTTCTTAAGGACCTAGAGGTTTACTAGGCTATGTAACGTTCTTCTACTCCCTTATACTTGCCTATTAAGTGTCCTTGTTTAGGTTATAAACAAGGTATTTAACTGTGCTAAAGTAGAGCTAGGCACTCTTGTTGCTGCTGCTGTTGCTGCTATTGTTGCTGTTAGTCCTCTAAGGGGGGATTATAAACGCAACGTGGGCGTTACACTAGGGGTCATTGCTGCTACGCTATATGTGTATTGTTCTAATTTTGTTGCTATTAACTAATTAGCAACGCTTATATTACATAAGCTTGTAGGCGTACGTTATAGACTAATACATGTCGTTAATCTAGCGTTGCACTGTTATAGGTAGGCGTCTCTTATCCTTGTCAAGCAGCAGCAGGTCGTACGCTGTGGGCATGTAGTGATTGCCCACAAGACCTGCGGCCTATTTATAGTAGTTTTAGCGCTTAAAGTCTAGCAGGTTGTTAGTAAGGCTTCTGTAAAGCTTTAACGGCGAGTTTGCTATTGTCTTAACTTGCTTAAGGAACTGCTCTAGCGACTATTAGGCGTAATATTAGGGGGGTCCACATTCTTAAATGTTTTATGCTAGGTGTAGCAGGTAGTGTATTTAGATTATACAGACCTGCAGGTACTACAAGTCTCCGCTATAGTACAGCCGCTCGTAGTTGTAGACAAACGACGTAGCAAGCTCCCTAATATAACTAATGTCTACGCTAAGTATGCTTGTATGCGACACTAGCCTAAAGAGCTCTTGAAACTCTATAAAGTTGTTATAGTATAGCTTAGGTAGCTTCCCCTTAAGAACAACTAGACCGTACGTTAGTACCCACGCCTTCTACTCTAATGACGTCTAGAGCTTCTAGCCCTTTGTAGAGCGAGGGGCGGTGCTAATTGCATATGGCACGTCCTCCTAGGACTCTAGCAGGCTTCTGTCTAGGAGCGTAGCATTAGGGGTTGTAAGCTGCTAGTCTCCTACTAGGTCCTGCAGTTTTATCTACGTCTATAGGCAAAATAGGGCCTTTAGGATGTTATAGGCTATATAGTGTATTATATTAATTAGAAAACTGCCTAGAAAGGCTAGTGTTAGGCAGTTAAGCAGCACTAATTATTATAAGATTCCTATGTCGCGTAATAACTTTCTATATAACTCTTTCTTTTAGCTTATGTTATTAGTTGCTTCTGCTATAGCTTCTATAATATTATAGAGTTCTCTAGGATAATCTCTTATAGTTAGGTTGTCTCTATAGGGGAAGTAGTAGGTCTTTCTGTCGCCTAAACACCCTTTAATATTGCAGAGTTAACAGGCTTTTTTTAATGCACCTAGGGTTCTCGTGCCTATTACGCCTGCTACTGCAGGCCCATTACCTGTTTACTATAGTTAGCTCTTGTTATATTATAGGGTGTATATATGCTAGTAACTAAAATTAGGTGCGCCTAGAGCGTGAAGTATTTGCTTGCTATAGCGTCGTTGTTAGCTTAAGGCGTGTTAACAAACAACCTATTAAGGGCGTTTAGTACTCCCTTATTAAGCGCTTGTAGCTCCTCTATTAGAGGCTCTAGGAAGGTATCTATATACTTAGGATTAGCAGTTCTAGGTATAGTTAAAATTATTAGCGCGTTGTCCTCTTTGTTACGCACTGTTAGAGGTAGGTTTAGGTTATATATAACTAACAGGGTAAACTTTTAGTAGGCCTTAGGGTTCTTTATAAAACTAACTCTGTTAAGAGTTATTTAGAGAGCTAGGTTATAGGGGTCCCTAAATTTCTATAAGACGCAGCAGCAGTGTTTATACTATAACCTAGAGAATACGTCCTCTATTTTGTTGCTCTTGCTGTTAACAGGGAAGTAGTGTTAGTACGCCTGTAGTTCGTTTGCTTAGACTAGGTTCTCGTACTATATGAGTAGCCTAGGGATTAAAGGGATGTATAGAAGGCTAGATTTTAGCGAACTAGAGTCTCTTAAACGGTACCTTGGCCTACTGCAGACTGCGCAGTTTATTAGGTCAATATGCTGCCTAACAAATACTATACACCCCTAAACGTAGCAGTTATACTACTTTAGTTCTAATAGCACCTTATCTATAAGCAGCGTATAGCCTTTCTAGACTAGATCTCCTATATTAATATCATATACGCGCTAAAGAGCAGCCTGTTGCTTCTTCTATATTAATCTTAGCGTACCTATCCACGCGTTATACATTTAGAGATTAATAAGTTGCTTTTTTTGTTCTATAAGCGTTAGTCTATAGTATTAGGCAAGTAACGACTTACTAGGAGAGAGTCTATCTACGTTACATTAGCTAAGACTTTTATAGTTATATGCTAATTTAGATAGGAAATTGTCTACTGTTAGGGTCTCCTAATAAGGAATACTATTATCCTCTGCTGCTTTGTCCTTGTAGTGTTGCGTATTTAGCGTGTAGCATTATAGCAATCCTTATTATTGCTATTATTATTGTTGTTTTACTACTGTCGCTTACGTCTTCCTTGTTAGTGTTATTAAGGGCCTGTTGTTGTCTATACTCTTCTAGTATATTAGCCTCTGCTTAATTAAACCTAAACCCCCTGTCTCTATATATCTTAAAGTGTTAGTAGTAGGTTCTTTAAGACATAGTGTGTCTCGCACTATTCTCCTTTAGTATATAGCACTAACAGTAGAACTTCTATAGCTTAGGGGCTAGTTAAGGGCGTAGGCAGCTAGCTTAATAGAGGGCAGCAACGGCAGGCGTTTAGGGCATTATGGGCGATAGGTTCAGGGGGTCTAAGGACGGCGGTAGTATAGGCAAGAGCCTAGCAGAAGAGTTTTTAGGGAATAGTAGAGGGGAGGGAAGGTAGGAAGGTAGCAAGATAGTATAGTTAGTGTAGAGTCTAGTCTACTAGTAGGCGCCTCTGTTTTAATATACTAGCCTAATTATAACAATATAAAGACAACACTATAGAATTATATTAGCGTAACAAAAATCTATACGTTAGAGACTTGCTATATAATAGAGCAAAGTAAAATAGTAAATTTCTACGCTAGCAGGCTATATACTCTATACTTTATACTCCTCTTGCTTTCCCCCTGCCTGTTGCCTGCCCACCGCCGCCATGCTAGAATATCTAAATACTCTGCTAGATAGCACTAAAAAAGCAGCGCCTACTGTCCTGCAGTCCCTAACGCTAGTTAAGGCTTATAAATTAGATAGGACCTTAGCAATACCTATAACTATAACTATATTAGAGCTAACTATTCTAGCACTAAAATAAGCTTTATAGAAGTTAATTGCTATAGTGTCTTTATTGCTAATTTACTTTGCTGTTTCTATTATATAATAGAGTATGCCTTTACTACTAAGAGTGTAACTCTTAAGGCTAACTCTCCCTAATATAACATAACTTCTCTAAATATAGTTACTAAGTGCCTTTAGCAGCCTAATACTAAAACAACACTAGGCTCTAGGTGCTTACTCTCTTTTAACTTAGAGAGACTACGCGCTAATACGTTAAAGCAAGCAGCAGTACACGTAAGTTAGCTTAAATCTATAAGCAAGCTATTATGTTAGATCAAGAAAGACTAGCAGCAACAGACTAGGCACTCCCTCGCTAGACTGTTAGAGGAGGACAAGCAGCAATTAAGGCCGCTACTAAATTGACGTAGTAAAGGACTTATGTGGAATAACCTCTTCTTGCTATACTTTGCTAGAGTTAAGGAGGATAAGGTTCGCAAGGATCTAAAGGGGTTGCACTGCGCCCCTAGCAACTAGCTATTCCTAGACCTTTCCTTGCAGTAGAAGAGCTAGGCAGAGTCTAAGAAGAGATTTAAGAGGTTCTAGGAAGAATCTCTTCCTAAGTCTTATAAAAATTAAGCTTATATATAGATAGAAAGGACTATATAGTACTTTACTACGTGATTATAGCACTATAAAGTATAGAAATTAACTTTAATTTATTATAGGAACATCTTATATTATCTAAGCTCTAGTTCTCTATAGAAAACTCTTAATATTATTAATTTTTAATTAAGCAACCTACATTTTATATGCAAATATGTAAGCTTACGTGACAGTCTAATTCATAGAGTTAATTTAGGCAGCAATTAGCATCACAGCAGCAGGTAGCGAATATAGTATAATGCCAAGACACTAGCGCGCTAGACTCTTACTTACTCCTTGCTAGAGTCTTACTCTATACTCTTATATACTCTAATTTATATAAGAATCTTATATAAATTTAAGTAGTAAAAGAGTAGCTATCTAGAGTAAGAGAGTAGCTACAGTATCACGCACTCGTCCTAATTAGGTATAGCGCCGCGCTAAGGTATTTACCTCCCCTCTACAGAGCTTAATCCTCTGTCTCCTTAACACTCTCTACCTCTATTATACCTCTAATTCTCTCTATATACTAACCTTAAGCCTAACTCTACCTTATTAACTAACTAATTCTCCTCTATATAACAACAATATTAAATAACTCCTGCTATCTAACGTAAACTAGCAAGTTAACCTTTACCTATGTAATTATAATAGTAAAGGTAGATGCTAACACCCTGCTCCTGCTTAGATCCTCCTTAATAATATCTAAACATAGTATTTTAAATCCTAGCAAGCCTAAAATCTAACACTAAGGGAGTTGCTTCTAATAAGCATATAGCTCCTTAAGCCATTGCTAGTCTACCTACCGTAGCAAAGAGAAGGAAAATCTCTCTCCCCTTAACTAAAGCTTCATTAACTAGCCTTGTACACAGCCTGCCCGCCTAACTTAACTGCCTAGACTAACTGCCCAAGCCCAGGCAACGAGAAGGAAAGTTGCCCTCCCTTAACTAAAGCTTTATTAACTAGCCTAGTATAGCTTGTCTGCCCACACTCTTGCTCCTTAACGCTAGCCTATAGCAATTGTTTAACTTAGCAATACTAGGTATGTAATAGATAAAAAAGAAAGAGCTATTTTTAGTAATAAATTAAGGGCGACTAACAAAGGCTAATTAATTAATTATAAGCCTTCTAAGGCGCCTAGTTAGCTTATAATTAGTAGCTTAGTCTTCTTTAAAAGCCTTACTGCTAGCGTAGTCTCTAAGCCTATAAGTCTAGCAGTATATGTTTATGTAGCAGGGTCTTCTTTAGGAGCCTATAAGTTCGCTAGCAATAGCCTCCTTTAGGAGGCTGCCCCTATAGGGTACTTATATAGGTTAACAACAAGTTCAAGTAGGCAGTTATAGAAAATCCCCTTAGCGCTCTAGCGTGTTTAGGCGATTTAAACCTTAGTATCTTACTAGCTAGCCTAGTTAGGCGGGTGGCTATTGTTAGCTCGTTGCGAAAGTCCTATTTAGTGCGTGGGCAGGTGCTTTGTGAGGAGCTACGCTCTACTGGTACTAGTGGAGGCTCGGCACTCCGAGTATATAGATGAGCTTCCAAGCTTCCTTCACACATCAATCAAGTCTCTACTTTCTGAAGCCACCAACTTCACAGTTATGAGCCCAGCTATCGCTTAGTCTGTTATATATTACTTAATTCACCTATCGTTTGGACCAAAATACGTGTACAGAACTCAAAGTTCTTGAAATAACACCTATACAACGTCGCCGCAGACGCCAAACACCCTCTATAACCCTATACAACGTCGCCGCAGACGCCAAACACCCTCTACAACCCTCTATAGCGCGTTAAACGCCTACGAAACGCCTACGAAACGCATACGGAGCCACGTACATTACCCAATACCTCCTCCATCAACTATCCGCCTACAATGACCCTAAACCTCCAGGAGTACAACACCAGGCCCAAGGACGCCATGGTACTGCTCAGTAGCTAGCAGGAGTGGGACAACTAGTGGTTTGTGGTGAAGGATGCAGCTAAAAAGGCTAACATATAGGAATACGTTGACCCTGATGCCGAGGCAGCCAAGGAGGCAGAGCCCAGCAGGCCAGAGGAGCCAATCTACCAGAACTACCCAGCCTACAACAGCTCAGGTACTTCGTTAGAAAGGCAGGCAGAGAACTTTGCAGAGCTGTTAAAGGAAGACAAAGAAGCCTACAAGTTCGCATATAAGGTGTAGAAATTAAAAGAGATAGTATACAGAACCAAGAAGATTGCTCTCAACTCGCTCACAGATCTAGTTATAAGAACAATCAACACCTCCTACTTATGTATTATACAAGATAAGGAGGACCTCCAAGGACGGCTCAAGCGCCTAAAAGCTCACTTTGCTCCTAAGGCCTAGAGAAGAGAGAGGACTCTGTCTCTAGCAATAGAGAACTTGCATAAAGGCAGGGGGAAAGGCAAGAGCATAGAAAGCTAGGGACTGGACTAGATCACCACTATGAATTAAGCAAGGAAGGCTAAACTCCCTAAAACGGACGGATAGAGAGCCCAGCGCCTGTTCCTTAAAGCGGTGAGCAAAGAAGGGGCTAAGGGGGCAGGCTACGCCCAAAACATTAGCATCTCGACGCTAGCTGCAGAGAAGAAAGGCGAGAATCCTCCACTTTTCTCTAAAACAGTAGACATATAGCTTTCATATTAGTTGCAGCTACCTTAAAAGGGTAGAGCTCCAGCAGGGTCATTTGCGGCTGAGGCCACTACCTTGGCCTCAACACTCCAGGTGGCCGAATACGAGACTAGCGCGAAGTCTAAGCGAGAAGCTCAGAACAAGGCTAGCAAAAGGCTCCAGGTTAGAGAACTAGATAACAGAGGCTTGCCTAAGTGTCTCTATGGCTTCTGTCACTAACCCACTAATTGCTAGTTGCTACAGCCTAAGAAACGCCCAGCCAATTCAAGAGTTAGCAATACGCAGGCCAAAGCTTTCGAGAAGGCCTGCAAGGACTATCCAGGGTATCTAAGGAAAGCTCAAGCTCTAATTGCTCAGGAAACCAGGGAGGCAGAGCCTGAGAGGCCAAGGACTTTCAACCTCGATGGGGGTTCGAACCGCCCAGCCCAGCTACGGACCAACGCGGTATACAGCCCACCAGCCCAGCTACGGACCAACGCGGTATACAGCCCACCAGCCCAGCTACGGACCAACGTGGTATACAGCACACCAGCCCAGCTGCGGACCAATGCAGTATACAGTCCACCAACTGAGCAGCAGCGCTATCCCAATCAGGTGTTCAACGCTGTAGATCCAGTGGTTGAGCTACCGCTGCTAGACAGGTGGATCCTTGACTCTGGTTCAAATATCCATATTTGCAACTCAACAGGCTTCGGATGGGAGGAAACTCATGAGGCTAGAGCAGATGACGTAGTCTACGCTGGCGCCTCATGCAAGACCGTGAAGGCCTGGGGGACAGTACTCATCAACGCTCTTAGTGATAGAAAGATAGTTTTAGTGCGTCTGAACGACGTAGCTCTTATACCTAATTTCTTTACTAACCTAGTTTCGCTACTAAGAGTTATTAAGAAGAATATACACTTTAACTCTAGCAAGAGCCACCTCTATAGCTTAGAGGGAAAGATTATAGACGTTTAGTACAACAGGGGTCACTAGCTAGTAGACGCAGAGGACAATATTCGCGTGCCAAGGAACCAACTACGCGCATTTGCAGCAACCTCTTAGCGACCTCTACCACCTATACAAGCTTCACCAGCGCAGGCCCACGTGCTTGCAGGCCACATGGGGTTCAAGGTGATCGAACACCTCGAAGAGAACACTACTAGGATCAAGCTTATACCAGGGGACCCATGCCTATCATAGAGGGAGTGCGACGCCTGTACTGAGGCTTAAATGCATGAGCTTGTCAGCAGACGACCAAGGCAGTTCAAGGCTACTCGCCCCTTTATAAGAATATTAATTAATCTCATCTAATTAAGAGCTAGAGGAGAAGAATGTCTTAATAGAGACCTCTAGTTAATACATGGGATCTGTAAGTTTAGTAGCTAGCATCTATAGCAAACTATAAGAACTAAGTCAAAAGGCTTATATATACTAATTCTTAAGAGGTAGATTGCGTGAATAGAGCGTCTCACGCTCCTACTAGTTCTCTATATACTCTCTAACAACAAGTTTAAAGGGGAATTCTCTACTAACCTAGCTAATAAAGGCATTTAGCATGAGCTTAGGGCACCAGATGTACCTGCTTAAACTAGGGGGGTAGAAAGAGCTGGAAAGGAATTGACGAAGGTTGCTCGCGCCCTGGCCTGCTACGCCAAAATCCCTCTCAGCCTCACGAACGAGCTATATGGAGCTGCGGCCTACATACTCAATCGATTGCCTACTGAGCGATTAGACTAGAAAACACCATTTGAGCTTATACTAGGAGCCAAGCCTTCATGGGCTCACATGGATATTGTGGGCTCCCGAGCCTACGTACTCAATCAAGAGGTCCCTCAGGGTGAGAAGCTAGAGTCACAGACTATCATTAGGATATTAGTAGGCTTCAATGCCACTAATATATACCAAGTGTGGGTGCCGAGCCTCAATCAAGTGATCAGGGCTAGAGATGTTATATTCAAGGCCCCCACTGCTGAGAAAGAGCAAGGTTTTCCACCTATACCAGTGGTGCAGAGCCTAGTTGAGGTTATCCAAATTCCTGAGCTAGAGGAAATAGATGACCTCACCATCCAGATGCTCACAGGCCTCGGTTCCCAGGGCCACACGCTCACAGGCCTCGGTTTCCAGGGCCACACATCCTCCACCAGCGCTCCTTTAAGGAATACAGAAGAGACTCTTAAACACCTTAAGCAGCTTAAGCAGCTCGAGCAGCTCTCTCTTTCCCCATTCAATACGGAGAGGGCAGCCTCACCAAAAGACAGTGGAGCCCTAGGCTGGGCCCCGCCATCGCCAGAACAAACTCCAACGCCGGATCGTACTACTCTAGATAAGAGTACAAATGAGAGACGATTTAATGAGGCTCCTGCTGAACGCAGAGAACCTCAAAACCCTACTAAAGCAGGACCATCTCATCCTAGGAGAGGAGGCAGGCAAGCTGTACTCACTCTGGAACCAGGGAGGCCAGCTAATTGGCGTAGCTATGTGAGCACGGATCCTGACGACGACAATACACTAGCAAGGCAGTTCAACAACGCACCTCTACGAGGAGCTGCAGAAGTTAAAGAAGCGAACATCATCTAAGGAGAGAGGAGAACAAGGCGCTCCTAGAAGCCTCCATCGTATAAATCATACTACATGCTGGCCATAGCAGCCTCACTTTAATTAATAAATAAGAAGCCTCTACTAACAATCAAAGCTTAACTCTATTAAGACCAGCTTCTATCTTTGCTAAAACAGTTCAAGGATGTAAAGACTCACCTGTACGCAGACGGCTGGTACAGGGCAATAGAGAAGGAAATCAACCGCTGCTTTCAGATAAAGTGCTTTAAGACGACCTCAGCACCTCTATCAACGATTAATAAGATCCTCTCACTAATGTGGGTTTATACCTACAAGTTCAATGAGGATGGTTTCCTACAGAGCTTAAAGGCGCGTCTCTGCGTTTGAGGAGACATGCAGCAAAGCTGGGGGGAGACCTACGCAGCAACTCTAGCTGCAAAAGTCTTTCAAGTGCTGTTAGCTCTAGCTTCACTCTTTGGTCTCATCGCCTATCAATACGACGCCCTTAATGCTTTCCTGAACGCTCACCTACTAGAGGAACACTACTGCCGTACTCCAGAAGGCTTCCAGAGCCAGCTTGGCAGAATACTACGCCTCAAAAGAGCTCTGTATGGACTCAGGGAAGCTCCAAAGCTCTAGCTTAATAAGCTACGAAGAACTCTCAAGGAGCTTGGATTGGAACAGCACCCTAATATACCCTGCCTGTTCATGAGCAAACAGCTGCTAGTGTTCTTCTACGTTAACAATATAGTCGTCCTAGTACATCTAGAGAATAAGGCATATCAAATTTAGTTTAAAGAAGCTCTGCTTAGGGTATATAAGCTTCGCTGCCTAGGTGAACTGAAATAGTTCCTTAGTATACAAGTGCTACAAAACAAGGAGACAGGGCAGTACTCTCTGCTGCAGGACTCCTTCATATCGAAGGTAGCGAGCAAGTTCTCGCTCTAGAAAGAGAACAAGAAGTATCCTCTACATCCATTGCCAGAGGAGCCCCTGGAGCCATACACCAAGGAACTAGATCCAGAGCTAGTAAAGGAATACGGAGTTTTGACTGGCTCACTAGCTTATCTAGAGACCTGTACACGCCCAGATGTAGCTGCAGCTCACTCTATACTTGCTCAGCACCTTGTTAGCCCTGGCCCTGCCCACCTACGGTACTTAAAGCACTGCTAGCGCTATATTATTAGCACTCAGTATTTAGCCCTTTAATTAAACAAAGTAGTGGAGAGATTCGACTAGTATGTACAGGGAGATCCTACAGATGAACTAGTCTTCTTTGGAGCCTCTGATGCCTCCTACGCCGACTATACAGAGAGCAGGAGAAGCTCTCAAGGCCTACTTTTCAAGCTCGGGGGTATGACAGTTCACTGGCAATCAAATGTACAACGAACAGTCACTAAATCAACTACAGAGGCAGAGCTCTTAGCTCTCTCTGCAGCAGGCTCGGAAATGCGCTTCTAGATAAGGTTCTTTAACTATATATACTTCTCGCCAAACTGCTAGCCTATTCTATAGTGTGACAACTAGCAAACAGTAGGAATTGTTACTAGAGATCAGGACAAGCTAAAAACAAAGCTCAAGCATGTGGATATCCACTAGAGCTGGGTACGCCAAGAGACTTTAGCAGGAAGATTGCGAGTTAAGTGGAAGCCTACTGCAGAGATGCCCGCCAACGGATTGACCAAGCCCCTACCCAGGCAGAAGCATGCCGCCTTTATCAAGCAACTAGGCTTGGTAGATGTATCCTCATTAATTAAGAAGAGTTGGGAATTGCAATCTAAGTAGCCCTCAATTAGCAACTCGAAGCAAGGAGAAGACTTTCCTTTTACACCGCAAGTTATGTTTTATTTTAGCCTGTACGATGCTTAGTATAGCTCGTACTTTGACCCCTTGTTCAACACCTGGGAAGACTACACCAGCTGTATTCACAGCCTGGTTGCTTTTGTACCTTATTTTGACTACCAGTTCTCCCTCCTTGAGTACGTCCTGGGGGGGTATGTGAGGAGCTACGCTCTACTGGTACTAGTGGAGGCTCGGCACTCCGAGTATATAGATGAGCTTCCGAGCTTCCTTCACACATCAATCAAGTCTCTACTTTCTGAAGCCACCAACTTCACATGCTTGACGCAGGCTTGCAGGGACCTTTTATTATAAACCTAGACGTAGGTTTGTAGTAAAGCTACTTATAGGCTTGTTGTTAAGTACTAACACTAATACCACGTTAGAAGAGTTAACAGGCCGTGACTAGAAATAGTAGCTAGCAGCAGAGGGGTGAACTGTTCCCTTTAAGGCAAGCCTCTAGCTCCTCTGCTGTAACTGTTCTTAGAAGTGTAAGCTAGTTAAAGTTAAGGGCTCTGTTAGATTATAGGCGCCTTTAGGCTGCCTTAGTGTGCTCCTAAGTGCTTAAAGTTAGCAATACATGCACGCTTGTTAGCAATAGGTACTTAGGCTACTATAGGTTTTAGAGGATTTCTTTGCTTATTAATACTACTATAGGCAATCTGCTTAGCAACAAGTAGGGTTAACAGCTTTAGCCTACGACTAGGATTACGCCAACGCATCTACTGCTAGTAAAGTCTATTAATAAGCGCCCTTAGTAGTATAATGTAGCGATCTTATTGCTAAAGGTAGGGCTAGCCTGTTAGGTGTAGAATTAAAGACTAGCCCTTTAGGGAACTTATATTAGCCCTCTTGCTTTATAAACGTACTAACTCTAAAGTAGCCTTTGTTACATATAAGAGTTAGAGAATTCCTCTAGGGCAGCCTATTAGTATAGATAGCAGTTGCTGTCTAGCTAAGAGGCTACTACATTAATAAGTCAAAGCAGTGCAGACTTAGTGTAAGGTAGTAGAGGCTTAGTGTAAGGCAGCAGAGGCTTAGTATAAGGCAGCAGAGGCTTAGCGCAAGGCGCTAGACGTCCTAGGAGACGCTTGTTATAGATTCGTAGGAGAGCAGCTTGTTACACCTCGCTAATATTAATGTGTTGCTCTAGGAGCGGCGGATAGGGGGGGGGGATAGTTTATATACTCCTAGGAGACGCCTAGCTGCAACTGCGGCAGGGCGCTAGGGACTAATGCCTACTAAACTAGCAGCACTAGCAACTGCAGGAGGTAGTGTTCTAGTCATCTCCTTGCTCGCCCTCTCTTAGGGCCTTGCCTAGAGTAGGTTTGCAGAGGAGAGGGAGGAGGGGTTTATACAGGCCTGGGGGGACGCTCAATGACGAGGCGCGTTGTGATGCAGCCCTAGAGCAATAGTAATAAGAAGTTAATCCTATCTAGCTCCTTACTATAGAGATATGCTAGGGTGTTTAGAATTATAAAGGCGCTATAATCTAGGCTGTTTTTCTAGTATTAACTACGCTGTAGGAGGAGAAGATGTCAAGATAATTATGCGCTTAGCGCGCTTGACTGCGAGGAGGCGCTAGTAATAAAACTCGCACGCTAGGTTTAAGATAAGAGGGGGGAGGTGCTAGAGCTAGCGTTCTCCTTTAATGCTTATTATAGAGATTCTAGTAGTTAGCGTGGCACTAGGTATGGCTTTAAGCAATAGGACGCTACTTCCCTTAGTACTATATACCCTAGCTTAAACTATAATCATAGCTATAGTATTATAGCACTAACCTATAAAGGCATACTATAACATAGAGGTTAAAATTCACCCTAAGTTCATGCGTAGCTGCCTACACCTAACAATAACACCTTCTGCTACATATAAGTGCTAGTCTTAACTAAATCTGCCCCTACCTAACAGAGCAACACTATAGCAGCTCCTCTAAGTGTATAAGGTAACTATAAGGCATATAGATATAATACGCTAACACTCTATAGGGAAAAGACGCCCCTAACAGCATAAACACTATAAACCCCTTTAGAGAGGACAACATTATATTTATAGCTTAGCTTAAAGCTTAGATTATAGCCCTTTAAAAACAGTTTTAACAGTACTAAGCACACTTAAATCCTCCTCTTGCTAAGCCCTAGCCCTCTAAGCCTAAGCCCCTGCTGCCACTGCCTAATAATTTAATAACAACGCCTAGGCTACCTAAGCCTACTAGCTAACCTATTACTATCTCTAATAGCAAAGATAAGTCTAAATCTAATAGCAACAGTAATAGAGGGCTAGAGGTTATAGAAGAGGTAGCTATAACAGCAAAAGCAGCAATGCACGAGCGAGATAAGAAGTATAGGCTTATAACATAGATAACGCTATGTATAAGAAAGGAGCCTAGCTTAGTGCCTAGCAAGGAGGAGCCTAGCAATAAGGACTCTAGCAACGAGGATTCTAGCAACAAGGATTCTAGCGACGAGGATCTCAACAAGGAGGGGCCTAGCAACCCAGACCCTAGAGACCTAGGGTCTAGTGAGAAGGAGCCTAGCGAGGAGCCTAGCGACGAGGAATCCAGCGACGAGGAATCTAGCAACGAGGAATCTAGCAACGAGGATTCTAGCAACAAGGATTCTAGCAACAAGGATCTTAATAACAAGGGGCCTAGCAACCTAGAGCCTAGAGACCTAGGGTCTAGTAAGAAGGGGCTAAACAAGGAGGAGCCTAGAAAGAAGGTCCCTACAGACTAGCCCACAAAGAGGGTCTCTGCAACGTAGCCTACTAAAAAGGGGTTAATAGAAGAGTCTATAAAGCAGTCTAAACAAGATCCTAGAAAGAAGAAGTTAAGCAAGGCAGGGAAGGAGAATTAACAGGAAGACGTAACATGTTAAAAGAAGCGCATAAACAGTGCCTAAGAAGAGGACCCTGCCTATGCTAAAGACAATAAAAAGCAGCCTTATAAGAAACTTAAGAAGGCTAAGACAGAAGAGAAAGAGATTAAGCGCTGCCTAAAAGAAGAACTTCCTAAAACAGTTATTAGCAAGGATAGTGTAATAAGAATAAAGAAGCCTTACGTTAAACTAAAACATGTTATAAAAGAGTTTATAGAAGCCTATGTTTAAGCCTTCCTAAAAGTTATGCTAATAAATAGACGCTATACCTTTTAAGACTCTAAAAACCTAAAGAAATTTAGACAAGCAATAACAGGCTCTTTTTAGTTAATCTTCTACTAGCTAGACAGGCAATTACGTAACATAAGCTATACCTAATAGAGTGTAATTAAGAAATATATAACTAACCTATACCTATAGCTTAAAGCCTTTAATAGGTTATAGGCTATACGCTAGCTTGTTTTATTAGCGTAGCAGAAGAAGAGACAGAACTAAGCTACCTAATTGCTAGGGAAGCCCTTAAAGGAGGAATCCTTAAAGGAGAAGTCCTTAAAGGAAAAGTTCTTAAAGGGGGAGTCCTTAAAAGAGCTAAAAGAGGGTAGCAAAGTTAAGGCATAAACTGCTGCCTGTTATACTATAGGAACGCTTATTTGCTTAAGTTATAACAAGTCTTAGTTACTTAAGGACTTTGCTAATCCTATAAATCCTTAATTATGTAAGGGGTGTACTAGCAAACTTAGGAGGGCTAACGCCTCTATTTAAGACCCTATAGATAGCAGAGAGGCGCTACTTAATGTAGAGTCTTTATAGACTAAGAGGGGTAACAGAAGAGCTATAGTAACAGGGAGGGGCAGCAGGAACACTAGCAGGGCAGAGAGTATAAAGAGTAGACAACTTTTAGCAGCTAGGCCTAGTAAGCTAGCACGTGGGGACAAGAGCAGCAGCAGGGGAGGCCATATATCCTCTACCGCTAGCGAATAATCTAGACCTATTAAGACTGTCAATAGGAGTGTATACCGTAGCACTAGGGAGCTAACAAAGGTAGATAACCTGCCTATAAACAATACCTAGAAGATAGAAGCAAGAATAGGGGCAGCAGAAGAACTAGCGCTAGAAGAGAGGCTACATAAGAGACAGCAAACAGGGCTTAAAAAAGTAGGTAAAAAGGAGCAAGAAGCCCTACTTAAAAAAACATAGTTGCTGTAGCATCTATAACTACTAGCCCCTATAGCAGTGCTAAAGAATAGAAAGGCAAAAAATAGGAGCAAGAGCTAGGGGGAGAGCAAGAATAAGCAGGAGGCTCCTAAGGGCTACAGCCATGGCCGCCCCTAGAAGTCTAAGAAAGAGGCTAGTAAACCTAGCCGCCCTCGTAGCTAGCCCCGCAAAGAAAAGGCGCTAACCCTAACGTACTCTAAAGAAGACTCTAATGCTTCTAAGGGCGAAGGCGCTAAAGAGGCTGCAAGTAAAGCTAAGTACGCTGCTAATAATAAGGCTGCTAGTAGTAAGAGTGCTAATAGCAAGGGTGCTAGTAGTAAGGGTGCTAATAGCGAGGGTGCTAATAGCGAGGGTGCTAAAGACAAGGGTGCTAATGGCGAGGGTGCTAACAATAAGGCTACTAGTGGCGAAGCTAATTAGGATTTACCTTTTAGCAGTAAGCCTAATTAGGAGCGTTTTAATATAGATACAGTTAAGGCTTCTAGAAAGAGAAAGCAAGCCTAAAATATAGCTTATAGACGTAGCTAAACACGCTCTTTTTCTATAAATTACGTGTTATGCTGCTTAAACATTGCTTAAAAACTGCTTTAAAAACAACTAAGTCCTTTAAAATTTTATATATTTTACTTAGATATTTACAAGAAACTTGTTTTCTACTTAAAGAGTAGGTTTTTTCTACTTAATAAGTAGAAAAGCACTTAATAAGTAGGGTTTTTCTACTTAATAAGTAGAAAAACACTTAATGAGTAGGGTTTTTCCACTCATTAAGTGGAGTGAGGGGGGTTTTTCCACTCATTGAGTGGGTTTTCCACTCATTGAGTGGAAATCAATCCGCAGTGATAAGGGCACTATTCTTCGTTTTTCCCCCTCAAGATCCACGAGACTCGAAAAAGTCTCAACCCAGAATCAAGATGTCCAGCATTCTCATTGACTTCTTCCATAAATCTACGCCAACAGATGCCCTTGGTACAATCGCTGATTCGATGGACATTCTTACAACGCCAAGCGGCTGGATGTGTCTAATCGCATCGTATTTCTTCTTGCAATCACTTCTATGGACCTATAATCAGCAGTTCAAAGAGACGATTCCCCTTCTTCGTTCGGATTCGAAGTTTGAGCCGAGATTCGTGAAAGGCTGGAGATTCTTTCGAGATGCGACATCTGTTCTTCATGCGGGTTATACGAAGGTTGAATAAATCTCCTCTCCTTACGATTATGTGATACTGATTGGTGCTCCCAGTACCCCTCCAAAGCCTGGAGGTTCCTCCGAGCTGATACGGACCTCCTCGTTCTCCCATCGAAGTACGTGGAGGAACTGCGATCACTTCCACACTCGATTGCTAGCCCAACGCTGGCGCATGCCTATAATCTCTCTGGTTCCAATACCAACATGAACATTATCCTGAAAAGTAATCTCCATTTTCGGGCGCTCCAAGAACGGCTTACTCCAAACTTAAACAAATTGGCACAGCCAATGCAGGAGGAACTTCGCTACGCGATGGATTTGGAACTCCCCAAGCGCGAGGGTAGGTTCTCGCCAAGGCATACACCAGTTTGGATGAAGCTGACTGGGAGTAGAATGGACGCCCATCAAACCTTATCACACCATACTTCGCCTTGTTGCGAGAGTCAGCGCCCGTATTTTCCTAGGCGTCCCACTCTGTCGTGACGAAAAATGGCTTGAAATCTCGACCGAGTTCACAGAAAACAGTAAGTAAATATGTGGGAGAAGTGCAATGCTGGTCCTAACCATTGCCCTAGCTTTTATTACGCTTGTGGTTTTGCGACTGTTTCCTCGTTACCTCCACTCTTTGTTGGGCTGGTTTCTTCCATCTGCGTGGCGCAGTACATCATACGTTCGTCAGGCGAAGAGACTCTTGGTCCCGGAAATCAAGCGTCGTCAGGCCGCGACGGCGAAATCCGAGACACCAGATTCCAACACCGACACCTTGCTCAGCTGGATGATGGAGATAGCCCGGAAAGAGGAACGCAATCCGAAGGACCTCGCCCATCTGGAAGTCGTCATATCCCTCGCTTCCATTCACACATCACAGATGAACGCCGTTCATATCCTGTACGACCTAGCGGAGTATCCCCAATATCTTGAACCCTTACGGGAAGAGATTGAAACCGTGATCGCCGAGGATGGTACCTGGGACACCTGGGACAAAAACTCGTACTACAAACTGAAGAAACTCGATTCTTTCATGCGCGAGTCCCAACGTAGGAATCCCCCAACGTTGCTTTCCTATCACCGGATCATGCAGAGCGACTTCGTTCTAGAGGATGGAACCCTTCTGAAGAAGGGTACACATATCACCATGGCGGTTAACGAGATCCAAAATGATAAAAGTGTCACCCCAGACCCCGAAAGTTTTGATCCGTTCCGGTATTATAGACTTCGTCAAGAGGATGGCCATAACCACTTGCACCAATTTGCCACAACGGAGCCCAACATCCTCAACTTCGGTCATGGAAAGTATGCATGCCCAGGGCGATTCTTCGCGGCTCTCGAGATAAAGACGATCCTTGTTCGTCTGATCATGGACTACGATTGGAAGCTCCCAGATGGACAAGGGCGACCAGAGAATCTCATGGCGCATGAATTTATCTTTCCGAACCAGGATGGCATCCTACATATGAAGGCTAGAAAGCTTTGAAAAGCATGATTGATGTGGTTTTTGTCTACCTTTTCACTAGCCCTCCCTTCAACGGGCCCGTATTCCGCGCTTCTTCCTTTGATGTTCAGACTGTTTGTCCGCCATGATTTGTTGTTTATAACGTATCTCAATGAGTAGAACAATGAAAACCCAATTCCCCTAGAAAAAAAAATTAGAATTTCAAGCAAAATGTACATTTAGGAACACAATCATCTCGGATAAAACTCAACAGTGCCTTTACAATCTCGGGTCCTCCACAGTGGGTTCTCACTAACACGTCTTCTTGTTACGTATCGAATTTTAATTACATCAGGCCAGGAGTGGAAGTATGGAAGAGGATGCCGAGGTTACAGATAGACTGCGCAGGGGCGCTGGCTGATCCAACACCGGTGCGGCACGCCCCGGCGCTCAAGTCTCTACTACATGGGTCCGTGGTCCCTTCGAGGGCCTGCACGGTTTATTGAATTGAAGTCTCGGTGAACCCGAATGTCAAGAGTGCATCGGACTTTAAAGATAAAGGAAAATGCACGACAGTGGCGTCTAGGGCTTATCATGCCCCGTCTGTTGAGACGTGCCCGATAACAATGTCGTGAGTGCATGAACCAATGATCTTCAACTCTTCTCCTGCGATTGGTTCCTCGATGCAGGTTGCTGCGTCTGCCTGTTTACCCACTGACTGGCTGTGCTGGAAGAGGCGTCGACCCGGTATTGCGGCACAGCATCCATTCCGCCGCCGCATCGTGCGGTCCCATCGCAACACTACCAATATTCCTACAGAATCTCAACGTCCTTCAATGTTATTGCGGCGTTGTTCATTCTGCATTTACATTCTCGTCGCACATGCCGTTGGCAAGACAGAGATATTGGGAACAGGGGGTTGATGTTACCATTCAGACAAACCCGCATGTTCACATGGAAGGGAGACTTGATGCAAAGTCTCTTCTCAGGATTCTAGCATACGTCGTTCGGACTCCGTTGATTGATTGAATGCAGCTTCTGGACTTATCCATCTCCTCACAAATTCGGGGACAACGCTGGTGCTAAATGACGGGGAGAACGAGCTCCGCGGTCCTTACCCAAGCGCAATGGCCAGTTTGCATGCTGTAAAAGATCATGACAGGAGCTGTACGAGTAATGTGTATTGTTCTTAAAATTCGTGGACGTACTTCTCAATCAGGACGATGCTGTGAAATGTAAGTTTTCTGTATTAGATGTGTAGCACAAATCTCGTCAAGTATCATTTCACTTTTCCGTTTCAGGCCATATGAGAAATATGATGGGGAGAGATCTCCCAAGTTTCTTCGTTGGAGATCGCTTTCATGAATAGGCACGGCCTCTACCTATTGCATGACGTGATGAATATGATCCCGGAGAATCATCTGTCTTACCAAGTTTCTTTTTCTCAGATCTTTCCCGAGGCCGCCACACATGCTCCAAATATCACTTTTCAAATATAGATGTCTCGTTACTATGGTTTCCGTCCAAAGTTGTTTGCACACACACGTGGGTCTCACATCCCAAGTTAAGATAACGGCAGCAAGTGGGAAAGACATGTTTTGTCGCGCACGGCGAACCTTGGAAGTATTGCACGTGAGGAATGAGATTAATCACAGATAACCCTTCACTACTACCTACTATATCAGTGTGCCCTTCATCCTCGGAGATCCGATCTCATCGATAACTCGACGTCAAAGCCCTCCTTTTGTACAAGGACATAGTGCTTCTGCTTCTCCCAAACGACGTTGTTGCCATTAACTGGCAATGACAGATCAAAATTCCATACCATGCGTGCCAAAATCAATCTCAACTCTGCCAACCCAAGTTGTTTCCCAATACACGCCCATGTGCCGGTCGAGAAGGCTTGAACGGCATCTCGGTGGTCTGCATGGTAGGGAGATTCCGGGTCACTCAACGCTGGCTCTAGCCAGCGGGCAGGTATGAAGGCGGTGCTCTTGTGAAACTTTGTAGCGGATCGGTAGAGAGACCATTGATGAACGCCAACATTAGTCTAGATGGAGGTCAGCAGTTGGGAGCTATATCTTTCGTTATCTGGAAATAAAATATCACATACGCCACCGGGGAGCCAAATTCCACACACAGTGTCACACCCTCAGGAACAACGTGGGAGAGGGCTCCTCCCACCGGAGGGCTCAGTCGTAATCCCTCTTTGATGACCGCATTGAGATAAGGAAGCTTGCTGAGTGACTCGAAAGTCAGCATGTTTGGGTCTTGAAACGCTCCCCGGACCTCCTCGGTGAGGCTTCGTAGGGAATCGGGGGTCTTGATGAGGTAGTTAGTTGTTCCGGACAGCACGGTGCCACAGGTCTCGCTCCCTGCAACGGTGAGCACATAAAAATTATTCTCAAGCTCCGTAGGGCTTAGCTTGCGAGTTTCATCCCCCATACCCGCATCTGGCGAAAAGTGGGGAAGCAGTTTGCTCATGAAGTCTCGGCGTTGCACCTCAAGGTTCAGGCGACGATGCACCTTCTGGCATGCCCACTGGTAATTCTTCTCTTGGGCCTTGACCATATTGGCTGGCAGAGCCCTCATGATGACTTGTGCGAGCATGTCGTAAAATCTTATAGTACTTAACAAGGCTCCTAGCTTGAAATAGCTGAATATCTCCAGTACCCAAGGATGATAAGTACTATTATCCAGGCAGCCGAAGGCATTGGAGTCTCCGAAACCCAGGTCCCCAATGATATCGAAAGTTGTGAACATGTACCAGTCAACAATGTTCACAATGTAGCTTCCTGATTTAGATCCAGATACCCTCTCGGTGAGCTTCTCAATCAGTTTTGAGACATGCTGTTGAACTGATGGCTCTGCTTCCACGTGAGCCTTGTCCGTGAAGCAGCTTCCGATTATTCTTCGCAGTCGTTCATGGTTCTTCGTCGTGGACGCACTGACAATACTTTCGGCACGACCTGGCACTTCACCCCACCAAATTGGATTTTTCAGAAACGGACTATGGCCTGACCGATGGCAATAGATGTCATCCCAGGCTGCTTCAGTGGCAAATGAGACCTCGTTAGGCGCAACTCGGACGATGTCGCCATACCTATGAAGGTTAATTTAAGCCTGAAGAAAGGATTCAAGGTGCGTTTCGGAGAGGGAAACTCGCCTTTTATGCAATTCGAACACGTCGTACACAAGCCTCCCTCTCCAAAGCGAGATGACGTAAGGTAGTCGGAACGATGCCCATAATTTGGGACCTGGAATCTTTACGAGGGGATCGCGATAGATGTTTCTCCAAGTTTTGTACACCATATGCTGAACAATGGACTCAGTTCCACCCTTTTCAAGAGAGCCCGGAAACGGGCCAGCGAGCTTACTGTAAACCAGCCGAGCACACAGTATATGAAACAGTCCAACGGTGCAAAAATCGCCATGACAGAAATTGGTTCGATGGAGCAAGTTGTTGCGCCAGCAGGAGGACAGATAAAAATAATCAGCTATATGTGAATCATATAAATCGAAATGCGTGGTATTTGTGGGCCAATGCTTGCACTCGTCAATGTCTTACCGGCAGGGATACCCTTGACTAGGTAATAAACCCTGCGGACTTGCGCGCCAATTTTCGTAAGCAGGCCACGGAAGCGGGCCGCAGTAGTTTCCGAAGGATGTGCGCTTGGGCATTTAGGAACCAATTTGCTTCGCCGCAATGGCGTCCGACAACACCGCCAGCAGAAACCCTCTCCGGTCAGACCTGACTGTGACCTCATTCAACTACTGATCGATCGTCATCAGAGATATCGTTCGCGCGCGAAGCATACAATTTTGGCACGCTATACGCCGCAATGTTGACAGCTATCGTCCTTGTCGTGTCCTCTGTTATCATTTTTTGCCGCATTTTGTGGTCC
>MCFA01000391.1:0-22292 GCA_002105025.1 Clohesyomyces aquaticus
TCACGTGACCTAGTCACGTGATGCTAGCAGAGAGGCCCGAGCTCGCGCAGGATCGTCGAGCTTAGCTCTTCTTGCCCCTAGCTAGAATAACAACACAAGCAATATAATCGCGTTTTCTATCTCCCTTTCTGTTTTCTGTTTTATCTCCTTACTATACCTATGTATAAACCTACTTTAGCCGCTTTACAAAGCAGTGCACTATAGAGCCTAACCTATAGCTAGCCTATAATTTTCTTTTGAAGAAAAACTTTAAAATCTTAAATTATTTCTATTATAGCTAGCCTATAATCTTCTTTTAAGAAAACCTTAAACCTTAAATTACCTCTATTTTAAATTATAGCTAGCTTGTAATTTTCTTTTACTCTACTATTAATTCGTCTATTTTTAATAGATAATAAATTAATAGCAATTTCAATTATAACAACTAAAAAATACTCTATTACTAAGCTTTAAGGCCAAGTTAATTATAAGGTCTAGAAGCTTTGTATAGAGTTAGTTTTAGTTAAAAAGTCTTTATAGGATATAATTAATTATTATTATTATTATTAATTCTTGTTTACTGTCTAATGTAAGCCCTATTAGCTTATATAGACTATTGCCACTATTTACACTAGAGAAACAAAAAAACCCCTGTTAGCTAGTCATAGAAGCAGCTCCTAAAGGCTTGCCTATACTAGGGGAAAAACACCTTTTGCTAATGTGCTATATATGCGTCCCTAGGCAAGCGCAGGCGTGACGCCTGCGCTAGTAGGTTGCTGTTGTCCTCTAGCCTTAACTGCCTACCCTGTTATGCTTGCCTCTACTAGTAATGTCTCCTTTATGTGTAGGTACTGCCTCCTGTCCTGTATAGTTGTCCGCTACGCTCTCCCTCCCCCCTCGCGCCTCGCCCCTAGCGCTACTGTCGCTCCTCGCAGGCGTTAACGGCGCGTTTTGTTATAACCCCTCTAGCACCTTACTAGTAGTATGCAGGGACTATCTGCGCGCTGTCGCCGCCGTTGTACGTTTTTGGGCCCCTCTAGCGCCTCACTAGTAGTATACAGGGTCTATCCATGTGCAGCGCTGCTGTTATCCTGGCCTCTCTAGCACTATACTAGTGGTATGTGAAGCTTGGGTCGCTAGCGTCTGTCCGTCGCATAGCCGCTGCTGTTTTGTCTGCCTAAGGGTATAGAGGATAAGGCGTTTTGCTATGTTGTTATATTGTTGCTGTTAGGTGCTTAAGGATAGTCCTTTATGTTAATAGAGTTTATAAACTGTTTTTCTAACTGTTATAGGTGTTGTTTATAGTAGCGCTAGTATAAAAACTCTACACTGTCTTACTATAGAGCAGCGTTACCTACTACACTACTATTAACGCGACGTCTCTGCGCTAGCTCTGATCTCTGTAAGAGTCAGGTTCCTAGGCTTCACTATATAGAGGTGCAGAGTCTAATTTCGAAGCCTATATAATTAATTATAACAATAATTAATATATACTTATAAATACAATTAAAAATCGAAAATCCCTAAGCCTAATTAGGCTATTAATTAAGGATAGACCCTTGGTTTAAATATAACACTATGTAACAGCGTTAGAAGCCTAGGAAAAATTATAAAACCTCTATTAGCCTAAGGGATTTTTATCTAAATTCTTAATTTATAAAGAATTCTTTAAGTATAATCTAAGCCTATTTAATTCTATAGAAGATTATCTTAATAGAATTAAATTGCTAGCTAATTCACTTAAAACAAAAGATATTAAACTACCTAAGCAAGTTATTATTGCCTAGGTATTAAATAATCTTTTACTTTCCTATAAAGGATTTGTAACTATAGTTACATAATCCTATAGGAATAATTTATTAAGAATAAATTTAGAAAATCTATTTTCTAATTTATTAGATAAATCTTAAAGGCAAACTTCTATTAATAGTAATAAAACTAAGGTTTTATTTACTAAAAATAGAAAGCCTTTAAAAGATAGAATTATTAAAGATTCTAAAATACAAAAACAACGTTTTTATAATAAATATAAAATAAATACATATTTTATAAATAAATGCTAGTATTTATTTCTAGAAAATAAACCTAAATAGTTTAAAACAGCTAACGACTATAAACGGCTACCTAGCTATAGAGATAATAGCCTAGCAACAAGGTAACTGTCTAAGAATAATAAAGATTTAGCTCTATTAGCTAAAGATTATATTATAGATAATTTTAATGTTACTAAGGAAGAAAAGGTATATTATACTATAAACAATTATTTAAATATAGAAACTAATTTTATATTAGATTCTAGAAGTATATAACATATAATTAGTAATAGAGATCTATTCTCTACACTAAATAATAATGTTACGCAAATTTCCTAGGGAAATAACTCTTTAATTAGTAGTATTAGCACTAGAAATATTGCTATTATATATTATTATTATTATTATTTAATCTATTTACTATCTATTTTAAGCTCTAGTAGCTTATGTAGACTTTTGCTATAGAATAAAACTTATACATAGAGAAAACCTTCTATATGCTATATTTACGTTCCCTTTACTTTTTGCCTATAAGGGTACTACGTTTTTTTTTTGTCTTAACTGCTTATGTTGTTACACTTGCCTTTAGTAAAGGGCTTAAGAGAGAGAGAGAGAGAAAGAGTAAGAAAATAAAAAGAGAGGGAGAGGTATTTATATAAGGGGTAGTCTAGCAGTCTTTAGTAGCGTTATGCTAGCGTTGTGGTAGCGTTAGAGCAGCGTTTCTTTAAGAGTCTATCTAGCCTAATAGTCTCTAGATCTCTTAGTATGTTACATAATTCTCTAGGGCTAAGTCCTAGGCTACTTTAAACTGTTTTAGAACTCTCTGCTTAAGTAACTATAAGGCTATTACCTTTGCTTATTCTAGGTGGCCTAGGGCATCCTTTAGCCTTTTGTTACGTAGGCGTAGTAGCAGCGCGCTCCTATTATATCTTATATAGTAGAAGATCACGTGTTTAACTATTTGTTTATGCTACCTATAGGGGCATTCTCTAGAGATCCCTAGTACCCTGTAGTGCGCTAGCTAGCAGTTAAGTCTAATTGCCTCTATGTAGAGCAGGAAGAGCGCTGTTAATTTCGCTTTTAAGAGGTTGTTATATAGCTATTAGGGGCGTTTTGTCTATAGTTCTGTCTAAGTTATTTCCTTCCTTCTTCTACTTTTATGTTTCTAAGCTTGTTTCTATTTAAGGTCTTGTCCCTGTTAGATTGCTATGTAGGTGCCTGTCTATAGTTGTCTAGTCTGTTAGCTACGCGTTAAGTTGCCCTTAGCGTGCTAGCGTTCTGCTTAGTATGCTTGCTATTTACATACCTAGGCGGTAAGGTTGTTTGCTTTTGCTTTTGTTGCTTTGCTCTACGTAGCTAGGCGCAGCGCTGTTATATTGCTTCTCTATTGTCTTAGTAACCTCTATATAGTTTATATAGTTTGCTAGACGTTCTAGTCTATAGCTCTATGTTGCTTAATTGCCTGTTAGAACGCTTATGTCTTAACCTAGAGGGAGAGCAGGGCTATGCCTGCTTCCTGCTTAATAGCCACGCTTAGGGTACCTTTATATGCTCTAGTAATCTGCCTAAGACATTTCTTTTGCGTTTTTAGAAGTAGCTCTATTATGCTTATAGCTATTAATTCTCTGTTAAGTTGCTGTCTCTATACCTACGCTCTATATATTATTGCTAGTTATACTACTGCTATATAGATAAGTTTTAACTGTTACATTAATAGGCCTTACGTTAATGCTATAATACGCGCTATTACGTTAAATAAGCTCTTGCTATTCTATGCTGCCTTTTAGGTATGCTCCTTCTATTATAATTTTAGGTCTACCTATATGCCTAAGATCTAGATAGACTTTATGCAGAGCTCCGCCTTGTCTCTAGCAATATAAACAGTACTTGCTAGGTCCTCACGTTAGCCTTGCCTCCTAGTAAAGTACATGAGCTAGTACTTATCTAGGGCAAACTTAGCTCTATAGCGCTTTGCCCATGCTACGCACTTGTTATAGGCTATAGTAAGTCTCTAGCAGTTGTCTGCTGCTATGTTTCTCTAGGCTACTAGCATAGTGTTGTTAACAAATCTAAATCTAAATACGTTATTGCTTTCTAGTTATTTAAATTTCTCTAGTAGCTCTATAATAAAGAAAAGGAACAGTATTAGGGATAGAGAGGACCCCTGCAGGATCCCTACGTTTACCTATATCCTCTAGCTTATATACCTAGCAAACGTGATTTATATAGTTTGTTTGCTAAGGAAGTCCTCTATAAACTATATAGTCTATAGTAGTATGCCCTTGTTCTAGAGTACGTGTAGTAGTCTAGTATATGCTACGTTATTAAAGGCTCCTATAAGGTCAAGGCCTAGCATTAAAACTACGCATCTTTTCTAGGCTTTCTACGCTGTTTAGACGACGTTAGTAAGCAGCTTAACTGCTGTTATTATAGACTTCTTCTTTTAGCTACCTATTTAGTTCTAGGGTAGTAGTTAGTGTTCTTCTGCTGCCTCTACTAGGCGCTCTGCTATAATAGTTTTAACTAGCTTAGCAATTATGTTCTCTAGCGCTATAGAGCATAGGCGTTAACTAGAGTGTAGTCTTTCTTTCCTAGTTTACGTAGTGCTACTATAATAGTGTCTTTAAGTCCCTCTAGCAGAGGGGCGCTGTTAAATAGCTTGCTAATTGCCTTTGCTAGGTCGTTGCTAATAGTATTGCTAAGCGTTTTAAGGACTTTGTTTAGTATTTTGTCTAGTCCTAGGGCTTTCTTGCTTAGGAGCTTATGTATTACGTTTTATACTTGTTGCTTTATAACTCTATAGTCTATATAGGCTATGTTTAGTTAAGGGTTCTATGTCTTGCTATTTCTATTGCTTCCTTGTTTATAGTAGTACGTTTTTTGCTTACGCTTCTCTATAGTTCTCCTTTAAGGTTGCTAAGGTCTACTTCCTTTGCTATTAAAAGAATTTCTTTATAAAGATAGCTGCTTTGCCTTTGCTGTCTTCTACCCCCTGTTTAGTTGTTATGTTTTATAGTGCTAGTAGGTGTAAGTCTATGTAGGGCCCTTTTTTATAGGCCCTGCTCTATTTTATTATGTCCTAGAGTGTTTTTTAAGGTTTTGCTGCTACTGTCTAGAGACTACTAACAAATGTCCTCTAGCTTGCTCTGCTAGCTTGTTACATTTCCTTAGTAAGCGCTTTCTTTATGTTTTATAGGCGTTCCTCTGCCTCTTCTATGTAGTATTATGTAACCTCCCTCTAGGCGCGTCTTACGTTTATAAGTAATACTATAGCTTAGGGCGACTATAACCTCTGCGCGAATTTGCTAGGTCTTAACCTTAGGCAGTAGGTTTCTATGCCCTGTTAGATTGCCTTTTATAAAGCTGCTAGAGGTTAATTATGCTAGTGCTAGGTGCTTTTTATAAGGTCCTTATAGAGGTTTTTATAGTCTATCTTTGCAATAGCATATTGCTATCGCGTTGCTGTTAGTTTAACTTAGCAGGCGACTATAATTCATATAGGGATGTAGTCCTTTGTAAGTGCCTATTTGTCTACTAGTCTATAGTGCTCTAGGCGCTACGTGAGGGTAGTACTTATAAAGGTTAAGTTAATTATAGATTGTTTTGCGCCTTGTTTCTATGTTAGTAGGCCCTTTAGGGTGCATAATTAAAGGCCTTTTAATTCTATAGCGTTTAGTAAGCGTGTTGCTGCTAGGTTATATTATGTCTCTATGCCTCTCTATAATTAGTAGTGTAGGTTAAAGTCTCTAAGGACTATAATCTAGTCTGCTATAGTCCTTATAAGTTGCTCTTATAGTTAGTTTATAATACTAAGGTTTGTTAGTTAGTTTGTTATGTTATAGGCGTTGAATATTACTATCCTCTTGTCCTTTGCTTATAGTTTAATAGCTTCTAAGTTGTCTAAGCTATACGTCTTTTTCTATGCCTTAAGGCCTAGTGCTATGCTTATTATAAAGCATGTTTTTGTCTGTTCGTTGCCTCTATATACTAGTGTATAACTAGGCAGGCAGTATGTTTGCTTTGTTTATTTGTTCTAGGCTAGTTCTTATATAGCAAGTATGTAGTGTTTTGCTAGCTCTGCTATGTTAAAGAAAGGCCTTGTCTTAGTTCTGTTTGCTATGCTATAGTTATATTAGAGTATTGTTAGTACTTTTATTATTATAATAGAGTAACGTCCTCTATTTAGCTGCTATTCTTATTTAAGAAGATTATAGTTTAGCTTAGGTCTAATGTCGCTTAGCGCGCTACGCGTGCTGCCTCTATAGGTTAGCCTTTCCTCTATAGTAGTTAGGTCTCTCTGTCGTTTAGGTTACGTTTGCCTAGGGAAGGGACTATAATTAGCCTGCTGTTTTGTTCGCCTCTATTTCTAGCTAGGTTAGACCTAATAGCTAGTTCTATCCTTAGCTTCTATATGCCTGTTCTATACTACGTGAACGCTAGGCACGCCCTTATCTGCTACGCTCTATATGTCTATCTATAGTTAGTGTAGCATACGTAGCTAGCTTTATATTGTTTTATATTATAGTTGCTAGCGCACTACATGCATTTTGCTGCCTTTGCGTAGGCGCCCTGTTTATGTCTTTACGCGCTATATTAGTAGCATTATTTTAGTGCTAGGTTGCTATTATAAATTCTAGCTTTAAAGTATTCTGCCCTAATAATAATTCTGCTTTAAACAATTCTCTCTTATTTAGCCTACGTGTTTACCCTTATAACAAAAGAACCTTTTGTTTTTTATATGTTATCTCTTTAGCGTTTTAGGGGCGCGTTAGGGTTATATAGCTAGCGTATTAATAAAATCTTAGTTATGCTATAGAGTCTTTATAATAATTTCTTAAGGTCTTATATAATGTTAGAGTTATTTATAGATTAGCTGTTCTTAACTAGGAGGGTGTATTATATACTAGGGACCTCTACTAGGTACGCCTTCCTAAGGAGCTGTATTCCCTAGAGGTCTAGCGCTGCTGTAATAGCGTCCTGCTAGGCTTGTGACTTAAGGCGTATGTCTATGTCTCTGCTCTTATAACAGTAGACAGCAATAGCGTTAGGGATAGCTAGTTAGATAATCTTAAGGATCTCGCTTAGGGTCTTGTTAGACGCGTTGTTAATTCTAGCCTAAATAATTAGTTTAGGGGCAGCTAGCTACGTAGCCTGCGCTACGACATCTGCCTATTATTAGGTTGCTAGTAGGTTGCTGTTAGCCTTAGCTTTAGTCTCCTTTACGTGTTAGAGAATCTTGTTACATGTTTTCTAGACGTAGAGCTGTTCCTCTATTCTCTCTACTACCTCTCTTGCCTAGCGCGTTAACGCCTTTACTCTCTTGTTCCCTTCTCTCTCTATAGCCTTTAGTATTTTTATTAGCTTCTTTATAGTATTAGAGTATACCTTGTTTTATTCTCTGTTACGTTATGTAGGTAGGTAATGTGTTCCTCCTGCTAACGCGTTAGCGTGTTAACTATAGTGTAGCAGCGCTATTACGTTGCTACACTATTTCGCTATCGTTCCTGCTGCTTGCGTAGCTAGGGACAGTACTATAGGCGTTTTGCTTAATGAATTTATAACGTTTTAACGCGTTTTTTAATGCTTTAAGAAAAAGTCTCTTTTCTAACTTGCTATTATATATAAAAATAATAAAATTATTTTAAATAATTGTTTATATATACCTACCTTTAATATAAACATTATTTTATTAAATAGAATACTTAAAGAAAGATATAAAGCTAGTTTTAGTTAAAATCTAGCAATTATATATAAAGAACTTTATAATAAGAAGCAAATTCTATTTACTATAAATAACAAAAATAATCTATTTTACTTAAATGCTAAAATAGATCAAAAACCTACTAGCTTATATATAATTCATAATAATAGACTAATTAATCTGTTAAATTTATAGCATAAAAGATTAGGCCATAAGAATATTAGTATTATTAGTTAATTATTAAATATTAAAATACCTAAAGAATATAGATTTAGCTATAAAATCTGCCTAAAAGCTAAATTAACAAATAAAAGAAAAAAGGAATTAACTCCTAAGCTAAATAACTACTAATATACATGTAATAGTAGGATTACATCTGTTTTTAGCAGGCTTTAGCTGCCGCTTTTAGAGGCGATTTCACCTTGCTTAACCCCTTCTATAGTGCTGCTTTTATAAGACCCCTAGCTTAGCGTTCTCGCTTATGAGGCGCTAAGAGGAGCCTCTTTTGTTCCTCTCCTCACATCTTCCCTTATCTGCTTACTTACACCTTGCTATTTCAGTTAGCAACCTATATAGCACAGGTCGTCTACTATTCTTGTAGCCATGCACCTATTTAAAGCAATGGCAGACCTACGCTTTGCTTGACCACTACGGCTGCCCTTATTCTATTCCTCTTCTTGCTTGTTGTCACTACCTTTAGCAGCACCCGCTCGTCTGCTACTGCTGCTCTAGCAACGGTTCCATGGCTCGTACAGCGCGGACCGCTCGAAGAGCAACTGCTACCTCTATTACCAACTCTTCCTCCTCCTCTTCCTCTGCAAAGAGCACACCCGCGCGAGATGACGCATTCTATCAATCTACCTAGTCCGTGACCCTAGACTTGGAGCGGGAGATTGGATACACATCAAGTTTGTCTTCGTACATGTAATTAGATCTAGATTCTGACTCTAAAGTGGACATAAGCCCTAAACCTGCTGCCTTAGGAGATGCCTAAGACAACACCTAGGAAAGAGGTTTAGACTTAGAGCTAGACTTAGAAGGCGAGGAAATTATAAAGGACATTACCTAGTGTAAGTTTAAGGGACTAGCAAGACCTAAACATAAGCTATAAATAGTAAAACTTTAGCAGAGCAAACATAGGATCTAGGATAGGTAAGCTAGCTTATGTTAGGACTTATATATTAACATCTTATACTCTGCTAACTATAAAACTATAGCTAGGTATAGTCTTAAGATTATAAAGAGGACAAAGATATTACTAGAAGAACTACTACTTACGTGCTACCTTAAAATATTTAAAGGCTATCTACGCTAGCAGAAGAGACATTATTACATTAAGAAGCAAAGCTTAATAACGAGTTACTAGAAGAGGATTAGCCTATGCTACTAGAACGTTGCTAGGCACTGTATAGATGCTAACATCCTAGATAATATCTACAACGTACGCTCTCCCTAAGTTACTCCTTTCTCTATATAACTAATTACTAATGTAGCTATAGTAGATTCCTATATTAGAACTTAACATATCTAAACGCAAAAAGCACGCTATGTATGTTAAGGACTTATATGCTATTCTTTACGTATTATAGATTAACAATAGGAAACTGTTACATAGCCTAGTCTAAATCTTTATATCTCTTCTCCTTATTTTGTCAATAGTTACTAGTTCTAGACCTATAGCTATTATAGCCCTTACGTTTAAGGATATTAAGATTATAATAGCTCCTAGCGTTAAATCCTAAAGTTAGGGCACTATTTTAGTAAACGTTAATCTTAATAAGACGAAGAATTTAAGTAGAGGTAGAAAGCTATACGTTACCTAACTCTTATTGCTAGTAGAAAAAGAACTAATTTTATAATCTTAGGAAAAAGTTTAGTTTTTGTCTTAAAGAGCTGCCTACGTCCTGCCTTGTCTTATTTTTCCTAGCAGTTAGCTTCTGCTATAAGGCTTTTAAGAACAACTTTACTAATGTTTAGCAGATATTTAATCTAATAATCCTATAAGAACGTGCTTAGCTCTGCTTCTAATAGAGAGAAGAATTCCTAGATTAACCTTTCTTTACTAACGTTAAGCATATAGTAGGAGGTGTATATATCTAGAAAGATATACCTTTCCCCTATGCAAAGTACTAAGACATATTCTAGCGCATAGGGCGTAAGGCAGGCTTTAAATCACTAGTTAATCTATACTAGATATAAAGAGCGTTAGGCAGAAACCTTAATAGTAGGTTTATTTTCACCTATAGTTCCTTATAGACAGCAAGCGCTCATGCTAATTACTAGACGCTCTTAACGTGGCTAAACAGAATTAGACTATAGACTATAGTAGTGTTATATATAAGAAACACTATACACCTATACATATCGCCTATGACTTTTAGTTAATTTATTTTAGAACTCTTAAGCAGAAAGAGCTTATTTAATTCGTTGCTAGCATAAGCATATTATGAGATTAGCGTACACCTATAGAGCTAAACAACAAACAGCTTAACAAGATATAAAAGCATTCTAACTTAGTAGCTCTTTACGTAGAATAAACAAGATATAAGAACAAACTACACGTAAAAGAATACTACCTGCTTATAAAGGCAGAGGGGACAGATCTCTATAAGAAATATAAGAATGCAAACAGCAAGTTAAGCAGTACTTACTAGAAACTATGCTAAGAAAGATTAACTACAGCTATTCGTGAGTTTTATAGCAAGATTAATGCAATTAAAATAGCAAACTAACTTTATAGCAATGTAGCTATAGAGGTTTAGAGGCTACTAGTTATTAAATTTAAACTTTAGGAGCATGTCTCTGTTGCTAATATGCTCTTTAAACCCTTCTTAGACAACAAGGCACGCGTTTAATTTATGCGTGCTTTAATTAAGCTAGGCTTAAAATAAGAGACAGTGTAGGCTAAGGCACTTAAGCAAACTATAGAGCTAAGTAACTAAACCCTAACACCTTCTTAGAGCAAGCGAACTTATTATAGCTTTGCACTCTCTCTGTACGCGCTTAACTTAGAGAAGGCAGCATTTAAACAAGAGCCTACTCTATAACTATATAGAAAAGTCTAAGAAGAGTTATATCTAAAGAAGTTTCCTTATCTAGTCTGCCTTATTTATATAGGCGTTAGTAGGTTCTTACATGAAAGGAAGCTTTGTCTCTAGCCGTAGAAAGATGTCCTTAATAAACATATAAAGGCGCATTTTAAGGACCCTAAATTCTAGGCAGCTTTTTTATGCTAGCATCCTATGTGTTAGGGGGTAATGCTAAACAGGATTATGCACTTTAAGAGACATGCTCTTGATGTACATGGAGTAGCTCATTAATGCTACTTGGAACGGGAGGGGTGAAGCAACCAAAGATTTGTCCGTGATCGGCCTATAATTTGGTGGAAAGGACTCCGCATGTTGCTATCTATTCATTCTTTTGCGTTCTTCTCTTTGTGTTAAGCATTCGCCGTCCCGCTTGGCTATGCATGTGTACAGGCTACGTAGTAGTTAATAGGAGTCGTCGTGGAAGGTAGCTCGGGGTGCCACTTTTGGATTACTTAGGCGAAGGCTCAGGCCTTGGTGGGTTGGTTGGTTGGTTGGTTGGTTTATTCCTAATCGAGGTGCAATTAGAATCGCTCACCTGTGATAGATTGGACGTCATGGATAGAGATGAGAACCTATGGTGGGGAAAGATACGGATCTGATTGGGTTGTCTGTTGATACAAATCCACGCCATCGGTCATTGCGACGTGCTAGGACAAGTATGTCTCTATCATATTCTGAGGCAGCTTAGTTACTTTTGGATCGAGGGAGCTTCTGGTCGCGTATTTATATCCCTCCTCATTCGCCGTAAAACCAGGCTGAGGCTGACCAGTACTGCGCTGACCAGTAATGTCGATGACCAGTAATACTGCTGACCAGTAATGCTGCTGATCGGTAATACTGCTGACCAGGTTACTTACACCCATATCTATGCCATGATTTACATGTATTTTGCAACGATGGCATTTCACTCTTTTGTAAAACCAGGGGCGTGGTATTCCATAGCGAGACGGAGCCATTAATTACCCAGACACACAAGCAACCAACGTGGTGCATAATCAAGTTGCTAGGCTGACATTGCTTGGCAACACCAGAGATTGCCTGCTGCTGACCAGGAATGCCGCTGACCAGGAATGGAGCTGTTGGGCGATGCCGGCGGAGATGATGCACTGTTCGCCGCAGCGCCGAGAGATGGGTTGAGTGCTGATGCATTGTGCCTTGTACAATTGCTGGGGGATTGGATTGACCAGGATGAAGCGTCTGTGGAGGTCCGCGGCTGAGGCCGACCTGATCGTGCTACTGACACGAGGAGACCATAAACATCTATGGTGTGACTGTCTGGTATATCCGAGCTAGAGACAGCATGATATACAAGGGGAGTTCCATTCTTTACGAATTCAGTTTGATCCTGCCATGCTTTCAGATCCTGTAGGTCGATCAGGTGGACCGGGTTTGCAGACGGTTGCTGAGAACGGCGTCCGGGAAGGTTTATCCTTCTCAGTATGAGTTGATTCAGCTCGATAAATGCTTCACTCCAGCTGGGATTCCGAGATGCGGCTGTACCGAGAACCTTGCAGTACTTCTCGCCTGCAAAGGGGCACCCATAATGTGTCACCACGCTCCTGCCCCAATGAGCGATTGCTTTGGTCAGAGGAGCAAGACACGGCTTCCGCAGCTCGGCGCCAGAATTTGCGACTCCAACAAACTGTTCCCACTGCTTCGCCTCCTAGTATCCATTCTTCAACCAACGACTCTTCTCCTCCTGTATGCTATGCATTCTTCCAGCATGACCTCCTCGACACATGGGATTAGGGATACGAGATCGGCTTGCTGTTCGAGCACAATGTCTCGCTTGGCTACGCATGCTTGGTACCTGGCGGCATCATCGCTAATGGAGCGGAGGGAGTCGCGGAACGCATGTGTTTCTTCGTAATTTCGGTCAAGATCAGTATCAATTATGCTGCAAAGCCGATTAGCTCTTAAACGAATTCAGTGCTAGCTTGCTCTACCGTTGAGTTGTTACCATTGTGAGGGCGTGGTGGAGGTCAAGTTCGCTGTGAACCAGGTTCCAGCGCAGAAGCCGTGCTGAGTGCCTTGAGGAACGAAAGGTAAGCCCGTCCTTGGTCTGGTATCCCTGGTGGGTGAAGTGAGAACAGCACGAAGTTCCGAGGCGATGTCGTCGCCAAGCCTCAGCTGTGCCAGAACGTCTGCAGGATCACGGCGCAGCCGCGCTTGGCACTAGCGCCTTGGCACTACTCGCGTCTTCTCGCAGGTGTGGACCACCCTGAATACCCTTTCTCACCTCCACCTTAATTGCAGAACCAACACCACCTACCATGTCATTCACCCACAATTCTATCGCAAAAAAATTTCCTCCCGAGTTGGCCAATACCCGTCCAGTTATGGCCGAAGACTGGACTCCTGTCCGCATTCCGTTCCTGAGTCCTCCATCACGTCTTCCTGCCCCCCTTCCCAAGGAAAGGGAGTTCTTGCAATCGCCCGTCGTGTTGCGCGAAGATGTGTCCCATCATCGCGTTGTTGCCGTCAGTGAGCACTTCATCGTAAAGCACGGACGAGGCGTTGAGGAGATAGAGGGTCAAACTTTACTTTTCCTCGAACGATTTCCAAATGAATCCTTGACTGTGCCTCGTCTTTACGCCATGTGGCGTATGCCATCAACAGGGCATCTTTGTCTTGTGATGGAGCGCATTCAGGGCTTGGACTTGGAATCCGCCTGGCTTACACTCACAAACGACGACAAGTCTGCCATTTGCGCAAAAATTAAAATCGGCATTGATTATCTGCGCTCAATCCCCCCGCCAGGCTACTACGGTGGCGTCGGCTCTACCAAGCTCCCTCATCACTTGTTTTGGGATAAGCAAGGGAACAAAGAAATTTGCGGCCCTTTTCAGAACAACTCAGACGTCCATGCGGCTCTTGTTAAGAGATTGCGAATGATCAATACTGGAAACGTGGATCATATCACCGCCAAGGCCAAATTTTACGAGAGACATCTGGATACAATGCTTGGTGTACATCCCCCGGTGCTCTCGCATTCTGATCTTCAGCGCAAGAATATCCTTTTTAAGAAGACGGTTGACTCGGTAGAAGTGGCTATAATCGACTGGGAAGTGGCGGGCTGGTATCCGAGCTATTGGGAGTACGCAATTAGTTTCTGCACTTTAGAGTGGAATGACGACTGGCCCCAATACTTCGAAGAGTTTGTGGGGCCTTGGCCGAAGGAGGCTTCAGCAATGCGTATGTTGTATCAAGATCTATGGTTCTGAAGTAAAGAGCGTTATATTCGATGCTATGAATGGTCACACTTGGGCAAACAAGTGAAGGACAAAAACGCGGACAGACGAATGAAAGACAACAAAGCGCGCAGAGAAATCAAATCATAAATCGCCAAAATCAAACGGAATGACAGACCTCCCCAAGATCCCTACTAAACAACAATACCACCCAACTAGGCGGACAAGCCTTCGCAATCAATCTGACCAGACATATTCCTGCGTAGCATAATTGTAGTAATAGTACTTCTGTCGAGCTTCGTCCCAAGTCCACTCGCTCGTGTCGCCTTGGGTCTGCTTAGTCTTGGTGACTGACTGCTCTTGTGGTATTCCGTCGGGATACAAAAATCCCGATTGCTGCAGTGCGGGAATGGCTCGATCCAGAACCCACTCCGTACATTTCATATACGGAGGTACGGTCTCCCCAGGCTGGTATAAGCTCCCATCCGGCTTACACTGTACCCATCCCATGGCTCTGGAGTCAAATATCCGTTGTCGAGGTGGTGCTGGGACAGAGTGCATCAGTTGAATGAGAGCCTCGTATTGGTCTGCTGGAATTTGACCCAAATAGTGCTTTCGGTGATAGGTGTTCGAATCCTCTGGCCTTTTCCCCACTTTTTCCTCGAAACGCATCCCATTGACGTCGGCAATAGCACCTATCACGTGAAGGATACGACCATCTCCATTCGCATCAGTCTCGACGAAAAGGACATTGTGGAAACGCTCCCCAGCAGGCATCAAAGGATCCTGAAAGCCCAGCCTGTACTCTACGCGATAAACGTTGTATGCCATAGTGATACAGATTGACAGGCTCAAGATTTCAGGTATCGGCGCAAAAGTTATCCAGACAAGAAGCAGAGAGGGGGGGAAAGAGATATGTATCTTTAAAAAGGTCTGGATTGGACTTGAAAATCGAAGAGAGGGAATAGATTGAACGTTCAGATATCCAAATATGTTGTTGAAGTTTGGGTGTGAATGGAGATGTTCTGCTGAGCTGCGACGACCGAAGGGTGCTCTTATAGCCCGGCTCTGCAGGCTCTACCAAACTCTTTTACACAATTTTGAAACATGGATTGAGCGTTGTTCCCGCGAGACGCCCTCATTCCAAGACAAGGATAAGTTCGATCGTGCCTCTCCACCATCTAACCTATCAAAAGGCCACGACATGGAGGAGATTGCTCGGGATTGGCCGCGACATGATACTCAAACCGTAATCGAAACAGCACCTACCTTCCGATCCTTGAAAAACTCCTAGTTATGCCCTGAAAATAGAACAGAGTCGTTTCCAGTCCTCACGTGTTCACGTATACGCGCCGCCAATGGCGGCTATGTTGACTTTTTGCCCCTAAAACATCAAGACGCATTCCTTCTCCTGCGGCACGGTACCCCGAACGCGACAAGGCCAACTCCTTTATCAGGCAGATTACTGTTCATTTGATGGCTTCGCCATGTGCTAGACCTTGGGAGATTTTCCTGTTTCACATTGCCCCACCGTTCGCGGCGGCAATTGCGGCGGAGCAGCGAGTAGTTAGTGAAGACGGCATGGCTGAGCGAGAATAAATAATTCAATATAAGGAATTGATTGGCCCAGAATAGTCGAATTTTTCGCAGTCGGAGACCCATGTGGCCCACTTAGCCGTTTTGATATCTGAGGTTAGGAACAGGTGCCATACCTCCCCTCTTAGGTAGTGGCGGAAAACAGCGAATATTTGAAACTTGGAGAGTAAGAGCTACACATTTGCTATTAAGCGCGCGATAGCTAAAACGCAAGGCATGGCACAAGGCATCTTCAGAGGGGCCTGCCCGGAATGGCGATGAACTTTGGACAGAGCCACCAAGTGTCCCAAGATCGTCTAACTCGGACCCAGTATGTATAAATTTCCCCTCCTAGATGAATGCTCCTGGTACTCAAAAGCATATCGCCCATCAAATCTCCCTTTCTTGGCCATAATTTCGAACCGTGCAAGGTTCCAGTCTCGCTATAATCATACTCCCTACAACTAGTCGACATCATGGGTATATCCGATCGCATGCGTATGACTACATTGCCAGCCTCTCGACTTTCGACTAATCAAGATCCAGAGAACGCCAACTACCGTCTCTTGACATATCTTCTGCCTGTTCCCATAATTCTCTTCTACGGTGAGTTAATGTTGCCTTTAGGCTGTATCGCAGCTAACGTTTCGCCCAGCCTTACCACAGACTGGGTGTATATCAAACTCCCCAGGAATACCTAATATATTCACAATGAAGCTCCAGGATCCCCGTCGTTCTCCAGACTCTACAGAGATACGTCTTGGATACTACGGTAAGTTGGGTAGGGCTAAGGGACAATCAACTTATCTGAACTTTCACCAGGGCTCTGTATACTCCAGTCTGATCAGTTCTTTTGTCAGTCAACATCAGGAAAGAATACCGAATCCTTCCTGAATACGGCGGCGGCCGCTTCCAATATGTCGGCACAGAGACTACAGGTTACTCGGGAAATGGTCTCCGCCGGTCTCAAGCTCCAGTCGAAGTACATCATTGGACTTTCAAATGGAGCTGGTGTCCTTTTCATCTTCAGCCTGGTCTTCATCACCCTCATGAAAAAAGATTTCAAGATGCCTTTAGCAGAGACCAACCAAATTGCTGTCAAGCGGAGGAGTCGCCTGCGACAAGCTTCCCTTACAACAATCTGGCTGTCGGTTGCGTTCGCTTTAGCATCGGCGATTTCGATTCAGCAAACCATCAATGCCCTGGCATTCATTACCGAAACCAACTCCGTTAGCATGAAGATTACAGCTGGTCAGACCCTCATTATACTTCAATGGCTCGCGTTCGCATTTTCGGTCCTATTCGCTCTAGGGGTTGCAATGATGTTCCCAAGACAAGGTGGTACCATTCTCTCGACAGGATCTTCGAAGATGGCAGCTCAAGAATCAGGACCTTCGGCGACAAGTGCAGCCTCACAGCTAAGGGCGCTGCCTCCACCACCGCCAAGTGGCGCAAACGCTGTTACGAAGCGTCCTCCTCCCCCCCCGCCGCCGCCTGGTCGTTGAAGCTGCAAATCACTTATGGGTCGGGTATTTCGTGGTAGATTAGAGTTATCTGCGTAAAGCTCTGATACGCAGACCTGAGATAAATTTTTTCTAGACGGCGCATTTGGTTTGGCTTTCTTATTCTTGAGTTTTTGTTCTGGCGGGATTATCCCGCGATATTTTGAATGCATTATGTTTCTTAATTGATGGAGTACTCTATGTTACTTAACCACCCAACACAGCATTGCTGCATATCGTGTCGCTAGTGACCTCGCGAGTGCAAATTGCATTTTTGCTGTTTTAGTGCATTGGGGAAATGACCAAAATGGCTGGGTGCTGACCATAGTGGTAGCGGGAATCCGTTTTATCGTCGCCAGTGTCCAAAGGATTTCTACATCCACGTTCAGAAATTCGATCCAGCCAAGGCTCTTCCATTGACCTTGTTGTGGAGGAAGTGCGGACCACACGTTTGTTTAAATCTCTAACTACGCATATCAAGCGTCATATCATTTGGCCTAGGTTAGGGCTAGAGTACCTACGTAAACGCCGCTTCCCACGTGATATTAGAGGTTCCTACATGCTAAGCTAGGTGTTAAAGCTGCTTCATACGTGTGTCTGACCGAAGGGCAGTCCTTGGGATAGGGCGAAGTAACTCAGGGTTGGTTCTCGGGCAAGACTAACAGGCGTACGACGGGGTGTTGTCACTAAGACAGTATCAAGTAGATGATCTGAAAAGAGTAACAGAAGGGTTGATTGATTGATTGATTGATTGATTCCTACACGGTTTCAGCCGCGATTTCGCAGCTATGCCCGGCAGGCAGACGTGGCGAACAGCCGACACGGGTCGGATCCTTGTTGATCCGCTCCGTCCCACTTCATCTCGCGTAAACGAGACCAGCTGTCCCCAGAGGCCCGCCGTTTCTCCTTCAACCACTATCTACTTTGCTGTCGGGCTCATCTAGATAATGGTTCTAGTACTAATGTATGCTTTGTCTCTAGGCTCCTAGAGGCGTCCGCCTCGTGTGTCGCGTCCGCAATACCTGCAGTCTCCCCCCAGCGCTCGGCTTCGTCTACTCTTCTCTGATCCCCCGCCCAAGGATCTGCGCTTGTTCTATAATCCTGATAGCTTTGGTGGCTAGCTTGCGGTTGTTCACAATGGCCCGGAGGTTGTGTTGTCCTGGTAGGCGGCCAAATTCCTGGTTCCGGATGTCCTTGTGGTTCCTACAGTGGAGTCGCACCTGGAGTCTGTTATACCTGGTACTTTCCGTTGGAAGAGGAAGTCCCGGAAGCCAATCTTCTCTGTTCTCAGCTGAACTAGTAGTGCGCTCTGCCGTTTGCTGAGCCCTTGGTGGAGCCGGAGTACGTTGTTCGTGGGGGTTGGTGTGTGTCTGTAGCTTGCCCTTCCTTTTGTTTCCGCACTCCACTTGGCCCTCCATGCTCTATTTGCCTCGCTTGTGCACTATGTTTTGAGCGTTGTCCTGAGTGGGTGTAGTTCGGAGGGGTTTTCCGCTCTTTGCCCTTCGGATCCGTCCTCTCCAACCGGCGGCTTCCTTGGCGGCTTTGTCGGCTGCCTCGTTCCCTGGTACTCCGACGTGGGCCGGAATCCATCGGATTTTTACGACTCGTCTCTTGTCGTGGATATCCTGTATTTGCTGTGCTATTTCCCTAAGAATATATGCTCCTCATTGTCCCTCTGGTTTGGCTGTGGATGTGATGGCCGCCTGATTATCTGTGTAAATAGCGATTGACTGTCGGCTCCCGTTTTGGTCTACGTATTGCTTTGCTATTTGAAGTGCTAGGCTGATACCGCGGAGCTCTGCTGCGTACACAGTTGAGGTTGTGTCTGTTCCCATGTGCGCTTTTCGTGTCTGATACAGGAGTGGGCACACTGCGGCTGCTCCCGTATGCCCTTGGATCCCGCTTCCGTCTGTGTAGATGCTGAGGCTCTGTCCTTTCTCTTCTTCTTTGTCATGTCGTTCCCGGGCTTGTTTTGCGTCTGCGTCTATGTGCGTCTCGGGGCCTACCCACCATGGCGGTGTTACATATGGTGGGATAGGTTCCTGTGCGTCGGCGTCTTGGTTTCGTTTATCCCGTATACCATCGTAAATTCTCTTCAGTGGGTTTATGAAGTTCCTTCGGTTTCCCGTTGTAGGTGTGTTGAGCTGGAGGCCTATGCTATCTAGCGTTTCCTGGGGTAAGTTAGCTTGGGGTGCCACTTTTGGAGTACTTGGGGTAGGCTTAGATATTTTTAGGGTGCGACAAGGTGGACAATTCAGGCCTTAAAAGGCGAGTGTCTAGACAGTTTGAACTAGGGTTCTTCAAATGAGCTCATTTTCTAATTATGATGAATTTAGGATGCTCACGTAAGCTCAGATCACAAGATGGTCTGTGCCGTCATTTTTTTGAGTCAGCATTTGCCTGGCACGTGCCTGGTTACCGACCCCTTTTCTCAACTCCATTTTCTCCATTCTTACCATCTCATGCTTCTTTTCGCAATTCTACAGCCTCGCCATGACTAAAAGGGGCCGTATTCCGGATACCGAGGTCCTCCTCTCTTTTAAGCGGTTCAAACGAGCAGAACACAAGACCGACCAAGCCCAATGCAAAGCCTGTGGCCATGAGCGCTCCTGGCAAACCACAGACCTCCGCAAACATCTACAAAGCTGCTGGGAATATGAGCAAGGGAAAGAGGAGGAAGCTACTAAAGAGGAGGTATTGGCACAGCAGAAGCTTATTGTTCTAACCATTGGAGCACTTATGGGCAAGGCACTGCAGATGCAGATGGCTGAAGCAGTTATTCTCGACGGTCTACCACTTGATGCATTTGAGGACCATAAGCATCTTGCTCCTATCATGAAGCGCTTCTATCCAACTGTCAAGCCTCCGACGGGCAACTAGATCAGTCGCTCATTCCTCCCAGCCATCTATAGGCGCCTCCAGACACAAGTCTCTAAGCACGTCAATGACGCTACTCTCCTTAACCTCATTACGGACGAATCTAACAACATCTGGCGCCAACAGGTACAGAACCTTTGTGTCAACATACCTGGCCATGGTGCCTTCTACTAGGACTCAGAGATTGTTAATGGAGACACCTGTGATGGAGATTAGTATGCAGGCTGGCTAGATCATCGCTTCCAGATCATCTTAGGCGGCGATACTTCAAGACTTAATTCAGTGGCAATAGATACTTGCGCAACCTAGGGCAAAGCAACACGCATTCTTAGTACTATGCCTCTATATAAGCATATGTTCTTTGTGCCTTGCAGTAGTCATAGTCTTTAGCTGCTTATTAAAGACGTCATTAGCATATTATGGTTCTCTAAGCGTGTTAAACAAGCCTAAGCTATCGTTATAGCTTTTACCTGTGCACTAAAGCACCTTGCTATCCTCTACAATATTATATAGTTAACAATAGGATCTACGTATTCTTTTGCCCTCTCTGTTATTACACGCTAGGGAACACAAACTGCAATGATTAAATTAGTTAGAAGAGCCTACCCAGCGCTGCTCAAGTACGCCGCATCTCTTCTAGATAACGCTAGTAAAGATATCTAAGATGTTATACCTACTATAGTGGATAGCTGATTCTAGGTTAATCTAGACTTGATTTTTAACGTCCTAGAGCTAATTGACAAGGCTATTAGGAAGTTGGAATCTAACTCTGCAACGCTACAATATGTAGTCCTCATGTAGAAGGATTGCTTCCGCTATCTTTAGCATATGCTTACACGCCACCCTGAGATTGTTAACTACTAGCAATTTAAGACTTAGACTCTTAAGCCTTGCTTCCTACGACAGACAGGAGACATCCACATTGTTGCTTACCTCCTAAATCCTACTACTCTAGGGGATAATGAGATCCCCTTCTATACTAATGTAGAGGTTACTAGCATACTCTATAACTTCTTTAAGAGGCAAGGGATTGACAACTAGCATGGGATAGGCTAGATCTTAGAGTTCAGGTACAGAGAGGAGCGCTTCCATTGTAGTCATTTCATTTGGGAGTATAAGCAGAACATGCGGACATTCTAGAAGGTTACAAGGACTATTGCTCTAGCTATTGCTCCTATTGCTATTAGGCTTGCATCTACACTATGTAATTTAGTCCTATCTAAGCGGTTATTCTCTATCCTTAAGCTTCTCCATAGTAAGCTTCGAAATCGCCTTAGACCTAACAAGGTTAATATGCTTTAGTATATCTATATTAACAAGAGAGTTTTAGAGAGGATTAAGGCAGATCTAGCTACTAAAGGAGAACTTATTGACCTTAAGGATGCTCTACTTAAGATTAGAGAAGATCATACGAGGAATCTAGAGCTAAATGCCAAGGTAGAGGAAGTTAAGCTTATAGACATTACTAAGGATAAAGAAGAGGCATAATACAATACTATAGAATATAAATAATTAGAAGTTAGGTAATAGTGTAGAGGAGTAAGGTATAGGATAATACTATACCTCAAAAGTGCTTAGAGTTAGGCCTAAACCTACGCTCCTAGCGATCCTTGTAGAGTTAGAGATGAGACGCTCTGTAGTTAATAGTAATTACTAAGGCATTACGTAAGATTAATGTTACTGTTATACACTTAATTTTTCTATAGAGAATTAATGCTAAAAAGATAGTGTTGCTTTCTAGATGTCTTGCCCCAATTGCCCCCTAAGCCCCTTATATCTTATAGCCCCTAACTATATCTCATAGCCCCTAGCTACTACTCTACATTCCCTTCTCTGCTCTATTTAACTAACCTATAGTTAAACATAGTGCTTATATGCTTTATACTAAAAAGAGACTAAGGAAAAACATAGAAAAAAAAGTAAGAGAAGTAAGGATAGTATGCCTAAGGCAGGTAAAATTACCTGTTAAGTAAGAAAAGGAAATTAATCTTTATAGAGCTTGTTATGCTCTACTCTGCTTTCCTTACCTTCTTTATTATTACCTCTCTCTCTATTATCTTCTTCCTCTCTATTTCTATTGCTAAAGACTTATAGTATATAAGCAAGACTTTCCTTAGCCTTAATTATGTCCTGTTATGCTAAGTAGTTGCTAATAGCCTTATAAGTAGTAGACATATTATAACTAATAGGCTGTCTTTTCCCCTTCTTAACAAAATATAAGTTATTGCTATAAGCTAACTTTTCTATAGACTTAACTATCTCCTAGCTGTTAACAAGACTCTTAATAGCAGTAGCCTCCTGTTCCTTAAGCAGCTTCTTAATTTATGCTATAAAAGTATTGCTAC
>MCFA01000392.1:0-21806 GCA_002105025.1 Clohesyomyces aquaticus
TCATCCCATTTTCCAGTTCTAATTCCCGCCCTTCCGTGCCTGGATCCGAGAACTACTTCGCGGTTCCGCGCCGCTAGCGACGCTGGGACTCGGGTTCGGAGTCCTGCCATTAACAGTAACCTTCGGCGTACCATTCGGCTTCGCTGTTCCATTCACTTTCCCATTTGCCGACCCGTTCAACTTCGCCGCGCCGTTTGCCTTTGCCTTCGCCTGCGGACTCTCACTACTCTCCCTCTCTTCTTTAATATCCTCCATATGCACCGCCTGCCTCTCCTTCCTCTCCTGATACTCAAACTCATCTTCCAAATCACTCTCTCCATACTCACTCCTATCATCTTCCAATTCATCCTCACCCCAACTCTTGACAAAGCGCCACGCGATTCTCAATATCAGGAACGACCAGAAGATGTTTACGGCCTGGAGGGCGGCGAGCAGACTAAAGGTGATGTATTGCGCGAGCGTGCATTTGTATTGTTGGGTTTCCCAGTTGAGCTCGAAGGGCCCGATGTACGGCATTTGAGTGATGATGGAGGTCAGGATCCGGAGATTAATGAAGTGCCGGAGATAGCCCCAGACGCACATGAAGATGAAGAAGTAGGGGCCGACGATGGAGGAGTCGATGTAGTTTAGGACTTTGGAGGTCTGCGGGTGGAGGAGAGGCGAGTTAGCAGTGCACACGAGCATTTGATTCGGGGCTGTTCAATGCGAAGGGAGGGAGGATTTGGGCTTACAGCGAGGAAGAAGTCGGACACGTCGTGCGTAATGTACACCGCAAGACCCATGTACGTGAAATGGAACCGATAGCTCAGCCAAATCAACGAGAGGGTAATGAAATGATGCGCAACCAGCTCCTTGAAGTCCTTGCGCGGCTTCTCAAGCATCAGCATCAGCACAATCATCTGCTGTGCCCAGTAGCTCGCCTGCACGAGATAGTACGCCTTGAACGCAGCGTCGTGGGTACGGTGCGGAAACCCCTCGTACATGGCCCTGGTGTTGAAGTACCAAATCGGCGTCCGGGACATGACCCACATTCCGAAGGGCCCCAGAAACGCAAAATATATGGCCGTGTAGTATTGCTCCATGAACCGGGCCTGCTTGGCGCGAGACTTGATTCCGTAGTGCAGGGCCAGTGGACGGAGGATGCGCTGCATGATGAACTCGCGCGTGAAGCTCAGCAGAATGATGTAGAAGCCCACAAAGGCGAAGTCGCGTGCGCCTTTGCCATACTGGATTGGCCCCGTGGAGCCCGGGGGTTGCGGAATCTCGTAGGAGAGGAAGAGGGCGGCAGAGACGGGGTTCGAGGGGTAGGGGTAGATGAGGTACAGCGATATGACTGTGAGACCGAGGACGAGGGGCCCGACCCAGGTGTGCCGGATGCAGATGCGTTTTGCTTTTGAGAGGGCTCTTCTGAGGGTGCGGCGTTTGGAGCGGCGGCCGGGTTTGTCGGAAGGACGCTGCACTCGCGGATCAGCAAGATAGTCTCGACATTGTGCATGGGAGGTTCGAGGTACGCACCGACATGTCGCTGGGCGTCAGAGGCGGCGATGATTGCGCCAGCGTAGCAAACGCGGCGACATCACTGTCTCCAGGGAGTTCACCCCCGAGACCGCTAGATTTCCGCCGCCGCCGACTACTGTCCCCATGCTTGTGACTGTGGCTCTCCCGGCGCACGAAATTGTGAGAGACGTTCAAGGGCGGAAAAGGTTCGAGGCCAGGCTGAGCCGTCATGGTGAAAATAGGCACGGCAATATTTCTTCGAGGAAAAGAAGTCGGGGAAAGAGTGCAGGTCGCGGCGGAGGTCATTTGCGGAAAGGAGATCGCCGGCCAAGCCGGGGCGCGATTGGGCGCACGCCTGAAAGGGAAATGAAGAACGCTCAGGGTTCACGTAAGAAAAGACAGCTTTAGAATCTGCGTAGTAGGTGATGAGAGAGGGTACAATGTGCGCATTTCATTGTCAGGATGTATGATGCTGTTTATATATCTCTGCCACGCGCTATACACATTTCGAATCCCAAGGTCCCTTCGTTTCCACGCGAGGACCATGGCACGTGCGTCGCATGCACAGCTCGGAAAATATACAGGCTGATTGGCCAGCTCTCAATGTGAACATAGACAGCTATTGCAATGAATACGCGACGAGGAGTCTTCTTTCCCAATGATGATGGAGTTGCGGTCATCCCCAATTCGTGCAGCGCGGGATGTGTCAACATCCGCCCAGCCTCCCTGACGTGCGTCAACAGTTACGTTGACAGACTCAGCCCTGCCCAAAGTCGAACCCCAAAAATATGTCCAAGAATATTACACAATCTCTTTCGCGGATACACTCCGCCTCACTGGACCTCCCTAAGCCTACTGCTTTGTGTCCCCGTCCGTTTCTGTTTATGCAGTGTCTGAAGTGAAGATACCGCTTTGCCGTTTGCTTTCGGACCATCGACCCTACGTCCTCCATTGGCGATGGCTTCTAGCGTTTCCCGTGGCTCAGGGGCACCTGCACTACTTGCGGTTGCCGTGCTATCCATGCTGCCTTTTCTCGAAAGCATCCCATCCTGTCGAAGCAGACCCCTAATCCCACCAGCTTTGCGGCCCGGAAGTTCTCCTTTTCCAGCCGTCGCCACGAAGAGAAGATACTTGAGGTTCGGTAGCGTGTGTCGTACATCAATTGGTCGCAGTCCAAGAGAATTGGAGAGTATCTCGATGTCTTTGTTGAGGAGGAACACGCCGTACTCGAATCGATATCGAACAACACCTTTCATGAAAAGGGGGTAGGTCCGAAGATTGTTGGCTCTGCTTGTGTTCATCGCCAAGGGATCTTCGATTGTGGATGCTGAGCCATTTGGTGTTACTGGGTAAGGTAGAACAACAGACAGATAGGGTGACAGTAATGACACGACTTGTGCAACATAACCCAAGGCAGCCGAAGTTACATCTTCTTTCACATCGTCGAATTCCGCATTCGGCAGGAAAAGGCCTCGAATGGTGAATCCGAGAGCTTTTCCTGGGATCGGTTCTATTGGAAAGATCTTTAGCAAGTCTTCACATATTCGCCGCCGTTGCCCTGCGATGTCCTCTTCCGTTTTTTGTATTTGGTCCTTGGTTTGGGTGTGCTGCTCCTTTTGTACGAGAATTTCGTTCTCTACCCGGGCTTGGAGCTCGCGACCTTCCTGCATCTTCTCTTCCCTGTGCTGAATGCTGGCCTTCAGCTCATCACGTTTTCGTCGAGCGCTGTCAACCCGCCGCTTCTCCGCCGAGACCGCACTCTTCACTGTCTTTAGCCTCTCTTCAGCCTCTGGTACCTGCTCCACGGTCAAGATAGCTTCCTTGTTCTTTTCCAGTATCTCCTCTATCTCCTCTGCAAGCTTGTCTCGGGTAGCTAGAGCGTCCTGGATGCAATCGTCCAGTGTGGATAATCGCATGAGGGCATCGTAAGTGGACGTTGTGAGAATTCGGCCGTCCGCGTGAGGTTTCGGGGCTGCCAGGAGATCCGAGGCAATCCGGTCTCCCACGGGTAGGTCGGTGAAGCTAGTGTAGATGCCATCTGTCATGTGGAAAAGAATGCAGTTCGGGGGTAACGGGTGACGGAAGGTTCCGAGGGTCTTCCCGATGAATTGCAGAGCCCTGAGCTGTACCGTGAATTCGATGAGAAATAGCCAACCGTGCGTGCTCTCGTTTTTCGCCCAAACCTTGACCGTTAGACTATCGAGTCTCGTCACGCCCGGCCCACAAGATCCGAGATCGAAGAAGCGGAAATTGGGGTTCATAGCCTTCTCTGCGACCTCGGATATATACACGGGGTCTTTCTGGCCCTCCACGTGCAGTGTGAAGAACGTATCAGCCATGCGCCCGCCGGTCACGTCTTCCAGCTTCTTCTGTCTAGCGAGCGGGCTCGCGCCTGACCAGTCCATGGTGCTTCGTCTCCGCAACCTTTTTGTCATGGGTGGTCGCAATGCTTTCACGGGAGACCCAGGCTGGCGCACATCGCCATTGCTCTGTCTTGCCGATTCCTCCGTGGATCTCAAATCACTGGAAGAACGAGAGTGCGACAGATTGCGGTTTTCCCGAAGCGCAAGGGCTTTGGTCGGCGACTTGAGCGTGCTCGGTATTCCTGCGTCGTCGATGGTCTTGCCTCGAGACCCCGTCGGACTGGGAGAGAGGGTGAGGTTTCGTATCGTTATGCCCTGCAGATGCCTGAGCTTCCGGTTCTGTCTCGCTGGGTTAGCTAAACCACAACCTCGGAAGCGACATGCTCACGTAGGGTAACAGCCATGGCCGCTCGCGCGCGGGCGTTGAGGATATAGCCTGGTCTACCGCTGCGTCATGCTCGTCGCCAGCCATGTTGTCTTGTAGTGTCGCGGTGGCCTGGGGGGAGGAAACCTTCAACACGGAGGGAACAGGGCGGCTCTAGCAATCGTTTATTTGGCGCATTCCAGGGGACGTGTGAGGTAGTCGTGCAAGAACTCGCCTTGCCCCTCATGATAATGACACAAACGCAAAGCTGGTGAATGAGATCGTTGCGCTCGTGGAGCAGTCGCATTGGAGCATGCGGACCTCCCTCCCGTCACCTCGGGATGAGCGCCGAAAACGCGCTAGTGGTTGCAGGGCCCGTGCACTTCAACCCTCACCTAATTTTCCCTCGACGACGCCGCCGCTGCCCCTCCCCATTGGCATCGCAATTCGGCCGCCAGCATGCCGCCATACAAATGGGTGAAGCCGGTTATTCCGGAAGTTGCGACGGTTGTAACCAGGCCAGCGATCCGCCCGGCAATCGCAGACGGGGCTACGCAACATGGACGGCATGTCTTCATCTGGCAAAACACACAAACGAACCAGATTCTGTATTCGTTTGACCCCGAGCTCAAGGTCAGCGACTTAAAACCACATATCACTCGCTGTATTAGCTAATAGGCACAGGATTCGCATCTAAACCAGCTTCCCTTCATTGGGAAGAAATCCGTCCCCGCCTCAATCCGCCCAGACCTCTGGAGACAATACTGTACAATCACCCTACCGACCCCGGAGCAAGGGCTCTATACCTACCGCAAGCTACGCGAATACACCAGGCTCCACTACCTAGGATGGGACCCCAAGAAAACGAAGCGGTGGGCCGAGGAATCTGAGAACTCAGGAGGGTCCGAGAAATCATTGCGGTGGTATCAGAACATCAAGCATCCAGAGGGAGAGGACCACAAGAATATGAATTTGAAGGAGGACCCTGCAGCGGCAAGAGCAGAGTACCGATTTCCCGAAAGGAAAAAGGCGTTAACTCTCATGAATCAGAGCCGCAACGTAGTGGAAGACCTGGCGCGGGTTCTGTTCTTACAAAAGGAGCGAGCGAGTGAGATGCAAAGCGAGATTGAAACCAGGAAAGAGCTTCAGAAAGAGGTATTCACCAATAGGCTGAAGAAAGTTAAAGCAATGGCGAAGGAGGTAGAAGAAGGTGCCATTCCAAAGTTCGAGAACAGGATAGCGGATGCGAAAGTGTCCCAGTCGCGGAAGTCTCAATATCGCCGTCGTATTCGGAAGTTACTTTGGGCCCAACGCCAATTCGTCGCCTACAACGAAGCGCAGCAAGCTTTGGAAAAGGTCGCTGACATCGATAAGGAACTTGGAGGTTTAAAAAAGAAGGAAGCTGAGCTGATCGAACAGGAAAATCAGCTAGAAAAGGAAAAATTAGCACAGCTGCAACTATTAGCGGAAGTAAAAGCAGGTCTATCGCTGGTATTCCGCCGCTATGAGGCACGCTTTGCCCTTTACCGAAAAGAGGCGTGGGAGAACAACGATGACGAAGCGACTAGGGCGGAGGTTGATGCTGAACTTACCGAGATGACGAAAGAGCTGGACAGACTTGAGAAACTACGCGAGAGGGTAGAGCTGGATCTTTGGCGTTTGAAAAGGCTCTCCGAGCACTCTCGATGGGATCAGAAGCTTCTGAACTCTATGTTCCCACCCCCCCCACCCCCAGAAGAGCAAAAGTCAGCCGAGGGCCCTCAAAAAGATCAGAAGTACGAGAAGTCCATTCCGCCACAGCTTCTAGAGTACCAACGCGAACTGTTTTTGCGCGAGAAACAAAAGCTTTTACTGGAGAAAGAAAAGCTTTCGCTGGAAGAAAAAAAATTAAAGTGGTGGGAGGCGCGCCAACGGCGTTCGGAATTGCTGGCCATGGAGAAGGACCTACCAAATTCACAAGTCTTACCAGAAGATCTTCAAAAGGAGCTACTAGAGCTGCAGAACCGAGACCTCGAGCCATCGTTGTGGAACCGAAAACTTCGTTGGGAAGGCATGCTACAGAGACGCACGTATTTGCTCAAGCAAAAGGCGCAGCTTCCGAAGGGCCGCAAACTGCCTGGCGACTTGCAAAGAGAGCTGGACATTCTCATGGCAAGGCCAGCTCCGGGGAGGCCAGAATGGGATTCACAACTAGAGATCCGCTTGTTGAAGCTTTCCCAGACCGAGTTACCAAAACGCCTCAAAGTGCATCATGAGCTTACTGAGGTCCAAGAGCGAATCTCGGAGCTGGGCCTCCAGCGAGAGAGCCTGCTTGGGGTCATTCCAGCTCAGGATCAACTCCACGAAGACCTGCTCAATCCAGTGGCCAGGTCACTTGTTCCAGAATATCTGATAAAGCCATTGCCAACACCATTTGACCTGAATGGTGTGGTATTGGAGTGGGCAGATCTCAATGACTCCCAGATCGCATGGGATTGGCCTAATGAAGTCCAGCAGGAACATTTAGGTGTCACTAGGCAGGACCGCAGTGCAAACCCCCGTGTGACTGGATTCGCTGCCCAGTTTCCGCGCACAGAAGACGAGTTGTTGCAGCCCCTGCTGAAGGATGCTCCGAATGTGCAGGACGAATACATTAGGCCCGTGAGGAACATGCCTGAGGTGGAGGAAAAAGAGAAAGAAGAGCAGCCGCGACCACAAAAGGCTGGGATCTGGAAGTATCTTCCTACTTTCCAAAGTCGTTTTGCTCGTGCAGCGACACCCTGATCGTGCGCAGATGTTGGGATTGGCTGCTTGTATCATATTTGTATCCAGTTGTACCATGTATAGAGCACTTTACATTCCGAACTTCTCCTGTGAACCTTCTTTTACAAGCCAGTGAATTATATCGATGTGAGATGACGCGTTGCGGGTGTGATGCTATAAAGGGTGGTCTTGCTCCAGGTTAAGTGTCACGTGCACGCGTTATCGCCAAGCTCCCGGACTCCATCGAACGCGACTTGATCATTCCAAACGCACACATTGCGACCCCGCGTTTGACAACCACCACCACAGTTTGCTTATCATCTCTCTCCATCAATATGTCGAACAAAAGTACCGTCGCGTCCCAAAAGACCGACTTTCTTATCGGGAAGCGTAAGATTCTGTCGGCTGGTTTTTCCCCTTCGGACACGATTTACGATATTGCTCTGAATGGCGGGATTCAAGAAAAGGTCCTCGACGATGTGCTCCGTAAAGGTATGTTACCGTTCAGGCTTGCGAATTCGATGTTTCCGACGCGCGAGTCGACGTTCATGGGATCGCAGGATTTTCTATGCGATCGTTGATTCCCGCCGTTTTCGCGGGTGTTTGCTTTCAATTCGCGTGCGCCCCACCTCTAAGAAGGCTGTCAGAGCTACATCGTTGGTTCTTTGCTTACCGGACTTTAGTAAACCGCGACATAAAGAAGCACTCGAGGTTGGCGTATAGCACACAGTCTATCAATAGCGTTGTTGAGCAGATTGATGATCTGTATTGGGTCGCTGGAGCTGCAACCCTCGACCAGAATAGTGAAACCACCACCGATGTCGGCGGTGACGATGCAGACACGCTGTATCAGGGAGACGACCTGACATTAGACAAGTAAGCTTCATCCGCCCCTCCGAGCGACAACACCGCCGAATCTCCAACGGAATATATTTACTCTCGAGCAAGAATTCTTACAAGGGGCAGGAATATCTCCAAGCTCCCACCAACATGGGATACGTCCGCAGATCCAGACGACGAGGAAGAAGGTGTGAGCCAAGACGACTACATGACAGCCGTCACCCGCCTTCAAGACTTGTCCGCCAAACGTCTCACCGTGGAACAAAAGCTCAACACCTTTCGGACCCTACTATCCCTTCTGGAGCCATACCGGAATCCCCAGGAGAATGTCCAGCCAAACATTGTTACTCAAAAGGGCCCGCTTGGGCAAGATCTAATGAAGACGAAAACCCTCGCTATTCGTGTCGCAGGACGGGTGAATGAGAAGTTTGGGAATGTGCAGGTAGCTGCCACTGCGGAAGAAGATGAGGGCGAGGATGTGGAAATGGGAGGAGATGATGGGAAGTCGAAGCTGGGGCAGATTCTGGAGGGGTGGTAAGCGGTTGTTATTTGGTAAATTGGCGTTCCGGAGGATTGGATAGATACCCAAGGTGAAAGCCGTGCAGGCCAGGTAGGGCCTTTTAAGGAGTTATAATTCGATCGCGGCCTTCCTACTTTACCATGAGTCATCGTTTATCGCTGCTGCCTACCGGTTTAGCGGGACTCACTTTCCGTCGGCGCCCTGCAGAAGACCCTGGGTGGGAGGGAGGCGCCTTCTCTTCAAGAATCAAAAACTGAGAACAGACATCTGCCTGCGTCTTTTCAAACGACGCATGTTCCACATCGACGACGATATCACTCGTTCCGACAGCAATACACACCAATACGTCATCAGCATCCAGACTCACTACTTTCTCTAGCCATCAATCAACAATTACTAACTCTTAACACCACCGCATACTCGTACGAAAACTTCAATACATGAACGCACATGGCTCCATCAATCTCTCGCTTTACGTCTCTCGGTAAGTCTATTGGACCTCCTTTGCGATGCCAAATCTAATCATCTGGCACTAGAGTCACAGTCACAGTCATTGTCGGGTTACACTATCACGAATATACACAAGTGGTCGTTCGGTGTGTATATACAGTCTCAAACGGGCACTCAAGCTTCAACGTCACTTATGACTTCCATTCGACCGAACAATGCTACATTCTCATGGCCCCCGATGTTTGAGCGGAACTGCGTCTATCTAAGAGGCGGTGCGTCGGCGTTGAGCTCTGAGCCCAAAGGCATCGGACCAAACAACGCTCCAGAGCCTTCAATCAGCATTGATAAGGAAATCTCGAAGGCTAATGCGCTAAGATATGATGTGGAACCCGGATCATCAGGGCACAAGCATTACAATGGCGAACCATCCGGCACAAAAGCGCCGGCCACGAGACTTCCGGCCGCCTACCAACCCATCGGGGCTGTGAGTGAGAAGAAAGTCGATAACGAGAGCAACTTGTTTACCCTCAGCCTTCGCGACTACGAGCTTTTCTCTGGCTGGGAAGGTGGTTCTTCCTTGGATGCGAAAGCAAAGGAACAGACAACTCACCAGGGTTCATTGGCCTCGAAAATCCTACAACCTGATCAGAATCCTCTACTTTCCGTGTACGGAACTGCAAACGACCGAAGGCGTCGTGACATGTTGGCTAGCACCTACGGGATCAAGGACCTCCTTTCAATCCAGAAATTCACCGGGCAGAAGCGCTGGTTTCTCGTTCGTCCGACCAACGATGTTCTCAGTACAAGGCATCACATATCCGGCGACGGCCCAGACGAAAAGCATGAGCGTAGTCGTAGTGAGGGAGATAAAGATGAAGCAAAGGAATCCGGGCTCACTCGTATCAATGAACTGGGATTCGGCGCGGTCATCCAAGCACGCGTTCCAAATCTGCAACAATCGATTGGCGGGATTTTATCAAGGGAGCCTCGGACGGGAGATGTTTTTGAAGCCTTGGAAGACGTCTGTGGAGGTCTCGGTTCCAGCCACATGACATTAGTGAAAGGCGACCACGTCGCGTTCGACAAGCTCGATTACATCGATGATGAAATCTGGTGGGTGCGGGACCTTCGACCTCGACCCAAACGTAGTTGGAAAGCGCACAAACGCAACCTGAAGCGTGTCATACGGGGATTTTATCTGGACTTCTCCAACGAGATCAAGCTGCGAAAGGACGAGACCCTTATCAAGACGAAGAGGGCTCCAGCCAAGAACAGAGTGGTTAGGACTGGGTACGAATGCATCACTTCGATGTACAGGAGCATCACTTCGAAGCACAGCAAAATGACAGTCGACCTCGCCGTGGAGGGCTTGCTCATGCTGAAGACTCGAAAAATTGCCATGAATCCGCTCAAAGCTCGTCGAGATGGTCTCACTGCCAAACAGCTTCTGGAGTTTTACAATCCCGAGCGATTCGACCTCAAGAAAGCCTATGCAGAAGAAGACCCTAGTATGTACAAACCAAGCGGTCGCATGCTCGCCTGGGTCATCGATTACGTCAAAAGCAGTCGAGACCCTGAAATTCACGGAAAGAAGCTTAAAAAATGTGAATTCAACGAACTATGCCAACTCAAGGCCATCTATCTCATCTTAGATGCTGCTCGTACGACTAACCAACCGCCGGCTACCGAGAAAGTACATAATAAACCGGGCGTAATACCTCCAGGCAGCCCTTCGTCAGACCCAGGCGGTTTGTCAGACTCAAGCAGTTCGTCAGACTCCAGCGGCTTGTCAGGCTCAAGCGACAGTACGGTCAAGGCAACCAACAAAACCAGCGCTGATGATAGCCTTGGTTCCCGGTTCCCTCGGCCAGAAGACCAAAACCACGACGACTCGTCCAAGAAAGGTTCCGAGGCCGAACGTGGCCCGAAGCCCCCAGTGCCCCCGAAACCCAAACATCTCGACTCTTTTACTCGAGCCAGCCTTCCGCACAAAAATGGATCCAAGCTCCCGTCAGCGTCAACGTCAACTCCAAGGCTTGGGAGAGATTCAGAAGCGCCTAGTTACTCTCGCAACAACTACTGTCAGCGATATGATCCTACATGCCTCGGGGGATATTTATCTAAGCCATCGTTGTCGGGAAGCTCCGTACTCTCGTCTCATCGATCAGATTCTCCACAGCTCTCCGTGAGCAAGTCTGAGAACCATCCGCCGATGCCATCTACACACCCCGTGCACGAGCTGATCATAGGTTCTTCAAACTCTTCAGCTTCTGTTCCCGGGCCGGGGGTCATCGGCGAGCACCTTCGCAAGAAGAATAATGGCAAGACTTCTGAAATTCCCTCCACGAGTTGGAATCCTTTTTGGAAAGGAAAGACCAATATTTCTCCTTACCCCGCCGTTTCTTCGAGCTCAACCTCGACGATTGAGGTCATTAGTGGGCATCCCCACGGAGAACCGGCGAATATTTCGGGTACCCTCAGAAACGAAGATACTGGTGCCGCTCCAATTGGATCTTCCCCAGCTTCCAGCTCAGGAAATCGCCATACTCAACCTCTTAGAGTGCAACTTCGCCGCATATCGGGCCTTGGTACCGGTGTCAGAACCAGACCGAGAGCACCCTCAAATTCCCGCGTAGAATGGATTGAAGATATCTCCAATCCTCAGCCGGCTCGCTTTTCAACAATTCGATTTTTTCCCTCGCAAGGCACCTCTGCGACAACTAGCTCCGAGCACGAATCCGTCGACCCGGCCCAGCCACCGCTTCGAAATGGCGCGGGTAACGTTGCAGCTGAGCGTATGAGACGTTCATCCTCGTCACAGGGCAGCTCTTCGATACCCAATTCTGATGTTGATGACGCCGGACCAGCTCGCGGGCCAAACCGACGTGTCCGATGGCACCCTTCGACCCAAAACTACCTACCGGTGCCCCAGCCCAACAACGAATCCGATGAGGAGGAGGATCAGGTCGACGCGAGGCGTCTCGATGCTGCCCTATTTCTCGAAACTCCCCGATTGGGCGACCCTCGATTGGCAACAACGCTTTTTGATCAATATTCATCTGGTGACAATCGTACCGTGAGCATGGCAACAATTGATTACGATCATCCCGATATCGTGAAAAATCCGTTCCCGTTCTCTAATCGGGATGTCGACAAAAACACTTGGAGCGAACAGGCTGCGATAGATTATGAAGTCAGGCCTAACCGTGACACAAAAGGAGGCGGAAGGAGCGAGGGACGTCAGACTGGGAGGACTAGTAGCGCTAGTGGTGATGATCATAGGGAGGAAGCCCCCAAGGGAAGTCATGAAAGCCAGAGCGGCTCCACTGGAGGCAAAGACTCTAAAGACGACGGTGATTCCGATGACGAAAAGGGACGAAAGGGAAAGGAGAAATCTAAAGACGATGGGGAGGAGGACTCCAGTGAAAAGGATGATTCCGAGGACGAGAAAACCCCAGAGGACTCTGAGGACGACTCGTATACCCGCTCCAAACAACCAGTCGAACAAGAACCACACACATATCCGGTCGCAGAGCCTCGACAGTCTATTGCGTCTTCACTACCTCCTCTGCCTAGTACCTCATCGCAGCGAGTCGTACTCCATGATCCAGAACCAAGAGAACACGGTTACGGTCGCGGTGAATTTCGGTTGGGTGAAAGTACCTATTCATTCGTCTCTCCCAATGACCAAAATGTGCTTTTTAGGCTTACGAGTGGTGGGAATGCTCAGCAACCTGTTCCTGCTCTGGCGTCGGAGAACCGTCCTACTACACGACCCGACTCTCAAACAAGCCTCGACAACCAGAATGTGGGTCCTCGGCCTACGATTGATGGGAATGCCCAGCAATCTGATTCTCCTTCAGTGCCGGAGCACGGCCCCACTACACGAGTCGACTTTGAGGTTATGGCCAGGGAATACCTTGATCGCGGGAGGGAAGTGAACGAAGCTATCGAGAGAATGCTCACGGCACTCGGCCGGCTAGATACGACTATGCGGCCTTGGCGGAGGCTACAAGAAGATATGACCGAGTTTCTCAGAAATATTGGCGACCTGGACACCGGGGCAAGAGGCCGAACTAGGAAATCTGAAGAGGGTGTTGCGCAGAATGTGGACACGGAAAGCCCTCCTGTTCCAAATCAACAAGGTGGTATTTCAGGACACGTTGGGGCTGGTGAATTGGGAGGAAATAGAGAGGCACAAGAAGTAGACCCGGAGACTAGAGAGCCACCCGAGCCGGCTCAATGCCCAGACCAAGGTCTCTCAGAAGAGGGCGAAGCAGACAGGGAGACTGAGAGGCCACCTGAGCCAGCTCCATACCCTGACCAAGGGCCCTTGGGAGAGGATGATGAGCCACATGAGCATTTCTTTGGATTTCGGTATTGAGAATAGGTGTTATCATTGTCTCGTGCAAGGGTGGATATGATTTGAACAGTCAGAGCTGCTCTTGCGGTAGGAATGTCATTCTTGTGTCCTTTCCTTGACTTTATTGTCTCCTGGTTTTCCCGTGGCATCTCGCTATGAAGGGTCGAGCAAAGAAGATCACTGAAGCAAATAGTATTTGTAAGAAGTAGCAGTCAACGTGGGGGCAGTTTTCCCAATACAGCCCAGTCCTATGTATTAACCTGACTCATTTCTCCAAGCAGCTATCTTCGCACCCAATACACCAACACACCCTCCAGCCTCGCGAAGCCCGAGAAAAATGGCGAGCTGGAAACTACGACTCCAATATACTCAAACGCGCACACGACCATCCGGGTAAATCTGTTCACCAATCTCTTAACCATCACCCTCGCACGCTGAACCTCGAGCTGAGCCTTATGTCCAAGAACGCAAATATTCTTTCAAGGCTGCAATGGTATTTTGGTGTTCGCTGCAGGTTCTGCTTTGTCAGAGCCAGGATTAAGTTAGGCGGATATGTTTTTACAGCCTCGTGTTCCAGCTCCACATTCGGCGGCTGTTGTACAACGGCACTCGCTTACATGCACGTTGGGTTCTGCTGACCGGGTGAACCAACAACGGTTGTTGCCAAGGAATGGACGCGGTGTAGGAGAGGTCATACGGAGACTTCAGCTTGAGATTTTTTGGGCCAAGATGGAGTAGGTAATATAGAAGGGGTAGTGGCTTGCGTGAGGAGACTGGGCGTGTTGGATGGGATGGATGCATGGATGAATGGGGAGTGTTGGATGGGAGGGAGTGAAGTTGATGCGACGAGAGTATAGCGAGCGACTACACACACGATTAGGACGAGAGAAGAGAATATAAGTACCATCCATCCTCTCTCACCACCCCTAACAGCACAACCCCAAGCCCATCATCCCCTCGCACTAACACCAAAACAATTGCCCCAGTCCCTTGCTCTCTCACACTCAAAATGCACTTCCCAACCTCTCTCTCCCTTCTCTCCCTCCTAACCACCGCCCTCCTCCTCCCCTCTTCCCTCGCGCAAACCCAAGTCCAGATCCCGACAAACTCGCGCACGACGGTCATCCAGCCATATGCCGGAAACGTCCGCATCTACTACCAAAGCGACAACTACAAATCCATCAACGAAGTGCACATCGACGCCGCGACGGGAGTTTGGCTGCGCTTTGACGAACATCCCGTTGAGACGAAGGCCAATACGAGTATCTATGGTATCACGTACGATGACTCGGGCTACCTGAAGATCAAGGTCTATTATGTTACGCCTTGGTGAGTTGAGTGATCATATCTCCTCCCTGCCATTACTTCTAATCGTTTGCTCGCGAGGTTCCTTGTACTGTAAGACGGGGAAGCTGACAGATATATAGGAACACGCTCGGCGAATTGAGCTACGGCGGCAATCCTTCGTCCTGGAACACGGGGACCGATCTCGGATTCAGTGTGTCGAAGACGGCGCGCCAGATCAATGCGATTCGCGCGGATGGCGTTACGCAGGTGGCATTTACGGATGTGAATGGGAATTTGAGACAGGCGTGTAATTCCGGGAGTGGGTGGACGACGAGGTTGGTTTCGAAATAAACCGGGGAGTGAGGTTTTGAGGTGGAGGCTGAAGCTAGGGGATGGAGGTATATTGTGGACGGGTGGGATGAGGAGAAGTGAAAGCTTGAAGCCCGGAGGCGGTGGAGTTGGGACTGGATGTTTGATGGGTTGGTTTGTTGACAACTTTTGGTGGAGGTGGTCTTTGGTCGATAGGATGTCGTAAATTTCGAAGACCGTGGTTGAGCTTGCAGTACTTGTTTCTGATGATTTTTTTTATCGCTGCTTATACCCTGCTCCAACAGTCAGCTATGCTTGCCAAACCTCCTTTAACTGTTCTGTCAATGAAACATTTGATAAAACCCTCGCCAGAAACGGTATTGACTGCATTGTGAGTAAGTAGGGGTTGGTCTCGCTTGTTTCGGCAAGGCTAACGGCTATTCAGATGAATAAACTCGAAGGTGGAGGAAGCCCTAAGATTTACAACACATTCATTCATTCATTCAGAGATGGTCTAGAAACAAAAGTTAGAATACAGGTAACTGTCTAAAGCGCAAATATGAAAAAGAATATAAATGGATATCCATACCGAAATGACTTTGACAAATAGCGAAACGACAGCGAACAAGCATCCCCACGCGGGCATCGTGGGCGAAAGTTGAGAGCATTTCGAAGGTATCCTAAACCCCGAGTACTCACATCCAGTACATAGTCCTCATCCCCAAAACATCCCTCCGAGCTTGACTGGCGGCGTCATTGGGGTCTGGCCAGAATCTACGCTCCGCACCTACCTTGTTAGTATCGCCCAAGTACTCCATGACCTTTTCCGAGTCCATCATCTCGCCTTTCTTTTCCCCTTTCTGAGCATTTCCACCCTTCGCCTGTTTTGCTTCTTTGCCCTTCTCTTTCGCAAGTTTATCTTTGAATATTTTGGCTCGTTTATCTTGCTCATCTCGCTTGTTGTTGTCGGGGCGAAGAATTCTCGCAGATAGCAACGTCCTTGCCCACAGAGTCGATCGGGGTAGTAGGCTGGTGAAGCGTAGGAGGCTCCTAGAGTAGCGCGCACGTACGTGTGGCAGAGGTTGAAGGTCTAACCGTTTACGCTTAGTAAATGAACTCGAACATGTGAGCATTCATAGGCAGACTTACCAGATCCTGTAAATCAGCTGATTTCATGCCCAACTCGTTCTTCAGAACAAAGTAATGCGCCGACTTAGCTGTTCCCTTGATCCGGTTATGTGACTGGAGATAGAAGTCCATGAAGTAAGGAGAGGTAACTATCTGGTCTACCAAGGTTCTGGGTTTCCAGTTGTCATTTCTGTTCATTATATCGTAGTTGTGGTAGGGGTAGAATCAGGTGTGATGACGTTTGGTAACAACTACTGCGGTGAGTTTGAAGCTAGGGTTTTCCTTGAGTTTGTGCTGCTTCGCGAATTCCTCGAAGGCGGCCTTGATTTGCGGGAGTTCATCTTCCAAGACCTGGAAATATTGACTGTCGCTGACACTGTCTCGGTAGTACAGGACGTTTTCTGGGAAGGTATTGTTGTTTGCGTCGTACCAGGCAGAGAGTCTTTCGGAAACCATGTCGGTGACGTTTTCAATCATCTGAATGTGTCAGCGGGTTAATTTGGGCATAAGACACAGGCTTACCTCTTTCTTCTCCTTCGACTGTAGTCTGAGGGAGCCAAGAAACTTTCCTCCGGTACTATCTACTGAGCCGACTATCGCAGCGATAGATGGACAGCAGATCAGCGAGCCAGGTCCAGGATGCGTGACATCGGCGCCAAGAACAAGAATGTTGGAAAGCCACTGCCTCATCGAGTTGACGGCGTGGTTCACACCCACCCTTTTGAGATTGGCCTTCATCATGACATTTGCCATATGCTGGGTTATGCCAGCCTTATTACATTCTTTCTGCTTTTTGCGCCTCGGGATCTTAATGTTGGCGTCTTCTGTCAGGCAGATGGACTGGAAACCAAAAACTTGGTCCACGAGATCCTTGAAGTTCGAGTAGGTAGTGGCGTTTTTCATCGGGAGTAGAAGCAGAAATATATTCGGCAAAATTTCTTGTTCTGCAATCTGCTGGAATCCGTCCTTAAGATCATCGTACGAATCGGATGGGAGGGGAATCGTGTCGCCAAACTCGGCTTCTTTTCCGACACCACAGTCGACCAGTTGCTTTTCAATCTCTTCCTGATAATCTTGTAAACATTGAGGCTGGTCCTTAAGTCCTGGGACAAATAAGAATTGGAATGTGATCTTGTCCTGACTTCTCCGGAGAACTTCCCTCTCGTCTAGATTCTATCTTCCGCTTGCTTCTACTACAGTGGCAGTCGATGTACCGGCGTAATGAAGCTTGGGCGCCGCAACCGATAGCTCGGAACCAGAACCATCCTTGGATCGACCCTTAGATGTGGGCACTTTTGCTGTATCGGAGGTCATTTGAATGTATCCCAGGAGGCAAAATCACTTACGCAATCGTTTTGGTCATCCCGCAACAGCGTCTGTATTCCTTCGCCTTCGATCAACTCTCCGTTCTGGTCTGGTTTTCTGCAGGCCGAGTCAAGCATTCCCTTCGTCAAAGTATCCGGACCGACGCGTCAGAAAAGATTGTACGGTAGAATGAGCAAGTCTTCTGGTGCGAACCATGATGGGTTGTTAGATGATCCGAGATTGGTCGCTTGGAGGTCAGGACAACGTAATCGCCTGCTGTATGCTGCCAGAAAGTTAGCGTTGTTCGTCACCAGGAGTGCACTGAAGCCTACCATTCCACATGTAGTCCTGAACAGTGGCCGTAGTGGTTTGAGTGACGCCCTGTTGGTTTCTCCTGACCGATTGAAACGTTTGCCAGTTACAGTCTTGATTCGGCCCTGTGTGCTATTAGCGGTTGAAGTTGGGTCGGACCCGCGCTGATATTGTATTTGGACTTGTGCTCCCTTGAGGAACCCTAGTCTCTCGTTGCCGAGACGATAACTTTTGTCAAGATATTCGGAAACCATCATTGGGCGAAAGAAGGCGCTAGTAGCCGTGTTCAGATTTAAGAGGATGCTGCCCATTCCTGGCTTGATGGTGTAGTAATAGCCCCGGATCGTGTAAGGGAAACCATTGTTGTGAGGTCCCAAATTTGAATGGAAGCGTTATTTCTTCATCTTGATACGTTATCTCTTCGGATCCCTCTTCGGACCCGTTGGCAGCCCTTTTCCTGTACTCATTAAGGAAGTCGTTCTGGGCGGCGATGGCGCGGCCCGAGTTAAAGAATGCTATCCAGTCATCGTTGTAACTGAGTGCCTTGTGATAGGGACACTCCAGCAGATTCCGATGATCACCTTGATACTCCGGTTTGCACCTCGTACAAGGATGCTGCTCTAAACAGTCTTTGATGTGGTCTTGGAGTTCAGACATCGTGGCCTTTATCGTCCGAAGTAAGTTACAATGGATGATGATCTGAGGCTACGCGTTAGCTTTCTAATCTACCTTGATCCAAAAGGCTTGTCGCTCGTTTCCAACATCGCAACAAGCAGTGGTATCCATAGCCAAACCGCATTGTCATCCTTGAGTTTGTGAAGGGCGCTTTACCCGACTCAGATAATTCCACGCTCGACGGGAAACACAATCAAGTCGATGACGACAACAAATCAGAAAGCCGAGAAAGGGTATCTGATAACCAATCTTACCAGAGCCTACATAATGTATTTCCTATGTCCGATTCCAAATATGACACTAATAGCACGATGATATATCCTTCCAGTCCAACGCCTTCGCTATGCATATCCAAAACAAGACCCTTATCTCCATCCTAGACCCCCTAGCTCATTTGCAAAAAGTCTGGCTGGTCCTTTAGAAAATGCCAACGTCAGCGTAGCGAATTGCCCAATATCATCACAGAGCCATCTGTCTCCCTTCTTCTAAAGTATATTTTCCCCTCTAACGTCTTCAATTAATCTTCTCCTGATCCTCCTCATCACTACTATCCTCCTTCTTTTCCTCCCACCCCGCCAACCTTCTCAACACCCTATTCTCCTCCTTCAACTCTTTTCGCTCCCGCTTATACGGCAGCTCCCCATCACTCTGAACTTTGAGCGCCATCCTCGCATACTCTGCCACGCGTCCCAGACCAGCTTGCCACTCTGCGTGCTCGAGACGCAATTGCATGGAGATAGCGCGTTCCTGTTCGATGAGGGTTTGGTAGTGTTTGTGCAGGGCCACCATTGCCTGAGTCTGATTATACGCGTAGGGTCGGAGTTTGTCGAGCAGGAGCGTGAGTGCGGATTCGTAGTCGGAGACGAGGCCCCGGAGAGCCGTGTTCGAGGTTGTGAGGTCGGAGATTGTGGTTTGCGAGTTGGAGAGCTGGGAGTGTAGACTTGCGATTTCCGCGGCGCGGGATGCGGCTGTTGCTTGATGTTAGCGGAATGTCCTTGGATCTTCCACACCCGTTCTTGGCCAAAGGAGTAGAGGCGTATCCGAGCCTTCGAGAGCTACTTACAGTTCAACTCCCCATTAACTTCCCGAACCCCAAGACCAGCGAGTCCACCATCGGCCTCGGCGGCCCTCGCCTGAATGGCTTGCACCCCATTCACGATGCCCTGTGTTTGTGCCCGATTCTCCTCCAGTACTGCACTCAACTGCTGCACCACGCTCCACAGATGGTTCATATCCGTCTGCTGGCCCCCGCTTGGCAGCCCGTTGACCATTGGTATACTGCTCCCGTTTCCTCCGATACCGTTTGCTTGGTGTGCAGCCGCCGCCGCGGCAGCTTGCGAAGGAGAAGGAGAGGGTGCGGCACGAGGCATTCCGGGTCCCGGGATGTTGGACGACGACGTATCGAGAAAGGAGGAGAAGTTGTTCATGGTGACGAGGGTCGCGGGGACCAGGCGCTTATAGGCGGCGAGCACGGAGTATAGATAGGGGGCTTTGCGGGTGTTTCGTCGCTTGCAGGGCGGCGTTGCGCTCGTGGTTTGGAGGCTGGCGGTCTTGATTGGAGGACGGGGCGGTTGACAGATTGCCGACGTCGGCTGTGGCGCGTTGGTGTGGAGGGCTGAGGTGGCTCCAATGACGCGGCTGGGACCTGCAAGTTTGGCGTGAACGTCAAGGATGGAGAGATGTGGAGTGGTTGTCGCGAGTTTACACAACGTTCATCTCGAATGGAATCGCAGTTGCGACAGCTGATACGCTAGTGTCTTGTGGGACTAGCGTCCAAAGGGCTTGGCATACCAAGCCCCGTCTCAACAATGTTCAGATGCTACATAATCTGTATTACATATAGTTATAAGTCTATGATACCTCGCCTATGATATCAAGCATGTCTCCGGTTTACAGCTTTTCTTTTCCCTCATCCGTGATCTCGCAGAATGCCTTGAACGTCACCATGCCCTCGCCGTCTTCTCCGTTCGATTCACTCTCAATGATGAGCTCGGCAGTGGCACCAACGAAGAAGACGTACCCCTCCTCGCACTTCTCCTTCTTCGGGCCAACGCTCACATAACCCTTGCCCTTCGTGCACAGCAGAATGCTCGGTCCTTGGATAGGGTCAAAGGTAGCCTTGGCACCTGACTTGTTGAGCGCCGTTCGCACGACGCTGAATTCGGGAATTGGGGGATCGTAGAGGATGCTGGCGGAGTTGGAACTATACGCCGCGGCGGAGAGTGTGGCATATGGATAATCGACCGGGGTCATCTTCTGCTCGCTGATTGGCGCATACGAGTAAGTGAGCATGGTGGTGAGGGTCGAGACATCCTTGAATTTTGGTGTGAAGCCGGCACGGACTACGTTATCAGAAGAAGCCATGCATTCGATGATATCGCCGGAGAGATATGCGTGGATGTCGTCTGCCTTCAGGAACATGGCCTCGCCAACTTCGAGCTTGACATAGTTGAGGAAGAATTGGACGAAGAGGCCGATATCACCGGGGAATTGTCCGTTGAGACGGATGACGAGATCTGCAAGCTCTTTGCCGCCGTTCGAGGGTCCACCTTCTCCCGCGAAGCTAGCGCCTTCCGATTCAGCCGCCTTGAGGAGCTCTTCCGTTGCCGATGCCAGAGCGGCCTTGTCGACATTCATGAGCTTTGTGAAGGCTGATTGCAGCGCCTTCTTGTTCGTCTTCTGGTCTTCCTCCTTGTCAGAGGTCTCTTTGCCCTTAACCGCATCCTCAAATGCATTTGCCTCGTCGTCGCCAATGAGTCTTCGGAGAGAAGGGATGTTCTGGAGGAAGTGAGTGATCTCAGCCAGCGGTCGGAACCCGCAGAGCCCATCAAAAGGGGTGACCGCGATAGTCATCTCAGGCTTGTGGTTGTCATCTGTCGGATCTTGTTAGCGAAATAAGATGGCTTCTTGGATAGGAGGCGGACCTGGGTAGTTCTTGGGGTCTTTGGCATGCAATTGTTCTGCAAGCTTCTTGTTGGGATGGGCTTGGATGCTCAAAGCCTTGTTGATCGACAAGACCTTGAACAGGAACGGCAGCTTGTTCTCGTAGCGTTCGGCGACATCTTTGGAGAGGAGAGCCTGGTTATCCTGAACAAGATCTAAGAGGGTTCTCTTTGTCTCGAGGTCTTTGGAAGGGAGGGAAGGGTGTGTGCCCATCCATAGCTGAAAGAGTCAATTCGAGTCCTTGTCACCAGATATGGACCCATACTTCTGCGTAGGGCTTCTCTTCCTGGACCGAGAAGTCGTCCGATGGCGTTGCAGCGGCGTATTTGGCGGCGGCCGATGACTGACCAATCTTGCCTGGTCGGCTTCAGCTATGCAAATTGCAATATGGATGGCGGGGCAGTAGACGCACCCCAGTCGTAGCTATTTACGCCTGCAACAGGTCAATAGGAGATAAAGTTGCTTGCTTGCATACAAATTTACCGCATTGAAGTCGAATGAGAGGGACCTGCATCTTGAAGGCTTTCAATGGCAGAAATTTGGGACGAGTGAACGATTTGTCGATGAGGGTTTACCGCCACTTGAGTTCCAAGGTTGTTCGATTAAGCTACCGCAGGCGGCACGGCTAACCTGCTTCCGACCTAGCAGATACGCTAAGCCCCACGTCCTGCACCTGCCACAGCTTGCCCGCAGCCCTGCCTTCCGTTT
>MCFA01000393.1:0-21597 GCA_002105025.1 Clohesyomyces aquaticus
GTCTAGCACGTCTATAACGTACTTAATATTTATAGCAGGTATAGAGATAGGCAAGACATTATTGTTCCCTAAGGTAAATAGCACTAGGGGAGCCTGTTATTCTTAGCAGATAAACATGTTCTATATAAGTTATAAACGTAATTACCTCTATGTCTATAACTTCCTCTTGTCTATGATTAGGGTGCTCGTTACTAAGTTATAGCACCTTATCCTTACTTAGCATGACGTCTACTAGGTTAATAAGGTTATGTTAAAGTGTATATAAGGCTATATTATGTAACAAACACGTTTAGAACAGTAAAGTGTTAGGTCAATTGTTGCTCTACCATAGGAGATTAAGATTCAACATAGGACGCTAGCAAAATTTTCTGCGCTAGCGACTTTTGGTTAGGTCATGGTAAGGCTTGGCACTTCCCATGGTAAGGTGACATGCAGCCTGTACAGCCGCTTGCAAAAAGCAGGTTACAAGTCGGAGAATTCCAATCGAGCCCGACCCCCGACACCGCTTGACAGCGAAACGCCTAATAATTGCAAAGAGAGGTCAAGGCTTGTCAAATCAAGGGCGCTCTTTTAAATAGAAATAGTTTTATTAATTTCTAGCCAGTTTTAGTGGCGCAGGAGGAGGGTAGAATCTGCGAGGTCCGGAAAAACCTTCGGCCCGTTTCGGCAGAATAGTCGGCCCGATCGGCAAAACAGTCGGCCCGGAGCTGCGAAGGAGCTCACCGCCTGCAACACCACCAAACCAGCCTAAAAATTAATGAAAATAGTTCTATTTAATAGATTATCCCTTGTTTGACAGCCCTAGACCTCTCCCTGCAATTATTAGGTGTTGCGCTGTCTAGTGGTGTCGAGGGCGGATAAATTTTGAAAATCGCGTTTGTAACCTGCTTTTTGCAAGCGGCTGTAATAACATGACCAGTGCTGGCAGGGATATGAGGAATACGAGGAATACGGATATTCCATATTGCCGATATATCGGCAATATATATCCCTAATATCCCTTGGCGCCACGCATAGACCAGAGCTACCACCTTTACCTTAATAACTAAACACCATAACTTAATTCTATATATAAAAGGCCTGTCTTAGTTTCGCCTCGTACGGCTACTTATCCTAGACACCTCGTAAAGGTTTAGGCCTGAAGTCTAGGTGCTATGGACACCCCCTATAGCTGGGTACGGGCAGTTGCTGTAGACATCTCTTATAGCTAAGAGTGCAAAACTATCTACGCTATCTATCATACGTACCTTATGCCAAAACAATGGCAATATAGGGCCCAGCCCCAGGCGTGTCGTCGTCGTCGTCGATCAACAACGGCCGTACCGCTGAACCATCCCTATCTGGCTGACGAGGAGCCAGGCGTAGTGGCCCATTATAGGGAGCATTATCACCCCCTTCTCGTACGGAGCAGCGCGCTGCGTGGTCTTTCTACTTACAGTTTACACATGCTCCTCTAAAGTGTCTAGCTACCTAGCGGCACTCTAGGAACAGTTATAGGCCTAGCACAGCAGTATAGCAGCTGCTGCATTTAGTTGCCACTCGCATACTATGAGATTATATAAGGATCGCGTTGATGTACGAAGGATGATGCAAGGCTATTTAATAGGGTCGTATGCTGCCTCGTACGAACTCTACATCCTGCCCTAGCTGCCGTCATCTCAACACAAATCACATTAGCTTAGCTACCTGCCTTACTTCTATTAATTAAAGATACTCTTAGCGCGTTCGCTTAGCACTACTAACGAACTTATACTAATAAATTAACTATACCTAGCTTAGCCTATGCAGCCATAATATAAGGAGAAGAATCCCTATACTAGAGGAAGAGACAATTAAGATGTCCCTGTGGAGACTTCCATATCTAGGGAGCCAGTCTAGAGCTCGTGGAGGCTATCAGGCCTCGAGGCTTTACACCTGATCTATAGAAGCAAGAGAATATTAGAGTCTTTTATAAGGATCCTAAAAGAAACAAGATTGTAGCTAAAGTTTAGCTTAGAGCAAGGAAATATTATTACTATAAGAGGAAACAAGAATATTAGACTTAACATATAACTACTTAGGATTTAACACCTTAAGATTTAATACCTTAGGATTCAAACCTAGGTTACATTAAGATTAATGCTAGCGACGAGCCTCTCTGAGAGCTGTGCTAGAGGTATTGCCCTTAGCTTAAAAGTCTTGTCTGCTGCTATTATTAATAAGATCGTCCTTAACACTTATAGAGCTCTAGCTGTTATCGTTCCTTAATTTAATTTAATTAGGATCTTGTTAAAAGGAGGTTATATTAAGATTAATGCTAGCAACGAGCCTCTCTAAGAGCTGTGCTAGAGGTATTGCCCTTAGCCTAATGGTCTTATCTGCTGCTATTGTTAATAGGATCGTCCTTAACACTCATAGAGCTCTAGCTATTATCTTTCTCTAATTAGAATCTTGTTAAGACTAAGGGATCGTCCTTGGCTATCTATACTTTAAGGGATCGTCCTTATCTACCTATATCCTAAGGGATCGTCCTCACTACCTCTATATGTATATACTCTTGTTAGATTTAAACTACGTTTAAACCTAAGGGGTGTGTGTAAGCAGTCGTGCTTACTTATCTCCTACATAGCTATCTCAGCTCATCACATATCACATACACATATAATACACTCATCTACAATCTATTAGAACCGTCCCCCTAAGCTTACACTACATTACTTAGCTCCTAGCCACCCTATTATATCTAAGGGCTGCGACGGCCATATTCGCCGTCAACCGCCGTCGACCGCCGTCAATCGTCGCAGGTCTCATATAGGTGAGCTCAGCCGTATATGACGGCATGTAGCCGTCAATCAACGTCAGATAGCCGTCAATGGCCGTCAATCGACGCCTGCGATACTGCAGCTGCGCGGCTGGCCGTATATGGCGGCAGGTAGCCGTCAATGGCCGTAGTTGACGGCATGTAGCCGTCAACCGCCGTCGCCTACGGGGTAGTGAGTGCAGTGCCGGGGCCCAAACCCTCCACCAATCTGACACACACACACACACACAATACACTTATCTACAATCTATCAGAACCGTCCCCCCCTAGCTTACATAAAGCTTTACAAAGATAGATATCAAAAAAATTCCTTTGCCAAGGATTTGCCAAGGGATATTGCTGGGATATCGGAATATCAGGGATATCCCTCGGGCCGATATTTATCCCTCCATATTGGTTCGGCTCATATCCCTGCCAGCACTGAACATGACCCACCACCGAGCGCACGTCCCCACCGAGCGCACGCAAAACTTGATTTGGCCCACCACCAAGATAAGATTATTGAGCCACGTATAGAAGCTCTTTTAACGAGATTTTTTAGAGGAGTTATTATAGTAGCTATTATAGTAGTTTGTAAATTTTAGATTACGTCAACAATCTCTTAGGCGGTCGTATTGGCCGCCCGCGACGAGAAGTCGCATGAACTAGCTCCTCCGCTATAGCAGGATCCTCATCAACAACTACGGCCTTTGTAGATTTAGAAGGCTTAGATCCTTGCCTATTAGCTTTTTTTAAAGCCTTAAGGTTATTTTAGAGTTGCTTTTTAATTTGTCTAGCGATTTTTTCCTCTTCGCGCGCTGCTGCTTTTTCAGCAGCCTCGCGCTCACGCTTCTCCTTCGCTGCAACTCTGTTAAGACGACGCTCTTTAAGCAGCTGAGCCTTGGCAAGCTTCTGCTGCTCTCTAAGCTTCGTAGCCTTGCTTTTTTAGTGTTGTTCCTCCTGCTCCTAACGATCTTTCTGCTGCTACAGAAGCTGCGCTTAGCCTACCTTCTAAGGTGACTATAAAATAGCTCCTCTGTTATAGTCCTTTAGTAGTTTAAGTAATAAAGCTTTACTACGCTGCCTACGCTTCTTCTTGTTAGATAAGGCCTCTTTAAGTTAAGAGACTTTATGTTATAGAAGTGTATTCTTAACTAAGATAGTATAGATTGTTTAGCTAAGCTTCTTTGCCTTAGAATTATAAATATTGTCTACTGCTTGCTATAGTAATCGTTCTATCTTTCTCTAATTGCTTGCACTTAATACTAAAGTTAAACTATTGCTTAATAAGGGCCGTAAGGTGTCCTGCGTGGATGTTGCGAACCTTAAGATAATAACAGTAGGGTTAAGCAGCGAGATGCCTGTGGCCTTAAAAGCTTTTAGAATAAGCTTCTTATTAAAGGAGATGTTCTATGTAGCATTAAACAACTAAAAGAAGTTACGTTTTATAATATTTATAAGCCCTTACGCGCGGTCTAGGAAGGTAGCTAGTTCTAACTTGTACGAGGCTGCAAGCGGCGTAAACATAACAACGTTAAGTGGTTAAAGCGTGTAAGTACTATAAGGTAGATATACTATAAAGAGAATCTTGTTGTTATTATAATACTTAATAAAATCCATTATAACGTAGGAACTATGGCTGTTAAGGATAAGAAGCCGCTATGACGTACAAGCTTTAGCTTTTGTCTCACGATTAAACACCTGTTTGAGCCATGCTAGCTCTATATCGTTGCTTGTCTATCTGCTTAGTGAGACTGTAAAGAACGCGCGATGTTTCTTGTGCTTAAAGTCCTATAACTAGGTGTCTTAAATATTGCCGCTTTAAGCCTAATAAATTAGTGCTAGCGTAAGCGCAGTCCTATCCACGTAGATGCACGCTATAGTTATAATCTACTCTTAATTGCTATCCTAAATAATATGCTTCATTTTTCCTTGCTTATAGAGCTCTTTAGAGAACACCCTCTTAACTTTTAATAGCACACTAATTAAGAAGCCCTTCTTATCTATGTTATATATATGCTGGCTGTTGACATTGTATTAGCTAATTTTACGTTTGAGAAGCTCAAAGTAGAGGCTATACTTGAAGGCTAAGTCTGCTTTGAAGCGGTTGCGATCAAGGCTGGTTGCCTAGTGCGAGACAAGGTTGATGCCGTGGCGCGCGATGAAGCGATCCGTCTAGTTTTTGCTAACTAGTTTCTGAGCAATCTGGGCTGCAAAATTCCATATCATAGGCCTAGAAGGAGGCAGCCTGCGTGCATAAAGGTCTTTTATATACTATATAAGCTGCTGCTCTTGCGCGTTGTTAAGTAATTGGCCATTTGCGAGTGTGGTTGCACGCGCTTCTTGAAGCCCTCTATGGCGTTTCAACAGAGTTGACTGGGAGCAGCTAAACTGTTTAGCGTATTCTGAATATTTAAAATCTTCTCCCACCTTCAGCGATTCCAACGCTTCAAGAGCTGCCTCAATACCTTCCATAGTCGTCGAGATAATTGGTGTTGAAATTTCGGTAAAAAATGGTGTTCGCGTGCGCTCGGTGGGGACGTGCGCTCGGTGGTGGGTCATGTTAAATCATATGGTTTCTATCTCTGGGAAAATATATTTTCCGCTGCCGGCCGATCGTGTGACTACCCCGCATACTCCAAGATTCAACACTAGATATGCCTATCCTATGCTACCGCATTCCTCATCATTTTTTAATGCCAGTACGATGCCCCTTGTTGAGTTTATTCACACAACTCCGGCCATACAGGCGGAAGCCCGCACGCTGGCCCCGCTGTTATGTGAATCGGATGCCACGCAAATTCCCACGGAAGACAGACGGGTGAAATGGTTCAAATATAAACGTGGAGAGTCATGGGGTAAAGAGTTCGATGCTCTACTTGAAGAAGCTAAAACCGTGGTATGTATTCTGGAACAGATATGTTTCTCTATGTTACTAATGTCGAAGGCAACCGATATCAAGACTATCGTAGAAAAACACGCAGGGTTTACTGTCCAGAAGAGTCAACCCGGCGAAAAGCGTCCTCTACCGAGCCTGGAACGCCTTGATGCTGGCTGGGTGACGATCCCAGCTGGGTATGTCGTCTTCCTTGTATGCATCGCTCCTGGAGACTGCACGGAGGCCGCAGTTCAAGTTCGGGCGAACATAAAGGACAACAACCATAGTACTGTGCCGGGATGGCTGTGTGGTTTGGGTGTGGTGCTAATTGGGCGTGTTAGTTTCCGAACGGAGCCGGCAGGAATTCCTTATGTCTCAATAGCAGCGCCTGCGTCGCCATTGGGAGAATGACCAAAGAATTCCCATTCACCCTCATCCCAATTGGCTCCCATAATGGCCGATGGCGGGGTTGGCGATCGAACTGCTAGATGATAAGTAATAGAAGAATATGCTAGACGAAAGATGAAAGTACCTTCTGCTGCCTCGTCTCTACTATTTGAGTTTTCGCAACACTCAGCGTGTCCTGTGGTGCTGTCATGCATGGCCTGACTGATGATTCCTAAATCTTCGAGGATCCCTGCTATGTTCTGGTTTGATCCATCTTCATTTTGCTGGGGTACCGGGACCAGGCCCGCCGACGATAGATACCGAGGATTGATGCCCGCTCCGTATTGACTGCCGAAGGCCACATCCTTTTCCCCCTGGCCTGCCTCTGACTCCCCTGCGATAGGAGGAGCCCGTCGCCCCACCGCCTGGACGAGTTCCTGAGATGGCAGAGTCATCAGTAGTCGCTGCTCGGTCTGGGGATCCGCCTCGAGGTTGCTGACGATGCCCGCTTGAAACGCGCTTGTGTTGGGGGATGCAGCTTCTGGGATTCCCGCTGAATCTGGAGCACCCTGTATAAGTGGATATATCGAAGGACCTCCCTCAGCGCGCTGTACCGTTCGGATAGTTCGCACGGGTGCATCGGAGGACGAAAGCGGTTCCGAGAAAGAATTCACCGTTAGAGCCGGAGTATCCGTAACGATTGCCTCTGTTCTGTTCCTGGCGGCGCACTTCTCTGGCCGATTCGACCCTGGAGTAGCGTTGGCTTGGGTCGAATCGACACCTCCAAGATTGTAGACTTCTTCGCGTTCCTGTAGCTCTGAAGCGTTCAGAGCGGTGCTTCCTTGGCCTTTTTTCTGGCTGCTTTCGGGTGTGGAAAAAGGAAGAGGTGACAACTTTCTTCTCTTAGATCTACCTTCGATTTGGCGATTCGGAGTCTGCCAGGATATCTCAGTGGATAGAGGTCCCGCTGAGAACACGTCAACTGTTAGAGCCGCCTCCGTTGTATTTGGTTGGCCCAGCCTCTCGCAGGCGTCGAACGCTCTGAGCCCCATGCGGCCACGTTCGCATTGCCGTAATTTATAAGCACCCTCTGTGGTTGGAGTTGATGGAGTAGTGTCAGCTTCAATGTGGGACGCGATCGAGCCTTCCGAGATGTCGTAACCAAGGTCGGCATATATCTCCTTGAGGCTATTGATTGTCAGTCGTACTTTGGATGAGGATGGACGATCATACGAAAATTCATTAGATGGATCAGCCTGGTCGAGCTGACGCTTGATAAGTATGGGGATGGTGAATTTAGCGTCGAGGCAACTGTCGAAATCATAGTCCACATATTCGCTTCTTAAAAGTGTGGGGAGAAAAGAGTCGAAACTCTCGTTGCGAATGCCCAGAAGCGTTGTTGGCGGAAGTGCGTCTAACAAGTGCTTAATTAAGCGCGATCGGAAGGACTTTGAAGCACATACTGATGAAAAATAATTCCGAGGCTCGACAAATAGGCCAGCCGCCTCGTGCAAGTCGGTCAATGTACCTGTTGATGAGAGCGGCCCGGAGAAGCAGTCTGTTACGGTCGTATTCTCGAATCGTAGTCACCTCCTGCAATATTCTGTAGATGCTATCTCTGGGAACCCCGTTTTTTTTGAGGAATAAACAGAACGACGAAAGGACTAGGAGTTGAAAGTAGGAGAAGGCTTGTTGAAGGTTCGTAAGTCTCAAAGACGACTGGGTCAGCCGCGCAAGTTCCATGCCTATGGCAACGAGGCCGCACCCTGAACGTGCTATCTCCCCAGTGGATGCTGCAGTAACATTTGCGCCATTCTCACCCGCAAGAGAGCGCAAGATCGGTTCGAACCCCTCTTCGCCCACAAGTTGAAGCTCCCTTTGACGCCAATCCGAAGGCTTTGGTAAACGCTGCACGAACCAATCCAGATGCTTGTCTACTTTGGGGAGTTGCAATGTGCGGGGTTGTCGTTGAGAAGGTTGTGATTTGGGGGGCTGTGATTTGGGGGGCTGTGATTTGGGGGGCTGTGATTTGGGGGGCTGTGGTTTGGGGGTCTGTGGTTTGGGGAGCTGTGGTTTGGGGGATTGCGGACAGGTGTTGGTAACATACGCTCGCGCCTGGTCATCCACGTGGGGACATATACAAAAGTGCGACTCGAGATAATCGAGGTAATCCTGAGGGACGAGGAGGTAACTTGTTGCTGCTTTTGTCAGATCCATCGTAAGGAGTTGTTGATGGGTAGAGCCGAATGACCAAGACGACACGGGAAATGCCAAGCAAGCTATTCCCAATTCTCTAACGATCGATCGTTAGAGAATTGGGAATAGCGCCAAATATTTCCTGATCCGCTGATCATTCGCATCACACCCAGGCCCGAGCACCGACAATATGCTCCAAGTGGATAGCTCTGATGGATGCAAGCCATGCCCAAGCGCCTCAGACGATGGGCATGCAGACACGATCCGATACTACAAGCATTGGGACTAGCTCTGTTGTCTCGTGAGGGGCGAAGCAGAAGCTGTCTGGAAAAGCAAGATCCTTATGCCAATTTTTTTGAGCGGTCGTGCTGGCTAGTTCCAATGATATATCATGCACATCCTTCTTCGAGGCTGCGACGTCCTTCAGTTCACCGCCCTACCGCCTTTCTCAGCCCTTCACCGGTTGCCTTCTGCATCTGCGTTCCCTGCGCCCCGAGATTTGCGCCGACAGCAGTCTCCCCTCAGCCTTACGGATGATTGACGCAACGCTTCCAGCCGCTGCATTGGCCGTGCTTGTCTGCATGTTCGGTCTTGCCCATGCGCGTCTTTTTTGGAGAAAAGAATGCCAAAGGAAACGGGCACTGATTTTTGTTGCTTGCCCGGTAGTTTGCCTGATAGCTTTCTTGGGGACTCTTGCCGGCTGGCACACAGCCGTCAACCCTCCCAGTTGGGTGTATTGGTTGGCGTTGGATTGGCCCACTATCAACGGGCTCACCGTCGAAGTTTGTATCCACCCATTCTGGAAAGGGGGTTTCTCACACTATCCAGTTGTACGTTTGCTGGCTGTGCTTTGCTAGTGCTCATCCGTGCCACCGGAGCCACTCCGCTCGTTGGCTAATTGGGATTGCCACCGTGATCGGTCTCGGACTCCAAATCGGTAGCCTCTGGGATCCTTCCGAGGCGAACAGATGGCCTCAGGCACTCCCTTTCTTTGGGAGCCTCGTGCCACACTTTTCGATGGGACTCATTCATGCCTTCTTGCTCTACGAGATGCGGAGCCGCCATCCCGATTCCAGGCATTGGAAGATTTGGATTCTCACAGGTCTCTTCACATGTGCAATCTTCCTCAACACAGCTCTTCTCATACTGTTCTGGAAGCGTCCGCACGAACACGGCAACCCTGACAAGCGCTACGAGCCCTACTATAGCCTAGTAAGTGCTCTATACAACCTACTTCCCAGACTTACCTTGGCAGGCTCGTGCGGTCCTGGAATGCTTCGTCGTTTGCTCGTTCCTTTTTGTGCGACTTCGCCCCATTTCCCTTTGGCGACTTCTTTGGAAGGACTTTACTTTCCTTTGGCAACTTATCCGGGACAGATGTACTTCCCTTCCGCATTTCCCCCATAAGCCAACAGCTACGGCCTCGCTGCAGGACGTTACTGAAAAAAGCTTCGACACCACGAAGCACCCTTCAACCTACACCGCATCAACACACCACACACCTGGCCGGGATGGAATGGATATCAAGGATATATTTGAGGGTGAAGAGGTTCGGGAAATAGCATGATGCTTGATCCGTCACAGCCTCTGGGATACAGTTTGACTAGATGGAGGGCGTTATCCTTGCGAACAGAGGGTACCAAAGCCAGTGCGGCCACTGGTAACATATATATTCTAAGGAAGTCGCGACGTTCAGTGCCATTCTTCATTCCTTTGTTATTCCAATTTGCGAGCTTCTGCATTTGCATCTCCGATACGTATTCATAGCTCAATAGCCTTGTTGTAATTAACTCAAATTTTTCGTTTCTGATACATTGTCTGTCCTCATCGTCATACAATGGCTTCGGAGCTTATCATCTGCTTCACCTTCGATGACACTGGACGAGCGGACGCCCTCCCTGCATCTCTGGATCCCAGGGTTAGCCGGCTTTGCCAATTTTTTAGTCCTCGAAACTGAAAAGAACCTGGCTGGCAGGCCCAAGTGCACAGATCTGTCCGATTCGAAACTTGACGAACTTCGTATGCAGGCTAGCCAAACGATATACGTGACAGCCAGCCGTCCGGTCGTTACTTCGAATGTGTCGTCTTTCTATGACGGATTCGCTGCCCATGCTTGGAATGCTCCTCCAGGTTCCTTCAATGCAGTCTCTAAATGTATTCGCCAACGCCAACGGCATATCGTTTCTGCATGTTAGTTGGTGGAATGTGTGTCAAACGACGCCACACTTTCACCCCAGATCTAAAGAATGATCATTGGTTCGCATGACGCCACCACCAATTTATTGTCTTGCATCTCACCCATTACCATTTTTGGGAAGGCGATGCCACGGCAAAAGCAAATGGCTCCGCCTTGCGGCTGCGTCTTACGCGTTGTAACAATTAAGAGACACAAGCCAACTATTATATAGCTCAACGCCACGCCTCGATCTGCACGCATTGTGTCTATTTCGCCGCAGCGTCTTTCCGCGTCTCCCGCACGGTTGAGAAACTTCTAAGAAATCACCTACCTTGACCGGCAATATCAACTACCGTTAGATTCGTGACTCAACTTCACCAACCCCCGCGTCCTCCATCAGCACCTGTTCTCCAGATCCTCCATGAAAACTTTCTCGACTTATGGGCTGTGCTCAAGGCTAGCCTAAATCGCCCATCGTGGATATTAGTCTTCTACTAAATAAGCCTCGCGGCTCAGAGAGTCCAGCGAGCAAGAAGAGCTCCACTTCGGTTGGATCAACTGGAGCGACGAGGGTGTATACCACTGCGCCATCATCAGCTTATACGCGGTCCCCAGCATATCAAGGCGACCCCATCCTTCCGGCGATTTCAACGGGAAATCCCCAGCCACAGCATGGAATCAAGCGACAAGCGTCTCGGACGCCGATGCCGGAGGAAAGCCTAGCTAAGAAGCAATGCAAATGGACGCTAGAGGAAGATAATTTAACTATTGAATTACGGGGCCAAGGGATGAAGTGGGATAACATTGCCAAAAGACTTCCAGGAAGGAGCTCCATTTCTTGTCGGTTGCGCTATCAGAACTACCTAGAGAAGAGGACTATTTGGGACGGAAAGCAATTGAACAAGCTGGCGAGATCGTACGCTCGGTATGTACAACTCCATTCCCTTGTCGCCGGCTGTCCACGAAGCAGAGTCTGTAAGCAGTCGTGCTTACTCATCTCCTGCATAGCCATCTCGGCTCATCACACATCACACACACACACAATACACTCATCTACAATCCATCAGAACCGTCCCCCCCCCAGCTTACAGAGTCACTAATAGCGCGATCACAGGTTCAAGGATCAGATGTGGCAGGAAGTCGCAACAGAGATGGGCATTCCCTGGCGGTCAGCTGAATCAATGCACTGGCAGCTTGGAGAACAGGAGATGAGAAGCCGCGGAATGACCGTCGTTGTTACTTTCGATCACGCCGTCAGATCTCTCTAAGACGCAAGATGGCAGTTTATTCCAGAGAATTATAAGCGTTGTCAGGGACCACAGGTGGTTCCGGGCATGTCATCTTCTGGTCGTGTATTGCCTGCGATGTGGCCAGCAATGGACTTTGACAGGAGTGTATCGTCGAGCAGATGGAACTGTGATCTTGGTGTGAAGCTTTGATAGAGAGGGCGGATGGCACGGGGACACCCGTTCCCGCCTACTGTTGCCAAAAAGGGAAGACCGAGCAGCAATAGAGCGCAGAACTCTGATATATTATGCATCCAGCTGACGAGACTGCGTCTTTGACCCACATCCGCGTTCACTTTTCCGTCCACCATTAAGGAACTTAGTTAACGGGAGCGAGAGGATCGATGTGAGAAGCAGCATGGCACTGTCCCATAGGACGGGGCCGACGCCGACACTGGTGACGCTTAACCCGAGGCGTGGTGTGCAGGATGCATGAGAACGACATTTCCCTGACCCCAGTAGGCAAAGGCACGGGAAGTCATCCGCTTTCCCCACTCTGAAAGGGCCGCAGCCTGATACGGCGCTAGGGCTGTGACAACATCTGCAATGCAACGACGGGAATCACATCCTGATGGAGGGGAAGGAACGGCCATAGGGCGCTTAGTGCGTGGTGACGCCGAGCAAATGACCGGATGATGTATGCAGTTTAATGTAGGTCTGTCAATCGGTGTGAGGGGGACCACAGGGCAAGGGCAAGGGAGTGGTCGTGTCACTCTCAGTGGCTCTTTTAAGAAGTTAGTCCCCAATACACCCTGGCAAAGGCCACACAGCCTACATCACGATGGACGAAAAACTGGCCAAAAATTTGGACGAGGAACGAGTCTCGAAGTCTGCTTCACCTGAGAATAGCGGATTACATTGCCATGATTGACGAGCTTGACGGAAACGGGAATCGAGAATGGATGGAAGTTGACGAGCCAATGATCGTCGAGAATTGAGACAAATCACACCCGAACACCTCAATAGCAGTGGACCTGCGACGCACATTATGCGTTCAATTGCCCTCTGCGATCGATATTAGACGTTTCGCGATGGTTCATGAACTAATGCCTATCTCTACAATCAAAAGACAACGGATGTTCAGGGGTTGATTAATCATCTACTAGTCTCTTCCAGTCTATCCCGGCCCCTTGGAACCTTGGGTGAAGAAGAGCTCTCGGGCTCACGTGACATCGGCGTCAAAGAGAGCCCGATGAGCGATCACGACGATCATCAAATCTCCTCGGTGAGCCACATTTGACCAAGGACAGGGAAAGCAGTTGCCTCGTAGGACGAAATTTCGTGCTCGAGGAACTTTGCTTGGGAGCGTGCATGAATCAGTGATGGGGGAAAACAAGGGAGACGCGGTGAAACATGCAACATGCAACATGCAGCTGCAGCGCAGCAAACATCGTCGAGGCCTGGGGGCGTGAAAGGAAGTGGAACGGTAGGGGTGCGTACGCGAATCACATGATCACATAGATGCAGTCCAGAATCGGGTTCGGTGGAGCGCCACAATATGCAGATCCCTGCAACCCCTCCAACCAATGCTCCAACCAATGTTCCAACCAATGCTCCAGCCGATGCTCCAACCAATGCTCCCAGCCCATTGTTCAACCAATAATGCTCCAGCCCGAGGCGCCCGCCAGGGTGGAGTGGAGACCATCGTCTCGTGGTGGCGAATGCAGTCGTTATCAATTGGGGATGGGCATTAGCGAGGGGCGTTCGGGCGTTCGGGTGTTCGGGCGATTGCCATGTCATCTCAAGTCCACCCGAGTCCATCATCCAGCGACCGGGAATGCGGTTGAGCGCCGACGCATGCGCGGTGTGTCGATGGTCGGGAAAGGATACCGATGGTGCATCCACGCAGGTCACTGCGGAGAGTATGACAGTGTATGCCGCAAGACATATGGAGTAGGCCCGCTCGTTCGGCTGGAGGTTATGGCGCTCTTAACATGCGAGCCATGTCTAGCAGGTCCCTCCCCGCCGCTGTTTTCGGGACGCCACCTTGATGCCGTTTGAAGGAAGATGCGCGACCCAGTTTTCGTGGGGTAAACATAAGGCTGGACGCCGCTACACAGGCTGCCGTGGATGGCGTGGATAGCGTCACTGCTAAATCAAAAGTTACACGGGAGTGCTTGCCCTGGTTTACGATAATTTACTGTATGAGAAAGGAGCATCGGCCTGCACGCCAATCGTTCCCCTCTGGCTTAGGCTCGAGGCGAACAGTGGCTCCCTAGTTTAGAGGCGGCCTTCTGCAGACGGGGAAGCATCCTCTAGCTCCGGTGCAACTTGAATTTGCTAGCTAGGCGTAGAGACCAGCTGGGACTGTTAGGAGCCCATGTCTTGTCCCCTTGACCGTTGGGATCAACCCTAGCGGCCACGCCAAAAAACGGCTGTCAACTATGTGGATGTGCAGGGTTGAGACGTCTGATAGAATGTGCGCCATTTGATATCCAAAAACGAAGACATGGGATTCCCAGCACCATACAGCTTCAAAGCCTTCTCCGTGGACCACAACAGCCCCTTGGACCTTTAAGGGGCTCCCGCCTGTCAACTTCTGAGTCTTCTTACCCTCTTCCCTTGTCTAGTTCAATTACATCTGAATCTCTCTCCACTATTAACAAAACATCAGAAGAGGCTTCTTCCATATCATTTTTCTAAGTCTGTGCCCTTGACTCTCGCTTTATTTCAGCTCACGGCGTCTATGCGTCGCTGCGTCTGGTAAGTGGGAGCAAATCTAACCCAAACGATCGTACCCAATGTAATTAGCAGTTCGGTCCATTGCTAATGCGCACGATTATTTACCATTGGAAGGGTTATACTAATAGTGCTCCTAGTTACCGTCCAACCCTGCAATATCACCACATCTGCTCTGCAAACAACTCGTTGTATGATTCCAGAATCGAACGGTAGAGAGCAAGTTTTCTAGGTTACTCTCCAGCCACACTTTGTCCTCTTCCTCAATTGCCTCTCATGGCCAAAGGAACAGTCCAGGGAGTGCAAGGCGCTTCAAGCTCAGATGAGATTCGAAATCCATCCTTTCAGCGAGTCCAATATTCAAGAGGGGATCTCAATCCTAATCCCAGTAGCCTGGCTGCTTGTGGCGGGCTAACGGTAAGCTCTCCACGATCGGTGGGTCGTATTCAGTATTTGCCCACCACGACGTTGACAAGCCCGTGCTAGCCCCAGCACTCATTCCCCTGTTTGGTCCGACTAGTGCCCGCCTTAGTTGACGCTGAAGTGGGCAACTGATGCCTGTCAAGTCCTCTGTTTCCGCCTTTGCGGCTTTGAAAGCTGACTTGAGTTCACTAATAGGCATCTATCTCTTTCGCCAACATTGACAAGGACGATTGTCCCGTCGAGTACCCTCCTGTTGCTAGCAAGGAGCGCATTGCGCAATACACGTATAGGCAATATTACGGAACGTTAGACGGCGACAGTAGCGTCCGCGGTCTTAACCCTATCCTTGGCCATGAGTACCTCTTCCCTGCAAATGCCACTGACATTCCCAAACTGGTACCAGTCGTTGGTATGTCCTCGCTCCCTTAAAGTCGCCCCTTCCAAACGTCTAATTTGCTGCAGTGCTTGTTCGAGAGGAATTCGAAGCTCGAGGTCTTGCTGACCGACACACGTCCAACACGGGGCATGTATCTAACGGCATTAAGAACGTCCCGGCATCTAAAGACCCTATGACAACGCGGGCTCATTCCTTAAAGAGAACTCGTTCCCTTGGAACGGCCCAGGATAAAACCCACAAGAAACAGGCTGTTAATACTAGCCCCAACCAATTCTTCATAGGCGACGCAGCGAGCCTCGAGGCCTTCTATGAGTACCATCTAGAGGAGATAGGTATGACCGTGTGCAAGAAGCTCGCATGCATGTGGATTGCTGTACGATGGCCAAAGAGGAGTCGCGGCTATCCATACCTCAGGAAGATACGCAATACGGCTCCTCCAAAGTACGACGAACCTCCTGGGTATAATGGACTAGTTCCAGGATGGCCCGCTAATGATGTGATATACACCGAGCCCGCTCATCTCCCTAGTTCACGTAAGATCCCTAGTAGTTCTGTTGCATCCTGTTACTAACCATGCTGCAGAGGTGAAGAGACTACTTATATTCTTCTTCCGAGCACACCGAGAGTGCGATGAGAGGGGCAGAAGAGGAGACAAGCATAGCTGGATAAGCGATCTAGAATTGGCTGCTAATTCTTACGTGGAGCTTGGCTTTAATTTATCGAAGGATTATTCAACGAGCAAAGACATTACATTCCAGGATCGAAAAGAGGAAAGAACGAAGGGCTGCATATACAGTTGCTACGGAGCCGCTAAATCTGAGGAAGATTTTTACGCCGCTCATGCCTTGTATGGCGTAGAGGATACTAACTGTCCAGACACCTATCCTGGGAAGACTATTACTTGGTCTCGCAAAGAGAGGATACCACGACTGCGTTGTCCTAATCAATCGTCATCCACATCAAAGACAAAACGCCAGCGTTGGACTGAAAAGATTACACAGAAACAGGTCATTGATTTGACAGTTTCTAATGACGACAGCCAGGGAGGTGAAGAAAGCACCGAATCGCAGGAGACACAGGACGAAACACCAGCGGCTTCGCCACAAAGGCCCCATTCGCCGCCTTCCATGCCTTCGCCAGACCAGGAACAATCACCCTGCACCGCCCAATCGCCCATGGGTACTACTGGGTCAAACGAGCCCTCGATGTGCACCCCAGTTCCACAGCAACAACAGCCTCCTCATCGTCCACCTGTCGTCCAGTCATTGGATATCGGTTCTTTGGTAGTGGACAACCTAGGACTAAGCGTCCCTGAATTGCCCGTGGATACAAGTGGGACTGCGCAGTCCTCGCTGTTCGCCCTAAATTCACCCGAGCCTTCTCCAACTCTCTCTGTAGTTCAGCTCCATGCTGTTAATCCACCATTAAGCTGCAAACGAGAACTAAACATCCCGCAATTGCATATGGGCACCACTACACCAGGTAACTTATCCTCGTTCCCCATGACCTCACAACATTCTTTGGGTCTTATGGTTCCGCCCCTAGTCCAGCCCCGTGTTGGTGATAGACAAGACTGCTGGCAGGGAATGCATTCTCATATGAGAATTAATTCATTGGCTTCATCGCTTGATCAGCCGCCATGCCCAACTTTCATGAGCCAGACTAAGGACTTCGAGGGCATATACAACATGCCCACACCCTCTATAAATGGTCAGCAAATTTATAGAGTTGCTGATCATCACCAACGCCCTGGGACTCAACTCATGGATACATCTACTACTCCTTGGGGCTTCTCAGCCCATCATACTGGTATGCCCTATCTATCTGGCTACACTACGGAAGAGCTTGAATACCCCAACATTTCAAACAACGTTTCATCACTCTCGAACCTGTACCCAGTGAGATACCACTCAACTCCATCCCCACTGGCTCAGTACCAACTTGCTCGTCCCGAAGACCTAAGAGATGTGAAGAATTTTACCTACCCCAAAAGTGGAGTCCCGAATCTTTCTTCTACGGGATAATCCCATCATTGGAATTCTCCTATTTCACCGTTAAGTGTGTCATATTACTGTACACTCGGGTAAAAGATTTTTCCTTGAATTACGGAGCAGACAAATGGTGGAGGTCGACTGGATATAGTTGTATCTTAATGGAAAAGGGGAGGCGAAGCAGTACTTAAATTAGTTTTCGGTTTCGTGTTCAAAGTCACACTGCACCGAGGAACTGACGAACGCTTGGGCTCTTGACACCTTGGGTGGTTGCTTTGCAAAAGTAATGAATTAGTTCTCGCGGAAGATTTCCTGACCTCTGTCGAACAACCATTCGACCTCTAACGACAATCAGACCCCTGACGACTTTCAAGAAGGTAACAACAAAGGAAGCTATCATGAAAGAGGAAGTAGTCGGTGACTGGTCAAGAAGGAGCCCCAATCACCCCATCGACTGATGCATCATCAACAACCAATCACGACTGACGATTCTTGACCATGTGGTGACAAACCATTGATGCGAAACTCACAGCTCCTGCGGTTCCTCTCATGGGAGCGAGCGGCATTGAGGGAGCGCGGCCGTCGGAATCACCCCTATTATGCTCGATGCGCGGCGGACCTTTCATGTGGCCATCGATGCGGACGGCCATTTTCCCGTACAAATACAAGAGATCAACAATGGTACTGCAGCGGCCACGAAACCAAGCCATGGCAGTGCTCATGCGGATAGAACGTAACTCCTCCCGTTGTGGCCAGCAACTCGTTATTGCTCTAAAGCCCAACAAAATTAGAGAGTGGCTTCTGCAGCACTGCCCCACCAGAAGGAACCGTGCCATTGGGGCTGGGAACACCAGGGAAATAACTGAGGCGCAAGACAGGGTACGGCATGCTCAGGGATTGACCGTACGCAACAATGACGTAGACGAGCTAAGCTGTCATGCATTATCTTCTCGCTGGAGAAAACAGCAGGCTAAATGGTAAGGATTGTGGCGTGGTAGATTGTACATTTAGCTGCGCGCGTTCCCTAAGAGACATCTCACCCTATAATGGGATCATAGGTTGTAAGCAGGTGGGGCCAGGTGTCACTGGAGATAGAGAGCAAATATGGTGGGTGAATTGAAGGTTCTCGTGTGTATTGTGTGTAGTGTTCTTATGTGTATATGTAGTGTACAAATCAGAGGCTCTTTAGTAGTTGATTGAGCTTAGTCATAGGACCGTAGTCATGTGACGGAGCTCTAGCTGCTTACACACCCCCTTCAGGTTCGAACGTGGTTTGGAGCTGATGTTGACTGTAGGTCCCCCTGTACCTGTGTGAGCAGGTCGCTGCAAGCAGTCGAAAACTAGCCTCTGTTTGTAAAGAATTAGCTTCTTAAAGGTTAAGAATTAGCCTCTTTATGTAACGGCGCAGGCACGACAATGGGTCCAAATGCGGTGGGAATCCACTCAGAGGCATATAGGAGTGCGTGGGGACTTAGAACCTAGGAATTCCATTGACACCTATAGGCCTTGTACGAAAGGATATAGAAAAACTACTAAGCCAGCTATAGGGAGGAAGGGGACTATATTCATGAGGGAATTGGGGTACAGCAGGGGGCAGGGGTTGGACCTGATACGGTACGCGTTCGGGCCTAATGCGGGACGCGTTTAGCCCTAAAGGGAAATTAGCAGACCCCTGATCAGAGGTTGGCAGGACTTTGCATGGAACGAGGTCGCTACCTCGTTACAATAATGCTTATAATAGCTATATTCTTCGCTCCTTATAATCCTAGATAACCTTAACTCCTAGGAACTACTATAGGTCCTTCCTTCTAGTTAGGGTGTATTAGTTTCTTAAATCCTAAGCTACTCTTTCTGCTACTTCGCTATGCCTTATGTAGTAGGCAAGGATAATATTATTAACGTAAAAAAAGAATTTAATTCTATCTCTTATTATATAGCAAGGTTTATAAGGGATTAGTAGGAATCTAACTATAGTAAGGTAGGCCATAAAGTGCTTCTGCTAAAGTAATAGCAAGATTCTAAGGCTATATAGAGCTTTATAGAGTTATAGAATAGTACTCTATTTTCTATAGCTAGGCAGCATTTACATGTAGACTATATAATTAATGTTAGCATGTAGCAAGGCATTTAAGACATTATACTATTTAAGCTCTAGGTTAAACTAAGTAGCAATAGCTATAAGCATCCTAAACAATCTTTCTAATAGTATAGCTACGTAAGTCTCTTATATAGTAACGTTACGTTATTAGTCACCTCTTATAACTAAACGCGCCTTATACTTCTAGAATTAATAGTGCTTGTCTAGCTTATATATATATACCTATATTAAATTAAGTAGGGCTTTGAAATTAGACTCTACACCTCTACGTAGTGAAGCCTAGGAACCTAACTCTTACAGAGATTAGAGCTAGCGCAGAGACGTTGCGTTAATAGTAGTGTAGTAGGTAACGCTACTCTGTAGTAAGACAGTATAGAGTTTTTACACTAGCGCTACTATAAACAACACCTATAATAGTTAGAAAAATAGTTTATAAACTCTATTAACATAAAGGACTATCCTTAAGCACCTAATAGCAACAATATAATAACATAGCAAAACGCCTTATCCCCTACACCCTTAAGCAAACAAAACAGCAGCAGCTATGCGATAGACAGACGCTAGCGACCCAAGCTTCGCATACCACTAGTACAGTGCTAGAGAGGCTAGGATAACAGCAGCGCTGCACACAGATAGACCCTGTATACCACTAGTGAGGCGCTAGAGGGGCCCAAAAACGTGCGACGGCGGCGACAGCGCGCAGATAGTCCCTGCATACCACTAGTGAGGTGCCAGAGGGGTCATAACAAAACGCGCCGTCAACGCCTGCGAGGAGCGACAGCAGCGCTAGGGGCGAGGCGCGAGGGGGGAGGGGGAGCGTAGCGGACAACTATACAGGACAGGAGGCAGTACCTACACACAAGGGAGACATTACTAGTAGAGGCAAGCGTGACAGGGTAGGCAGTTAAGGCTAGAGGACAACAGCAACCTACTAGCGCAGGCGTCACGCCTGCGCTTGCCTAGGGATGCACATACGGCACATCAGCGAAAGGTGTTTTTCCCCTAGTATAGGCAAGCCTTTGGGAGCTGCTTCTACGACTAGCTAACAGGGGGTTTTTTGTTCACCTAGTGTAAATAGCGGCAATAATCTGCGTAGGCCTATAGGCTTGTATTAGACAGTAAACAAGAATTAATAATAATAATAATATTAAATTAAGTATCTAATAGCTAGTCCTTTAAGCTTTTGTTACTAAGACTTCTAACTATAATTTAGTTTCTTTATAGCTTTAAAGGTATATAAACTTAGCCTCCTTAAAAAGAAAATATATGTTATAATCTTCTCGTAGTCTATTTGCTTAGAGTGCTAGTAGCAGCTAGCTATAGTATAGCATCTGCCCTTTCTATATCATGCGCTCTAGCTTTGCCTTGTCTAGTTTCTTCTCTTCTAAGCTTTAAACGTTTCCTGCCTTAGCTCTTGCTATAAAGGCTGCTGCCTAAGGGTCTCTTAACGTTCTATGTTCTAAATAGGTACCCTCTCTAGCTAGACCTTGTTTCCTATAGGCAGTCTCTTTAGAATATTGCCTATAGGCTCTGTTATTAAATTGTTGCCTATAGGCTCTAGCATTAGATTATTGCCTATAGGCTCTAGCATGCTCTATAATTTAAGCGTGATTTTTACTAAAAGGGATATAGAGTTTCTTACGCTTACCTATTGTAGTGTAAGGGAGTAGGCGGCAGATTTAAGGCTCAAGAATACATGTAATAGAGCTCAAGCGCGAAAATATAAAGGAAAACCTAGGATAGAGGACTAGAAAAAAAACTACTTAACATAGCATTAGATAGCAATTATTAATTTTTATATATATACTTTAACAACGCCTAATAATTAATTATATTTTAACTTGCATATTCTTCCTAGAGTGTGTTTCCTTCTAACTACAAGTCGCACCTACTAACTCTACCCCCTTTACCTAACATTTTTAGCGAAGCCTATAGGGCCTAACAGTCTGTTAGAACTAGGTAGCATGCTCTAGGGATTATAATTATAGCTAGAATTAACAAAGCTATAAATTATAAATTATAAACTATAGTAGAAGTAAGCTAATAGTTATATAAGAATTAAGTATAGGAATAGAATAAATAGAATTAAACACTAATTAAACAAGAGACAAAAGCAGACACTTATAGCAAGCATAAGGACAAAAGAGTATAGAGAGAAGTAGTTAGTCTAAGAGAAGCATAGCGTCTATAATTATAGAGAGGCGATCTGTCTAAGAGAGCTCTAAATAGGAGAGGGGATTAAGGAAACCCTAAAGAATCTAAGAAAAGGGGTAAGAAGTACTCTTCTAGCTAAAAGGCAGTTAGACT
>MCFA01000394.1:0-21351 GCA_002105025.1 Clohesyomyces aquaticus
CTGTTCAGTTGTACGAGCGAGGAGAAGCTTTAGGATCCACAGGCCCCATCCGGCGTCTCTACCCAATTCACTTCCAAGTGTCAGCTTTGGTGATACAGGGTTCGAGATGGATTGTGTGGAAAGAGGAGACTTACGAATGGCAAAGCCCAGGATTCACGCAGTTGATAGTGACGGGATATTTATCCGCTGGCCGCCTCTCGGCCATTGCCTTCACACCATAAACCTCAAGCAGCTTGGACACCTGATACCGATCGGTCATGTTCACTTTTCCTTCGTCTCCACTCAATCTTGCGAAAATTTTGCCTTCGGGGGCCTTTCTTTCCTCAAACTTGGCCCAGCCATGGACTTCGGACTAGAAAACGGTCAGCGCAGGGCTATAGAAAGGGCGAGGGTTCGTTGGAGGTGTAGCGTAGGCGTACGCACCGAGGTGATCGTGAGGTTGGGTCTAGTGTTGTACTTCTTCGCCGTATCCTTCAACTTCGGCAACAACATGAGAGCCAACAAAAATGTCGAAACCACATTCACGGTGATGGTAGCCTCATCTTTCTCCGCCATCTTGAAGGTTCCAGTGGCGATGCCAGCATTCAATAGCGCGATGTCCAACCTAGGCAACTCTCGTTCGACACGTGCGACAAAGTTCTGGACAGACGCGTAGCTTGCCATGTCCAAATTCCACACTTTGACCACGTCCTTGGAACAGCCAGTGGTGCTTTCGATATCCGCTTTAGCGGTCTCACCTTTCTCCAGAGATCGTACGGCGAGGATGAGCGAGGAGGCCCCAAGGCGGACAAAGTGTCGTGCCGCTTCCTTGCCAAGCCCCACATTGGAGCCGGTCACAATGATGGTTTTCCCGTCATAACGATCTTTGGGGTAGAGCGGTGTGATAAACAGTTGTGACCAAAGGAAGTGGGGCATGATGCAGTATTCAAAGGTTATAAGTTGTAGGTATAAAAGGAGGTGGAATCTGGGGCTATTAAAAGGTTATGACGTTATAAGTATAAAAGGAGGTGCAATCTTGGTTGTATCGCGGACAGCTTGCTGGAATTTTTTGAAGGTAACATAGTTACTTATACCGGACTTGTCGGCCAGACTGGAAGCCGTCGCCGGACCAACGTTGTGGACATATGCCAGGAGATAGGCGATACATACGTGATGCCAAGCTGATCGCCTTCCCGAAATGTGATAGCGCCGATTCGCGGACTTACCGCGCGCCCAGGAGGAACTTCCGTTGCTCTTTTGGGAACATGATGAAATGATAATTAAATAATGCAACAATAGAAATGTACAGTCTGTAGGAGATATGAAGCTTTACAGTTATTGGTAAGGCTCTAATCCCACTTACAAGTGCGAATCTAGACTCTGTCGCCTGCAAATCGGCTGCTCTGAGAGCCGCGTGCCTAACTCCGACACGGTGGCAGGCTTCTCGGTGTGTCTCATTCAGCAGTGCACGACAAAATCCCAGAGCGAGATCAAACAGAGCATGTGCCGCTTCCTTCCAACGGTGATTTCAGCGACCTGCCTGGACCCTTCAAACCCTGCACATCCTCCCATTATCAGCAACACTCCATGCCTCGCTCCCTACCGTCTTGAGTCCATAGAAGACGGACTCGGGATCCCACTTTCGCTTCACTGCCAACAGCTTTGCATAATTGGTGCCGAAGAAGATATTTTGCCAGTTTGGTTGTCGAAAGTCGGCCTCATTGGTATACGCCCCACTGCCTGGTGTCGCTGCCTCGATCTGAGGTACAAATTCGTTCGTCATTCGCATCTGCGCCGCGACCATCTCGGACCAAGGTGCAGACGAGTTCCTGGGAGTCGTCAGCTGCATATGAATGGCAGTTTTGCGCCACACAGGAAGAACCGAGTTGGTGATGCCCGCTTGTCTTGAAACATCTAACGCAACTGAAACAGCAAGTACGCCCTGTTCGGTGAGGTTGCGCAAAACTGTTTGTAGAGCGTCATTGTTTGTCTCCAGCACACCCCGTGGAATCAGCCTACTGCCGAACTGGTATTCCTGCACGGCAATGTGTCCAAATGGAAGTGGTCCCATAAATTGGTTGTAGTGGTCACGGTATGATTGGAAGTCGGTGTAGCCGACTTTGTATGGAATTGCGAGATCATCAAGGATGCTGATGAAGGGCGAAAGCGTCTTTTTGACTTGTGTCGATGTCTGGTTGAATGCTGTGATCGGGCTAATGGCAAACACTTGAGAGTTGAAGTAGAACGCCATTCCAGCTCCGCTGTCCGTAATGTTTGGTACCAGGGCATGGAACTCTCCAATGGCCTTGTAGAATTTGTCCGGCGTGGTGCCCGCAGCTGCCACTTGCAATTGAGCACCTCCAACTTTAGCATCCGCATAGACTCGGACCGTGACCGACAGCACAACGCCGTAGGTTCCTCCGCCTCCACCGCTCAAGGCCCAGTACAGGTTAGTATTCTGAGTTCGTGAGGCTGTTACAATGTCTCCAGACGCTGTCGCAACTTCGAACTCCAAGGTCTGGTCGGCACCTAACCCAAAGCTGGTACTGAGGGCTGAGTGGCCTCCTCCTTGAATGTAGCCTCCTGCGGTGCCTACGGTTGGACATGTTCCTGTCACAACTACGAGGCCTGCTTGAGCAGCAGCTTCTACGGCTTCGTACCCGAGGATACCGGCACCCATCTTCATGGCTTGACCTTGGTAAACGCTATCGGACCAGTTTGAGAAGGTCATGGTTTTGAGATGCTGTGTCCAAATGGCTAAGGCCCCGGCTCCTGTGGATCTTCCAAAAAAGCTGCAGTGACTTTGTCAGCATATCGAGCACTCTAGTGACGAAGAAAATATTAGCGAAGCGGATACCCAAACTTCCTGTGAAGGTATGGCCTGTCCTTGAAAGTTTATGGAAAGAAACTACACACTCATGCCCAGTGTTTCGGATAATAACACGGATATTGGTTTTTCGGGCAAACTGGAGGGCCGCGACTACTTCCGAACTTGATGATACGTTGACAGCGTAGCTGACATAGTTACCCAGTACACAGGCTTGCGTCTGTGGAGTAAAAGGGTCACAGCTTTGGTTCGCGAAGTAGGCTTGCATGACAGACGAGGATGAGCTGAGACTGGGGCAAATTTAGCATGCCAAGCAGCTTGGCAATCATATGGTAGGTTTACTTACTGCGTCTGGGGAAGACTCCATTGGCTTTGCAATGTCGTGCACTCGTCTTTGCTGTAGGCGGGCTCGTGACAGGGAGATCCGATGGGTATGGTTTTCAGGAGCCTTCCGCCAACTGTCTCGTTGAGTGCGCCCCAAGTCTGATCTGAAGGCCAACAGACATCGCCAGGAAGGCAATGGCAAGTGCTTGCACTTCCAGGTCTGGCCTTGACTTGGACGGCAAACAATGTGGCTGCTGCCACGAGGAACTTGATTGCCATCATTGCTTAGCGACAAAGAAGGTTTCAGAGAAGGCGGAAACAATGGGTGGCTAGGTAAGGCTGGTCCGCCATGATTGTATTTATCAGTTAGGCGAGGTCCATAGGAGATAATTAATAAAGGGGTTGGTTGTTCAGGTGCTGCATGGCACCGAACGGCGCATGGTTGCCGGCTTAGGAAGCTGCAGAGAAGGTGCGAAGAAGCGTGTGGGGCTCATGTCAAATCCCGAGGCAAGATGGCTAGATGGCTGTTCAGCAAGGCCTGCACGGTGAGAGTTTGGTCTCAGCTTGATTACTGCCCGCGGCGGACAGGTGCGGGAAAGTGTCATTTTTGATAAGCGAAACACTGTGAGGGGCCACTTCTTAACATGCATGCCCAGGAGACCACATGTCCGGTTGCAGCAGAGACGGATGAAGTTGGGCTCAGGAACACAGAGCTTGGAGGGTGAGGGTTGTCCAGGTAAGCTGTGCCCCCTGCGCTGCCAAGACCCTCCCGAGGACTGTTTCACATGCACGGCCCTAGCTGTTTATGACTAAGATGTGCCGACGACAGCGATGCTCCCTCTGAGTGCCAGCGACGCAAAAAGCCAGAACAATCGGCCGCGTATTTTGGGAACTTGGGAACCTTCAATCTGGGGGTTGGACCCCGATCTACAGCGGCCACGCACGCCATGGGTGTCGTCTGGCTTCATGACTCCGTCGCGACTCGCGACTCTCCAGCTGGCTCTGGCGATCCCTTGACATCACCCGGCCATCTGCTCATCGCTCCCCAACGAGCACCAACAAGGCTTCATGTCCGAGCCCACAGGATGCTGAGACGGGTACTGCGGCATGCCGACACTGCTACCAGGCCCGTTTTTCACCTCCGCCCCGGCACTATTGGCGGCAGACACGCAGAGCGCCACCCGACAATGCTCCCCCGGATCCACATGGCATGTGAGTCGGGCCGACAACACCACGCAACGGTCCAAACCAGAATGGTGTGAGATGGCGAGCGGTCCCTGGCCCACATCCATCTGCAATCCCTGAACTGATCCTGTCACGAACGCCTTTCCATGCCGCTGCATCAGAATTTCCATCCACCATGGACCATCTCCACCCTTGACTCCACCCTTGATTCGGCCCAGCGCGCTTTGAAACTTTGTCACGCCTACGGCCCACTCTCGCGCCTTTTAGGGGTCGTGGTCGGCCATCACCATCAAGGTTTTGCTCCTTTCCTTTGACCTCGTGCCTGCGATTTCCTAGCGTTCACCGAAGTGCGTCTTTGAGGAACATGAGGACACCCATCTGCCTGGTGGTGCTGCTTCTCGCCTCTACGACCATCACCACTGCCCAGGGCCCGCCGTCGATCTCGGCCATCGACCAACTCCCCACATGCGCGGTAAAGCCCCACCGCTGTTTGCGATATACACAACTTATACTGAAGATTTCTCAGCTGCAATGTCTCGCGAGCACGGTCGTACTGTCGCCTTGCGAGCTCACAAACCAAACATGCATATGCACCAACAATGTCCTTCAGAGCAGTGTGGAAGCATGTGTGCTGAAGTCCTGCACCGTCAAGCAGGGGCTGAGTGAGTCGACTAGATCCTGAGCGATGTGGAATCACAGTCAACTGACGGCTTGACAGTCACAAAGAATATCACCATGACCACCTGTGGCGCCCCGGTCCGTGATAAGTCTGGACCTTACATCACCGTATCCATCACCCTTGGCGTCATCTCTGCTGCATCTGTCTTGGTACGGCTTGTCTACAAGACCGTCCTCACAATGGGCGAGCTGGGCCTCGACGATTGCTTCGTAGCTATAGCACTCCTCGATGGCATCCCTAGTACCATCATCAATGTTCGTGGTATGGCAGCCAATGGACTCGGGAAAGACATATGGACCTTGTCGTTCCCTACTATAACCAGATTTATAAGATGGTTCTACGTCCTAGAGGTCCTCTACTTCAGTCAAGTTTCGCTACTGAAGATGTCGATGTTGTTCTTCTATCTGCGCATCTTTCCTGCCAAACCTATCCGGCGACTTATTTGGGGAACCGTCGTCTTCAACGCGCTGTTCGGCCTCTCATTCGTCCTCATCGCCATTTTCCAGTGTCAACCCATTAGCTACTATTGGAATTCCTGGGATGCGGAACATTCTGGAAAGTGTATCGACATCAACGCCTTGGGATGGACGAATGCCTCCATTAGCATTGCCCTCGACATTTGGATGCTGGCCATTCCCTTGTCTCAACTCGTCACGCTTAAGATGGCTTGGAGGAAGAAAGTTGGGGTGGCGTTGATGTTCTGTGTGGGGACTTTGTGAGTTTATCAAGTTCCCCCTTCGAGGTACTTAGGCATGACAAGCTAATTCCTTGCTTTTCTAGTGAGACAATCGTCAGCATTCTTCGCCTACAGTCTCTTGTTCATTTCGCAAACTCTTCTAACCCGACCTGGGATCAATGGGATGTTAGCAATTGGAGCACTGTCGAAATCAACGTTGGAATCATCTGTATTTGCATGCCCGCGATGCGCGTCGTCCTCGTCCGATTCTTTCCCAGGGCTTTTGGCTCTACCAGGAATGCTTCCAACCAATATTACGCCAAATACGGGAGCCAGAGTCGAGCAGTAGGAAAGGGGTTTTCGAGCACGGCTCAGCCTGGTAACGCGATAACGTACACAAAGACGTTCGAGGTTCAGCATGGCGATCATGATGAAACAAGGCTAGTGCAGATGGGCGAGCTGAGTCCAAGTCCAATGGACAGTAAGGCAAGGAGTAACTCAAGTGAAATTAGTTTATAAGAATTTATATAACTCTGCTTAAGATAAGTTTATTTTATTTCAACCAATCTTGTAACAGATTTTTTTTGGTCATTCTATTAGGAAATAAAGCTATACATCAGGTAACTATAGGGTTGCCATGGAGAAATATAGCGAATTGAGACTTGTGGAATTTTACCTCAAATGGCTGTTTCTGTCTGGTTGGAACTGTGGTAATAACAGTGCACGTAGAAATTCCAAATTCTCGCGAGACTTTATAAAATGGCTTATGTCAAGAAGTTGGCGGAGGAGAAAGAAATAATACCCACGTTTAGCGCCCTGTTCTACATTGTAACGAAAATCGAGCACTGAGGTCAAGAAGCGTAATAGCGGTGTTACGATCCAATATCGTAAGCAACCCAGCAGGCACTAGCGCAGGTGTCGCAGTCTAAGATCACGTGACTTGATTAGCTGATCAGCGACTTGGAGGATCGCTTACTAATCCATCTCGCCTCGTGTATTTAAGCAACTCTTGTTTAATCTTTCCTATGTAACATAAATATATAATTAGCAGAGCTTGCTCTGCTACTTTATGTGGAGGGCCTTTTTTTTCGGTTAGGGCTTGGCAGCCAAGAATTACTACTTTTGGCCTTTTGGGGCTCACGTAAGCACAAAAACGGCAGATCTTCGGCTACTTATATCTCTAGAACTATATATTAGAATCTTCTAGAAATTTTAGTATAGAGCTGCACCTAGATAAATATAAAGACTCTAAAATATCTAAGCTATAGCTTACGTAATTAAAAGGCTATTTAGCAAAAGCCTTTTTTACAAGTTTAAAAGTATAATAACTTTAAGGATAGCTAATAATAAACTATAGAAATTTAATAGTAAACTTTACTATACTAGTATCTATAGGTGCTAAAGTATCTAAGACCTAGCTTATGTAATTAAAAAGTTATAAATAAATAAAAGCCTAAGACTTTATAAAAACAAGTCTTTTTAAGTTAAAAGTAAAGAAAAAGCTTAGAAATTTTTAACTTTATGCTACTATATTAAGAAACTTTTACTACTATTTTTAGATATTTTAAGTTAGTACTATAGCATATATAATTAGAATAAAATTATTAAAAAAGTTAATTTATAACGTATTACACTACTAAACTAGCTAAACTACTAAACTAGCTAAAAAATTTACATACAAAAAACGTCTATGCAGAACCGTGCATCTCTATAATTATATATTAGAATTAGCTAAAAATTTTAATATAGAGCTGTACCTAGGTTCTTATTGTTAATCTAGAATACTAGAGCTCTAGCTTATGTAATTATATAGCTATTAAGGAAATTTTAGTTTTAGCCCCTACGTTTCTACTATCTCTAGTATTACATAAGCTAGAGCTTAGATATTCTAGCATTATAATATTATAGTATATAGTAGTCTACTATTAAATTTTTAGCTAATTCTAATATGTAGTTATAGAGATATATAGTTCTGCATAGACGTTTTTTATATATGTTTTCTGCCAAGATTTTTTAGCTAGTTCAGTGGTTTGGCTAGTTCAGTGGTGTAATACGTTAGTTATAGATAATACTTTTGTTTAGAGTTTACTTTAATTATTTACTATAGTTAGTTAATATATATCTATAATATAGGAGTTTAAGTATCTAGGGTTTAGTTTATTATAGTTATATAAAGGATATATACTATAAAGTAGTAGAAACCTAATTTATATTATATAAAATAGCTATATATAAGTTAATTAGCATAAACTACTTTGTTTTTATAGTAGATTATAGTACTAAAGTATTAGCTATTTTTAATATTCTTATTTACTTTCTAATATATATATAGTATAACTACTATAACTATTTAATAATTAAATTAAATTAATTAAATAAAAAGCTCTGCACTAACTACACCAGGGGGGTTCTAAGGGGGGAGCGGGCTCCCCCCTTAGCTTATACTACTACGGGGGGGTTAAGGGGGGTCTCCCCCCTAAAGAAAAAAGAGAAAAAAGAGAAAAGAAAAAAGAGAAAAGAAAAAAGAATAAATAATTAAATAAATAAATTAGAAGTTCTTTAACCTAAAAGAAACTAACTTTTTAATATATTTATACTATTTAAAATAGCTTCTAATACTTTATTTAAAAAAGAATACTATAAAAACTATAAAACACTAGCAATTTCTAAATATATAAATTATTATAGTTATTATAGTTTAATTACTATTAGTTATTACTATATTATATTAGTTATAGGTTTTTTAGCTAACTACTTATTTATTTAAAATATTAATATATATATATATATATATTATTATACTCTATTTTTTTTTAATTACAAGCTCTGCTGTCTTTCTATATTTATGTATAAGAGAAGTATGTTACTCCTTTTGTTATTTAAATCCTTATTAGATTAAATTATTACTTTTCTACTTTATAGTTATAAGCCTAGCGCTATAATAATTATAGAGAAAGATTTCCCCTATGCATCTTTCTACTGTTAGCAAAAGCCTTAATTTAATTACTCTAATTATTATTTACTCCTTATGTCTTTATAAAGACCTTTGTTTACCCTAAGCAAACTGTTACACGCTATTATATAACTATTATAATAGATTCTATGTCTAAGGCGTTTAAGACATTAGTTCGCCTTAAGGATTATACTACGTTTAACAACTAGTATAACACTCTATAATACTTAGCTAGGTTAAAGGGCATATAGGAATACATTAACTCTAATGCTATTAAAACACTAGTTGCTATTCTAGGATTAAACACTCTAGATAGCACTATTTTAAGCACAACAACGTAGAAACAGCTGCTTGTTAATAAGAAACTAATCTGCCTTAAGCTACTAGCTAAGTTTCTTCTTGCTAAGAATAAGAATGCTAAGATAGCAGCATTGTAACGGCGCAGGCACGACAATAGGTCCGAATGCAGTGGGAATCCACTCAGAGGCATATAGGAGTGCGTGGGGACTCAGGAACCTAGGAATTCCATTGACACCTATAGGCCTTGTATAAAAGGATATAGAAAAACTACCAAGCTAGCTATAGGGAGGAAGGGGACTATATACATGAGGGAAATAGGGGTATAGCTAGGGGCAGGGGTCAGACCTAATATAGTACGCGTTTGGGCCTGATGCAGGACACGTTTAGACCTAAAGGGAAATTAGCAGACCCCTGATTAGAGGTTAGCAGGACTTGGCCTAGAACAAGGTCGTTACCTTGTTACACTACCCCCCTCCTTATAGGCTAATAGTCCCTTATTAGCGTTAGTTAGGATAGTCTTTAGAGCTAATTTAGAGAGAATATAGTCTTTATTTACTTCTCTAAAAAGAATCTACGTAGGTAACTATAAACAAGGTGTTGTTGCCTATAGAGATATCTTTATAATATATAACGTTAAACTAAGTTAGTAACTGCTTATTGTTATTATATACCTAGCTCCTAGCTAACAGTTATATGTTAATAGCAATTTTGTTAGCTATAGCAACATAATTAGCTACCTATATATATATATCGTTGCTATACATAGTGTTTTTAATTTCCTTAGCTATCCTACTACCTACTGCTAGTACGTATTGTCGCGCCCTCTAGTAAATTAATGTCCTAGCTAGCCTGCTAACTGTTATAGGCAAGCATATGTATATATATAAACACATATATAAACATACACACACACATACACACACACATACACACACTATGCCTCTTTAGCTGCCCCCTAGAGCCTCTTTAGAGGCCTTCCGCGTTATCTGCCTTTAGGCTATACGTGCGCTCGCCTATAGCTAGCGCGTGTTGTTCTCTTTCTAATCCCTAGGATTAAAGAAGTATAAGTATTATAGCTTACGTAACAAAAAGTGTAATTCTATATAATACATGTCTAATACTGCTAGGGTTCTAGTCACTAACACCTACGTAGATCCCCTCCTACTATAAGGAGGAGTTTCTAGTCCTCTAAGGCTATCTTAAGATATAGGCAGCAGCCTAATACGTAGAGAGCGTAGAGGACAAGGAGGTAGCCTTTAAGGCCATTTTAGAGTCTGTTTATAGCCTAGCGCTAGTCGCTTAGGTAGTAAGGAGTTAGGAAGCTAGTCTTTCTATAGCTAGTATTTAGGTGGCTTTGTTTTACTAAGGTACTAAGCTGCTCTATTAGGTTTTAGCCCTAGAGACTCTAGTGTCTAGCCTTTAGGCTAACATTATAGCGCTGTTAGACAGCTAAGGACAAAGCAGATTAGGTTTAGGTTAGATTTAGAGGGGAGAGAGGAAGAAGACAGTAGTAGGGGAGGAGGGGGAGAGAACGAGGGAGGTGTCTAACAGCACGCTGTTAGAACCTCCTAGCAATATGTCTATAGATTTATAGCAATCTTATATAGTATAATTTAACTCTCTACTCCTATACTTTGTTGTCTGCTAAGTAATCTATATTCTCTACACTAGCATTAAAAGCTTTAATCTACTTAGTTAATGCCCTAGGAGGTCCTAGCTAATTTAGATAGTTATTATAGAAGGCTTTTAGCTTATGTAGGGAACCTATAAAGTTTAAGGCCTAGTACTAGGCTAAGTTAGGGTCATGTCTTACCTATCTTACTTAGTACTTAAGCGTCTTCTAGTAGAGCTTACTAGCTAGTATTTCCTTAACTTCCTATTCTTTAATTCTATTAATTATAACTATAGAGAGTTTTAGAGCCTCTTGTCTTAGCAGGGGATCCTAGAGGTCTTTATATAGTAGGTTTAGTATAAAAACGTTATGTATTTTTAAGCCTAGGGGTAGCTACAAGCAATACAAGTTTATTACTTGTTCTAGTACTTTAAAGAGACCTTTCTATTAATTAGATAGCTTTTAGCTTAGTCTTAGAACTGCTAAGTTCTAGGTGTCTAAGTAGACTATGTTACTAACTATCTAATTAACTAGTTAGCAATAGCAGTTAACTATGCTTTATTAGCAGAGCTTGCTCTGCTACTTTATGTGGAGGGCCTTTTTTTTCGGTTAGGGCTTGGCAGCCAAGAATTACTGCTTTTGGCCTTTTGGGGCTCACGTAAGCACAAAAACGGCAGATCTTCGGCTACTTATATCTCTAGAACTATATATTAGAATCTTCTAGAAATTTTAGTATAGAGCTGCACCTAGATAAATATAAAGACTCTAAAATATCTAAGCTATAGCTTACGTAATTAAAAGGCTATTTAGCAAAAGCCTTTTTTATAAGTTTAAAAGTATAATAACTTTAAGGATAGCTAATAATAAACTATAAAAATTTAATAGTAAACTTTACTATACTAGTATCTATAGGTGCTAAAGTATCTAAGACCTAGCTTATGTAATTAAAAAGTTATAAATAAATAAAAGCCTAAGACTTTATAAAAACAAGTCTTTTTAAGTTAAAAGTAAAGAAAAAGCTTAGAAATTTTTAACTTTATGCTACTATATTAAGAAACTTTTACTACTATTTTTAGATATTTTAAGTTAGTACTATAGCATATATAATTAGAATAAAATTATTAAAAAAGTTAATTTATAGTTAGTTAAGTTATAGATAATACTTTTGTTTAGAGTTTACTTTAATTATTTACTATAGTTAGTTAATATATATCTATAATATAGGAGTTTAAGTATCTAGGGTTTAGTTTATTATAGTTATATAAAGGATATATACTATAAAGTATTAGAAACCTAATTTATATTATATAAAATAGCTAGTTATATATAAGTTAATTAGCATAAACTACTTTGTTTTTATAGTAGATTATAGTACTAAAGTATTAGCTATTTTTAATATTCTTATTTACTTTCTAATATATATATAGTATAACTACTATAACTATTTAATAATTAAATTAAATTAATTAAATAAAAAGCTCTGCACTAACTACACTAGGGGGGTTCTAAGGGGGGAGCGGGCTCCCCCCTTAGCTTATACTACTACGGGGGGGTTAAGGGGGGTCTCCCCCCTAAAGAAAAAAGAGAAAAGAAAAAAGAGAAAAGAAAAAAGAGAAAAGAAAAAAGAATAAATAAATAAATAAATAAATTAGAAGTTCTTTAACCTAAAAGAAACTAACCTTTTAATATATTTATACTATTTAAAATAGCTTCTAATACTTTATTTAAAAAAGAATACTATAAAAACTATAAAACACTAGCAATTTTTAAATATATAAATTATTATAGTTATTATAGTTTAATTACTATTAGTTATTACTATATTATATTAGTTATAGGTTTTTTAGCTAACTACTTATTTATTTAAAATATTAATATATATATATATATATTATTATACTCTATTTTTTTTTAATTACAAGCTCTGCTGTCTTTCTACATTTATGTATAAGAGAAGTATGTTATCTAATTCTAGGCCTTCTCTATATAGGCTTTAGCTGTTCCCTAGGCAGCATGCATGTAGGTTGCTAGTGCTAGGGCATCCTTATAATTTAATTTGTCTATAGCTATAACAGGTTTAGTTAAGTGTTTCTAGTCCTAACTTTAGCGTAGTTTAGAGCTATATAGGACTTAATATAGCAACATTCTAATTACTACGTAAGGTAAGGTTATCTAAGCCCTATTAATTATAGGCAGTAAGGAACTCTAGTTATCTTAGTAGAAGGATATAAAAGGCCTTAGCCTTTAATTAATATACTTGTTTATAATCTCTGTCTAGCTACCTGTTTCCTTATAGTAGGCAGTAGAGAGCTTAACCTTTACTCCTATAATCTAATAGAATTTAGACTAGAAACTAGATATAAACTAGGGTCTATAATTAGAAACAATAGTTTTAGGTGTGTAGCTAAAATAGTACACCTATTAAATAAATAAGGTAGCTATTCCCTAGGCGTTAATTGTTTTATAGCAGGGAATAGATATTGCTTGTTTTAGTAGGCAATTAATTATAACTATAATCTAGTTATATCTAGACTTATCTAGGGGAAAATCCTTAAAGTTAATACATAGGTGCTACATTAGTTAATTAGAGATAGAAAGAGGGTAAATTAATTCTAGGGTTTAGGTCTGTTTTAGATGCGCTTTGTAACAGGGGATATAGTTCTATACATATCACTTACACGTAGCCTCTATGCCCTTCTAGTAGTACTTTTAGGCTAGCAGCTAGTAGGTTTTAGTAGCGCTTAGGTATGTAAAGGACACTTAGTTATGTACTTCTTAAATAAGTTAGGTGCATAGCAACAAGCCTACTAGGACATATAAACAATCTACGTAGAGGAGTAGTCTGTTTTCTATCTAATAATGCTAGAGTATAAGTGTTTGCTCCTACGCAAAGGAGGCTTAATTCTCTTAGAGCAATACGTTAATTAACTCTAAAGAATCTAGAGACATAACCTAGTTCTGTTCTTTAACAATATTTAGCATAACTGCTTAAGTTATTATTATTATTATTATTATTATTATTATTATTATTATTATTATTATTATTATTTAATCTATTTACTGTCTATTTTAAGCTCTAGTAGCTTATGTAGACTTTTGCTATAAGATAAAACTTATGCGTAGAGAAAACCTTCTATATGCTATATTTACGTTCCCCTTGCTTTTTACCTATAAGGGTACTATTTTTTTTTTATCTTAACTGCCTATGTTATTATACTTGCCCTTAGTAAGGGGCTTAAGAGAGAGAGAGAAAGAGAGAGTAAGAAAATAGAAAGAGAGGGAGAGGTATTTATATAAGAGGTAGTCTAGCAGTCTTTAGTAGCGTTATGCTAGCGTTATAGTAGCGTTAGGGCAGCGTTTCCTTAAGGGTCTGTCTAGCCTAATAGTCCCTAGATCTCTTAGTATGTTACATAATTCTCTAGGGCTAAGTCCTAGGCTACTTTAAACTGTTTTAGAACTCTCTGCTTAAGTAACTATAAGGCTATTGCCTTTGCTTGTTCTAGGTAGCCTAGGGCATCCTTTAGCCTTTCGTTACGTAGGCGTGGTAGCAGCGCGCTTCTGTTATATCTTATATAGTAGAAGATTACATGTTTAACTGTTTGTTTATGCTATCTATAGGGGCATTCTCTAGAGATCCCTAGTACCCTACAGTGCGCTAGCTAGCAGTTAAGTCTAATTGCCTCCATGCGGAGCAGGAAGAGCGCTGTTAATTCTGCTTTTAAGAGGTTGTTATATAGCTGTTAGAGGCGTTTTGTCTATAGTTCTGTCTAGGTTATTTCCTTTCTTCCCCTACCTTTATGTTTCTAAGCCTGTTTCTATTTAAGGTCTTGTCCCTGTTAGATTGCTATGCAGGTGCCTGTCTATAGTTGTCTAGTCCGTTGGCCGCGCGTTAAGTTGCCCTTAGCGCGCTAGCGTTCTGCTTAGTGTGCTTGCTATTCGCGTACCTAGGCGATAAGGTTGTCTGCTTTTGCTTTTGTTGCTTTGCTCTGCGTAGCTAGGCGCGGCGCTGTTGTATCGCTTCCCTGTTGTCTTAGTGACCTCTATATAGTTTATACAGTTTGCTAGACGTTCTAGTCTATAGCTCTATGTTGCTTAATTGCCTGTTAGAACGCTTGTGTCTTAACCCAGAGGGAGAGCGGGGCTATGCCTGCTTCCCGCTCGATAGCCGCGCTTGGGATACCTTTGTATGCTCTAGTGATCCGCCTAAGACATTTCTTCTACGTGCTTAAGTTATTATATAAGTAATGTATAACTAAGCTAGTTTAGAGTTAATTTAGAGGTAAAGTTAGTATAGTCCTAATAGAACCCTTAACTAGTTATTAGTTTAAGCTATTCTTAAATTTCCTACGTTCTGTTTACGACGACTTAGAATGTCTGCCCTAGCATTGTTCTTGCCTAGGGTATACTTAATTTAGAAGTAATACTAAGCTAATTCTTTAGCCTAGTAGACCTAACGTGCATTAAGGACCTTTGTTGTTATAAAGTATTCTAACAAACAATAATTAGTATATACTAGAGTCCTTATTGCTACTAATATAAGCTTAGCCCTTTACTATCTAAAAGCAGTAACGATTATAAACAGTTCTTTATTATATATTTCCTAGTTTAGCTCTAAACTAGATAGGACCTTGCTATAGAACAAAACAGAGTACTATGTTTTGTTAGCATGTTGTTAGAATAGAACTCTAGCAATTACCCTATCTAAAGCGTTAGTTTTAACTTTTATATCTAGCTTAGGATTAAAGTAGCAGAGCGTAGGTATGCTTAGCAGCGCTAATTTTAGCTTCTTAAACGCTATATTATAGTCTAAACTCTATATAAAAGGGGTTATAGAGCTCTAGAGCGTAATTATTAGCTTTGCTATATAAGAGAATTCTAGAACAAACTGTTAATAGAATCTAGTAAAGCCTAGGAAGGACTTTACACCTATAATAGTAGTGGGTAGTTGCTAGCTACGTAGCGCCTTAACTTTCTCTAGATTAACCTCTAGTCCTTTATTTAAGAGTATATAACTAAGATACTTTATTTAGGTAACATAAAATTTGCTTTTCTTAATATCTACCTATAATTCTGCTTAGTGTAGCCTTTCTAAAACTTTCTTAACGTGTAGAGTATAGGTTGCCTTGTCTTTAGAGTAGATAAAGATATTATCTAGATAGGCAATGTAGAAGTTGTCTAGGTAATTAATTAAGACGTTGTTTATGTAGCGCTAGTAAGTTATAGGGCCGTTGTATAATCTAAAAGGTAGAACTTTGCACTTATAGGTTCTATATCTAGTCTAAAACGTAGTATACTCCTTAGAACCTAGGTCTATCTAAATTTTGTTAAAAGCTGCGCGTATATTAAACTTAGTAAAAATTACTGCCTTAGTTAGCTAGGCTAAGAGTTTGTCTATGCATAGTATTAGGTACATATCCTTATAAGTAAGAGCGTTAAGTTTCTAGTAATTAACATAAATACGTAGATCTCTATTTGCTTTATATACGTAAAGGATAGGGGAGGCAAAAGAGCTCTAACTTTGCTTAATATACCTATGCTTTAGATTGTCTATAATATATTTCTTAGTTGCCTCTAGTTCCTTAACGTTTTGCTTATATAATAGGCTATAGCTATTAGGGAGAGGTTCTGTTAAGACAATCTTATAGTTATATAGACAATGTTCTAGCAGTTAGTAAGCTATAGTTTTGCTAAATATATCCTAATACTAATAGTATTTAGAGGGTAATTAGAGGTTAACTAACGCTTTGTTCTCTGCCTTGTCTTTAAGCTATAGCGCCTGCTTGTCCTTAATTAGGCGCTCTATTTTATAGATAGAAGTTAAAAAGAATTTGTTTTCTTTCTTCTTTATGTTAAAATAGAACGCATTCGCTAATATAAGAGCAATAGTAAGGGAATAGATGCTTTTTAGGTTTATATTAGACCTTCTAACAGACAGATAGAAGAATAATTAGAGTGCCTTAGGACTATAGGCTAGGGGAGATTAAAATAATTTTAGTAAGCGTAGCAAACCTCTAATGCAGTAGATCGTTAGGCTATAAGACTGCCTATACTATTCCTTTTCCTATAGAGCGTTATAGCGTTAGATATCTAGCTCTACCTCTTCGTCGCGCGTTAGCTAGGTCAATTACATGAGCATAGGAGGCGTAGGATTATAAGTAGCAGAGTAGGTACTAGGCTATATAATCTAATTCTAGTCTATATTAAGCTAGAGCTTAAAGCTATTAAAAACATATAACATTAATCTATATAAGCTATTACTATTACTATCTATTAAATAGATAGCACTATTAAATAGACAACTTAAAACTATGTAGAAATTAGGTTAAAACGAAGCTCTAGCTCATAAAACAGAGCGTCTACGAGCTTAAAACAGAATAAGTTTCAAATAGTACTATACCTAACTACGGATATTGTTGTACCCGACTGCGGATAGTACTGTACCTGACTACGGATAGTACTATACCCGACTACGGATATTGTTGTACCCGACTGCGGATAGTACTGTACCCGACTACGGATAGTACTATACCCGACTACGGATATTGTTGTACCCGACTGCGGATAGTACTGTACCCGACTACGGATAGTACTATACCCGACTACGGATATTGTTGTACCCGACTGCGGATAGTACTGTACCCGACTACGGATAGTACTATACCCGACTACGGATATTGTTGTACCCGACTGCGGATAGTACTGTATCCGACTACGGATAGTACTGTATCCGACTACGGATATTACTATACCTAACCTGTTCCTTTAATATATATAGAAGGGAATTTCGTAGAGAATAAAAAATTAAGCCATTCATGAAATCCTGTTCTCCTGCCTTGCTCTGCTATTAATCCCTAATTGTTGCATGTCTTGCTATTAATTATTAATTTTTTATAGGTTATAAGCCTAGCTGCTTATAACAAAATCAATTTCTACGAATCACCTCTACTTTAAATTACAGCTAGTCTATAATTTTTTTTAAGAAAAACCTTGAAACCTTAAATTACTTCTTTTACAGCTAGCCCGTAATTTTCTTTTTAAGAAAAACCTTAAATCTCAAATCACCTCTATTTTAAATTACAGCTAGCCTGTAATTTTCTTTTTAAGAAAAACCTCGAAATCTCAAATCATTTCTATTATAGCTAGCCTGTAATCTTCTTTTGAGAAAACCTTAAACCTCAAATCACCTCTATTTTAAATTACAGCTAGCCTGTAATTTTCTTTTACTCTACTATTAATTCGTCTATTTTTAATAGATAACAAATTAATAGCGATTTCAATCATGACAACTAAAAAATACTCTATTACTAAGCTTTAAGGCCAAGTTAATTATAAGGTCTAGAAGCTTTGTATAGAGTTAGTTTTAGTTAAAAAGTCTTTATAGGATACAATTAATCATAACAATGATTAATATATACCTATAAATACAATTGAAAATCGAAAATCCCTGAGCCTAATTAGGCTATTAATTGAGGATAGACCCTTGCTTTAAATATAACACTGTGTAACAGCGTTAGAAGCCTAGGAAAAATTACAAAACCTCTATTGTCCTAAGGGATTTTTATCTAAATTCTTAATTTGCAAAGAATTCTTTAAGTATAATCTAAGCCTATTTAATTCTATAGAAGATTATCTTAATAGAATTAAATTGCTAGCTAATTTACTTAAAACAAAAAATATTAAACTACCTAAGCAAGTTATTATTGCCTAGGTATTAAATAATTTTTTACCTTTCTATAAAGGATTTGTAACTATAGTTACATAATCCTATAGGGATAACTTATTAAGAATAAATTTAGAAAATCTATTTTCTAATTTATTAGATAAATCTTAAAGGCAAACCTCTATTAATAGTAATAAAACTAAGGTTTTATTTACTAAAAACAGAAAGCCTTTAAAAGATAGAATTGTTAAAGATTCTAAAATACAAAAACAACGTTTTTGTAATAAATGTAAAATAAATACATATTTTATAAATAAATGCTAGTATTTATTTCTAGAAAATAAACCTAAATAGTTTAAAACAGCTAACGACTATAAACGGCCACCTAGCTATAGAGATAATAGCCTAGCAACAAGGCAACTGTCTAAGAATAATAAAGATTCAGCTCTATTAGCTAAAGATTATATTATAGACAATTTTAATGTTGCTAAGGAAGAAAAGGTATATTATACTATAAACAACTATTTAAATATAGAAACTAATTTTATATTAGATTCTAGAAGTACATAACATATAATTAGTAATAGAGATCTATTCTCTACACTAAATAATAATGTTACATAAATTTCCTAGAGAAATAACTCTGTAATTAGTAGTATTAGCACTAGAAATATTGCTATTATATATAAAAATAATAAAATTATTTTAAATAATTAGTTATATGTAACGTAATCCACAAGCGAACGTTTAACACAAGCGAGTGTTCAGCCCTACCACTAAAACGCAGCCAACTTACTACCAACCGCGATGCATCAACAACCATATAATCCATTATCTTTAAAAGAGGCTAGAATTAACCTAGCTATTCAAGCTCTTGATAGAGACGCGTCTTTAACTGAGGCGCGCGCTGCAGCACTCTATAACGTCAATTAAATAGCTCTCCGCTGACGACGCGCAGGGACGACTATGCGACGCGACTGTATGGCCAACAACAAGAAGCTCACGAAGCTAGAGGAGGAGGTGATTATTAAGCATATACTTGATCTAGATTCCCAAGGATTTGCGCCTACTCTAGGTGCTGTACGAGAGATAGCCAACAAGCTTCTTACTAAGCGCGGCGCTCAACTAGCAGGCATCAACTAGCCATCCAACTTTGTTGCGCGTACGCTAGCAGTTAAAACCTACCTTAACTAACTATATAATCATTAACAAGCGAAATGCGAAGATCTAGCAATTATAAGCAAGTAGTTTAAGCTTATAGAGGCTACATAATTAAAGTACGGCATTATAGCGCAGGACATATATAATTTTAATAAGACAGGCTTCTAGATAGGGGTTATATTAAGCCAGACAGTCGTTACAGGCATAGATAGACGTAATTAGCCAAAGGCTATACAGCCAGGCGACCATGAATGGGTGACAGTTATTGAAGGCATCAACGTAGATGGGTGGGCAATACCTCCGTACGCGATCTTCAAAGGCAAGAATTACCTATCTGCCTAGTATAAGGATAAGGATATACTAAAGGACTAGGCTATTAGTGTTAGCGACAACGGCTAGACAACTAACGAACATGGAATTACGTGGCTAGAGCACTTTAATCTGCACACAAAAGATCATTTAGTAGGCTCATGGCGGCTGCTTATTCTTAATAGCTATAAGAGCTATTACTTAGTCGAATTCCTAGAGCTCTGCAAGCAGAAGCGTATTATAGCGCTCTGTATGCCAGCACACGCGTCACATATTCTACAGCTGCTTAACGTTGCCTGCTTTTCGCCGTTAAAGCGCGCGTATGGTACTGAGATTAGCTAGTTAATCTGCCACTAGATTAACTATATTAACAAAATGACATTTCTACTAGCCTTTAAAGCAGCATTTAAGCGCTTAATTATAACAGATAATATCCGCGCAGGCTTTAGAGCTACAGGGCTAGTTCCATTTATTAAAAACATATAACATTAATCTATATAAGCTATTACTATTACTATCTATTAAATAGATAGCACTATTAAATAGACAACTTAAAACTATGCAGAAATTAGGTTAAAACGAAGCTCTAGCTCGTAAAACAGAGCGTCTACGAGCTTAAAACAGAATAAGTTTTAAATAGTACTATACCTGACTACGGATATTGTTGTACCTGACTGCGGATAGTACTGTACCCAACTACGGATAGTACTGTATCCGACTACGGATAGTACTATACCCGACTACGGATATTGTTGTACCCGACTGCGGATAGTACTGTATCCGACTACGGATAGTACTGTACCCGACTACGGATAGTACTGTATCCGACTACGGATAGTACTATATCCAACTACGGATATTACTATACCCAACCTGTTCCTTCAATATATATAGAAGGGAATTTCATAGAGAATAAAAAATTAAGCTATTCATAAAATCCTGTTCTCCTGCCTTGCTCCGCTATTAATTATTAATTGTTACATGTCTTGCTATTAATTATTAATTTTTATAGGTTATAAGCCTAGCTGCTTATAACGAAATTAATTTCTACGAATTACCTCTACTTTAAATTATAGCTAGTCTATAATTTTTTTTAAGAAAAACCTTAAAACCTTAAATTACTTCTTTTACAGCTAGCCTGTAATTTTCTTTTTAAGAAAAACCTTAAATCTTAAATCACCTCTATTTTAAATTACAGCTAGCCTGTAATTTTCTTTTTAAGAAAAACCTTAAAACCTTAAATTACTTCTTTTATAGCTAGTCTATAATTTTCTTTTTAAGAAAAACCTTAAATCTTGAATTACCTCTATTTTAAATTACAGCTAGCCTGTAATTTTCTTTTACTCTACTATTAATTCGTCTATTTTTAATAGATAACAAATTAATACCAATTTTAATCATGACAACTAAAAAATACTCTATTACTAAGCTTTAAGGCTAAGTCAATTATGAGGTCTAGAAGCTTTGTATAGAGTTAGTTTTAGTTAAAAAGTCTTTATGGGATACAATTAATTATAACAATAATCAATATATACCTATAAATACGATTAAAAATCGAAAATCCCTGAGCCTAATTAGGCTATTAATTAAGGATAGACCCTTGCTTTAAATATAACACTATGTAACAGCGTTAGAAGCCTAGGAAAAATTATAAAACCTCTATTGTCCTAAGGATTTTTATCTAAA
>MCFA01000395.1:0-21286 GCA_002105025.1 Clohesyomyces aquaticus
TATATATAATAAATTTACTATTAGGTTGCCTAGCCTCTATCTAATTCGTAACTTAAGTATGCTGTAACAGAAGTTAGGTCTTAAAGCAACTGCATCTCTACATAATCTTGTCTCTAGTTGCTATTTTCCTTTTCCTACTTTTATAATTCTTGTTAATAGCCTAGGAAATATAGGCACTAAAGAAGGCGGATATTGCTTCTATAGAAGCGCCTCTAAGGAAGTAGTAGTTAGGGCCTTTAAGGTTAGATCTAAAATAATAGCAGATAAATCTTCTACTTACAGCATGAAGGATACGGTGTACGTCTATTAGGTAGAAATAACTTAGCAATAATATCTTAAGCAAAGCTAACTTCTAAGAACATTAAACAGTCTTTAAATGCTAACTAAGGTACATCTGTCCTAACAATTTTAGTCCCTATTAAAGATCTTCTTATTTCCTAGGCTTAAAGAGGACTATTATCTATAACTTAGAGAACGTGAGGAGAAAAATAGCTTAAGAAAACAGTCATGTCTATTATAGCGAACTTATAGATATAGTACTAGTCTTAACTCCTCTTAACAGGCCATGGACGAGATGTGACATAAATATCTAGCAGATTAGCTCTACTAAAACTAAGCGTAATATTATAACGCACCTTTTAATTAGGCTAGCACTATATCTTTAAGCTTTCTAATAAGAGGAAGCCCTATTTTCTTTTTAAGTATGCCTAACAGAGACGAACAACTTGCTGCATTTATGTTAGTAATTTAGGCCTGCCTAAGACTAATAGCGCATAGTACTATAAAGACTAGTCTATATTTGCGCAAAACATTAAGAAGAAAGACCTAATATTTTTTACGTTTTGTTCTAACTAGTAACTTGTCTAAAATATCCTTAGCATTATTAATCTGTGTTTAAATTTTATGGCCCTTTATAGGCTAAGACAGGATCTTCTCTATCCTCTCCCATGCGCCTGTAGCAGAAAGGGGCAATTGCTGTTGTCTATCTGTTGTAATATTAACTCTAACGTTGTTTTAGGGAGACTTCCTGCTGCCGTCTGCCATGCTTGTCGTTAGCTGTCGTGTCACTTGTCGGTCGTCGGGCCAACTATGGTCGTCGCGGTGTTTGTCGCCGTCGTAGTGTCCTTCGCGGTCGTCGTGGCCGTCGTGGCCGTCGTGGCCGTTGTAGCTATGGTGATCGTCCGTAATCACCGCGGTCGCCATATAAGTTGTGGTCGTGTGCGCCGTGATTGCTGTTGTTGTCAGCAGCGGAAAAGGTTTGAAAGTGATTTACACGACGATGCTGGAAGGAGGCTTCAGCGCTCGCGACCAAGCAGATCTTCAGCCGTAATAGAAGTATGACTAAGGGTGTGGTACAGCCTCACATGTGGCTGTGCAATCCTGCAGGCTTCCGCGGAGGATTTCTTCTGCCACATAGCCCGAGCGCTCTCCAGCACATCGTGGCCCTCCGTTATCCTCGCCAGCTCTCCAACCATTTTCGCATATCCTGCCTTTATGCTCTTAACCTAGACTGCTTAAATACAATGCGCATTAAGAAGGACGAGAAAGGCTAAGAGATCGTTGTTACATAGGCTCTTAACCCACGAGGCACCAAGCTTTTGGCTTAGGGCAGATTAGGCTATATTTTTTACTGGCCAGAGAATACGACAGAAGTTATGAAGCTTCTAACGACAGATCCGAGTTTGATAGAGGACATTAAAATTAAGAAACGTATCTATAAACGCCTAGGAAGCCATCTAAACATTATACCTTGTCTCTAAATCGCTAAAACTGGTCTAGTCTCAGTATGCGCTGAGCATATTGTTCTCAAACGCGCCAAGTATGGCACTGTTTGCCAGTACTTTCTTGACAGTGGTACCGCAACAGTAGATGAGCGTATCAAATAGTGCTAGGATATCGCAAAAGCTGTTCAGTACGTTCACGATCATGGTATCAGGCACAGCGATATAGGCGGCCGAAATATTCTCCTAGATTCATCAAGGACGGTTTTGCTGTGCGATTTTGCTAGATCTAGCATTGATAGAAATCCTCCCAGAGTTAGAGCAGAAGAAGGTTTTAAGCATCTAGTTCTTAAAGAAAACTGGAAGGGAACTATGCAGTCTGAGCTACATGCTCTAGGGTCAACAATTTATGAGATCATCACTTCCAAACGGCCATATTACGAACTTCAAGACTGGATAGTCAATTAGATTCGAGAGCGTAACTATCCAGGCATTGCAGACGATCATGTTAAGGGTTAGATGGTCCAACTCTGGCTCTAAGAGGGCATTTACCTAGACGTCTCTAAGGTCAAGCTTGGAGATATTATTTCTAAATGCTAGAAGGGACGGTTCAACTCCGCAGAAGAGGTAGCACAAAGCATTCAAAATAAGATAGGTTCGTTCTCCCTTTCTTATTTAGTTAAGCTATCTAACATTGCTCGCCTAGGAAACTCTAAGGCCTAAAATAAGATAAATCTGGTTAAGTAAACAATAGGCTATCTTATAGCAGAGGATCGAGGAAGTACTTAGAATAGTTATGATTAGAGGATAACGACAAGATAATTCTGCGTTACCTACCCAAACGATCCTTGGCCTCATCCACATTAAGGGCATTCTGCTCCTTTTTCCATAATAGTGAGATGACTAGATGTCAATTCGTTTTCAGTGCCGCAGCTAGTGCCATATTGCGGAGACTTTGAGCAATATTTCCATTGCTTCTTTTCAGTTGTGTGGGGTAGGATAGTTTTGCAAGCTTCTGGTTTAATACGTTCATACCACCAGTCACACATCTAATACACCTTATTAGCCTTAGTGGAGTAGAAATGATAATTAACAAACCTTGGTGGCCTTTCTAGAAGATAGGAATGGTGTCAATATAGTGATCGCGAAGCGAAGAAGCAGGTTTAATTGCTTTCCCTCTTAAGGTTCGCTTTTCAAAGAATTTCCGTGTTCTTATCTTAAGACTGCTAGGCAACTAGCTTAAGGATTACAGATAGACATGTTTTCTAGCCTAGATAACTTAAAGCATAATAACTAGTGAGCCTTCGTAAGGCAACTACATGCATGCTCCAGCAATAGACACATCCGCGCGCAGCATTTTAACGAAAGCAGGAATTTGTCTTAGCCTTCTGCGGCGTTGAGCTGTGCGCGGCATTAGAATTTGGACGCAAACGGCCTCATGCAGCAACGCATGTACCGGCCTAACGTGCCAAGGTGGAGCACTTGGCGCGTTAGCAAGCTCTACATAAGCGTCACATGATGATTCCTAGTAGCGATGTTTCCATTCCTGCATGCTGCCTCGCTTATGCTGCAAGGGACTCTCAAAAAGGTTTAGCTCTGCCAGCATATCACACAACGCCACACTAAAGAATAGTTTGGTTGGGTTCCAACACCAACCAAAGTTACCAGGAGCAGGTCAGTCGCCCTCCTGGTAGAGAGCTCTGGGCGAACTTGTTCGCGGATCTCGGCTGAACATATCTCCGCAGCCTGGCTACGAGTGGAACGCCGCTCGGACTTTTGGGATGTCAATCACAGTGCTTGACGCGGGTGCAGCAGACTCCATAGTAGACAGTGTAGGATGCACGCCATCGCGTATACGTTGTTAAGAGGGCAGCCACTTGCCGCTTGACGCACGCAGCATGAAATTAAGAAATAAGATTTATCTATAACCCGTCACTTTCATATTATACCTCGAACATGCTAATGATACATCTTATCACTCTAATTGCTTCAAGTTATCCTGCGCTACCCAAAGTAGTTATCTGCTTATATTAAGGTATAGCTTTAGATTTGCATCCCTCCATCTCCTGCCATCAGGAAACACCTTCCTCTATAATCTGTTAACGTAAGGGATTAAAGGTTAATAATGTGGCGTGAAGGTCGCTTCTGCGCTCTTAAGAAAATCTCTCTCATCGCTCATGTATAGAGCCGCTGGTCGTTTGACCGTACGACGGTGCAGGCGGACGCTCTTTCGCCCACAGAGCTTGGGACTACTCGCGGGACTCCTGCGGAGTGAACTTCCGCAGCGGATATTTCTGGGCACCACAGCTTTATGATTGTGTCGCCTTATATAAGGTTTAGCGCGCTCACTTAACCTTCTTCCATTCGCACTCTGTTCACGCTAACTTCTTTGCGGATAGGCTTGCTAAGTTAGCCAGAAACAGCCAGAGTTAGCCACAGTCAGATTTGTTCCCCACCTGTGAGGTTCCTATTTTTGACACCCTAAGAGGTTTCCATTTTGACACCCCGCGAGGTCTCCATTTTGACACCCTGCGAGGATCGAAGTCTGCAAGGAAGGCGGACGAGTGCCACTTCACGGATAAGCCAGCGGGCAATTGGCATCGTGCAGGGCAGCGGTCGGGGGCGTTCGAAGGGAGATCAACAGCAGCGGCTGCTAAAACTGCTTAAGTTTATACAAAACGTCACGTAACTTGTCCCTCACGTGGGCAGGTGGGTTGCCAAGACACACGTGACCATTTCCCCTCCTCGCTTGTGTGTCGTGATGGTCCTGCATCCTGCATCCTGAGCCCCTTAACTACTCCCACCGTCCCCAGCTCTCTACCTCCTCAATCGTTCGTTGGCTGAGCTGATCCACCTCTCTTCCGCTCCCACCATCGCGGGCGCTGTAACGTCGGAGGCGGCTGCGCCGGCAGCCCCCTCCACATCACCTCCCTATGCTTATCGGCGTGAGGACAGCGTTCCCCAGTGGCATCCCAACGAAACGAAACTCCCGCGTCGCCTCTCCTGCCAGCAGGATCTCCGCCGGCGGCCCTAGGTGGAGGTCGTGTTTCCGTCGATGTGGAGCCATGGGCACGCCTCGTCAAGGACGATGTCCTGCGGCGTAAACTTCGCTCCATTCAATATTTTGAGCCCTTAATGCGTGTTCTGGTTCACGACCATGGGGATGCCAGGCACGAACATAAAGATGGCCGGCATTGGGATCGCGCTATCGTCCCAACATCAGACGAATATAAACCATCCCTCGCCATAGCAGAAGCACAGGGGGACACGATAATGCATCCGGTCATATCAATGCCCTCTCTGCTAAGGGCGTATTTGGCGTCATTAGGTAGTTATAGTTACAGCGACGACAGCAGTGTTCTCTTCATTATAGCTAATGCCTCCTACATGACATCTCCGCAGATACGTTAACCAGTTACAGATCTTAGTGGCTATCCCTCTAGCTCCTTATAACACCTAGAGTAAGTAGCATTAATAAGTTACTCTATATACATTAAGAGCATGTCTCTTAAAGTGCATAATCCTGTCTAGCATAACCCCCTAACACATAGGATGCTAGCACGAAAACGCTGCCTAGAATTTAGGGTCCTTAAAATGCGCCTTTATATGTTTGTTAAGGACATCTTTCTATAGCTAGGGACAAAGCTTCCTTTTATGCAAGAACCTACTAACGCCTATATAAATAAGGCAGACTAGATAAGGAAACTTCTTTAGATATAACTCTTCCTAGACTTTTCTATATAGTAGTAGAGTAGGCTCTTGTTTAACTGCTGCTTTCTCTAGGTTAAGCGCGTATAGAGAGGGCGCAAAGCTATACTAAGTTTGCTTGCTCTAAGAAGGTGTTAGGGTTTAGTTACGTAGCTCTATTATTTGCTTAAGTGCCTTAGCCTGCCGCGTCTTTTGTTTTAAGCCTAGCTTAATTAAAGCACGTATAAATTAAACGCGTGCCTTGTTGTCTAGGAAGGGTTTAAAGAGCATGTTAGTAATAGTAGCGCGCTCCTAAAGTTTAAATTTAACAACTAGTAGCCTTAGAACCTCTATAGCTGCCTTGCTATAGAGTTGCTTTGCTATCTTAATTAAATTAATTATGTTATAAAACTTATAAATAGCTATAGTTAACTAATCTTAGTATAGTTTCTAGTAGGTACTGCTTATCTTGCTGTTTATATCTATATATTTTCTATAGAGATCTGTCCCCTTAGCAGTTATAAGCAGGTAGTAGTCTTACGCGTATAGTTGTTCCTTATATCTCGTTTGTTCCACGTAAAGAGCTACTAAGTTAGAATAGTTTTATACCTTGTCTAGCTATTTGTTATTTAGCTTTATAGGTGCACGTTGATCTTGTAATATGCTCATGCTAGCGACAGACTAAATAAGCTCCTCCTGCTTTAGGGTTCTAAAATAGATAGACTAGAAGTCGTGGGCGATATGCGTGGGTGTATAGTATTTCTTGTATACGACACTGCTATAGTCTATAGTCTAATTCTGTTTAGCTAGGTTAAGAGCGTCTAGTGATTAGCATAAGTGCTTGCTGTCTATACACCTATAGGGGGGAAAGCAAACATACTATTAAGGTTTCTGCCTAACGCTCTTTATATCTAGTATAGATTTACTAATAATTTAAAGCCTGCCTTACGACCTATGCGCTAGAAGATATGTTAGTACTTTACATAGAGAAAAGGTGTTTCCTTCTAGATATATGCCCTTCCTACTATATACTTAACGTTAGTAAAAAAGGGTTAATGTAGCAATTCTTCTTTCTATTAGAAGCAGAGCTAGGCGCGTTCTGCTAGGATAGTTAGATTAAACATCTGCTAGATGTTAGTAAAGTTGTTCTTAAAAGCATTATAACAGAAGCTAACTGCTAAGAAGAAAGAGACAAGACAAGACGTAGGCAGCTCTTTAAGGCAGAAACTAAACTTCTTCCTAGGATTATAACATTAGTTAGTCTTTTATTATTATTAACAAGAGCTAGATAACGTATAGTTTTCTACTTCTACTTAAATTCTTAGTTTTATTAAAATTAACGTTTACTAAAATAGTGCCCTGTCTAGGGTACTTAATGCTAGGAGCTATTATAATCTTGATATTGTTAAACGTAAGGGCTATAATAGCTAATAGCCTAGAGGCAGTAACTATAGACAAAATAAGGAATAGAGATATAAAGATTTAGACTAGGCTATGCAGCAGTTGCCTGTTGTTAATCTATAATGCGTAAAGGATAGCATATAAGTCTTTAACATACATAGCGTGCTTTTTATACTTAGATATATTAAGTTCTAATATAGGAATCTACTATAACTACATTAGTAATCCGCTACGCGGAGAGAGGAGTAGGGGAGCGTACGTTGTAGATATTATCTAGGATGTTAGCATCTATACAGTGGCTAGCAACGTCCTAGTAGGCCTAGCTAATCCTCTTCTAGTAACTTGTTATTAAGCTTTGCTTCTTAACGTAATAATGTTTCTTCTGCTAGCGTAAATAGCCTTTAAATATTTTAGGTTAGCATGTAAGTAGTAGTGCTTCTAGTAACATCTTTGTCTTCTTTATAATCTTTAGACAATACCTAGCTATAATCTTATAGTTAGCAGAGTATAAGAGGTTAAAGTGTAAGTCCTAAGACAGGCTAGCTTACCTATTCTAGATCTTACGTTTGCTCTTCTATAGTTTTACTGTTTATAGTTTATGCCTAGGTCTTGCTAGTCCCTTAAACTTATACTTAGCAATGTCCTTTATAATTTCCTTGCCTTCTAAGTCTAGCTCTAAATCTAAACCTCCTTTCTAGGTGTTGTCTTTAACATCTCCTAAGGCAGCAGGTTTAAGGCTTACGTCTACTTTAACGTTAGAATCTAGATCTAATTATATATACAAGGACAAACTTGAGGTGTATCTAATCTCCTAGTCCAAGTCTAGGGTCGTGGACTAGGTGGATCAATACAATGGATAGCAATCTCGCGCGGGAGTGCTATTTGCAGAGGACGTGGAGATCGTAGAGGAGGAGGAGGAGGAGGAGGAGGAGGTGGTGGTGGTGGCCGTAGCGACAGCCAGCTCTCTACGAGCGGTCCGCGCTATAGGTGCCATCGGAGCCGTTGGTGAAGCAGCAGTGGCAGACGAGTGGGCGCTGCTGAAGGTGGTGTCGAACAGCTGGAAGAGGGATGGAGAGAAGGCAGCCGTAGTGGTCGAGCAAAGCGTGGGTCTGCCATTGCTTTAAATAGGCGCTGGCCGCAAGAAGGGTCGACGAGTTGCGCCGTATGGGCCGCCGACCGAAAGGGCAAGGCGTAAGTAAGAAGATAAGTGAGGAGGGGCAGGAAAGAGGCTCCTCTTAGCGCCTCGCAAGCGAGCACGCTAGGCAGGGGACTCGTAAAAGCGGCAACGTGGAAGGGGTTAAGCGAGGTGGACTCGCCTCCAAAAGCGGCGGCCAAAGCCTGCCAAAAACAGATGCAATCCCACTGTTACATGCATTTAACTAGTAATAGAGATCTATTCTCTACACTAAATAATAATGTTACGTAAATTTCCTAGGGAAATAACTCTATAATTAGTAGTATTAGCACTAGAAATATTGCTATTATATATAAAAATAATAAAAATATTTTAAATAATTGTTTATATATACCTACCTTTAATGTAAACATTGTTTTATTAAATAGAATACTTAAAGAAGGATATAAAGCTAGTTTTAGTTAAAATCTAGCAATTATATATAAAGAACTTTATAATAAGAAGCAAATTCTATTTACTATAAATAACAAAAATAATTTATTTTACTTAAATGCTAAAATAGATTAAAAACCTACTAGTTTATATATAATTCATAATAATAGTATTAAAAACATATAACATTAATCTATATAAGCTATTACTATTACTATCTATTAAATAGATAGCACTATTATTATTATTATTTAATCTATTTACTGTCTATTTTAAGCTCTAGTAGCTTATGTAGACTTTTGCTATAGGATAAAACTTATACATAGAAAAAACCTTTTATATGCTATATTTACGTTCCCTTTACTTTTTGCCTATAAGGGTACTACGTTTTTCTTTTGTCTTAACTACCTATGTTATTATACTTGCCCTTAGTAAGGGGCTTAAGAGAGAGAAAGAGAAAGAGAGTAAGAAAATAGAAAGAGAGAGAGAGGTATTTATATAAGGGGTAGTCTAGCAGTCTTTAGTAGCGTTACGCTAGCGTTATAGTAGCGTTAGGGCAGCGTTTCTTTAAAGGTCTATCTAGCCTAATAGTTTCTAGATCTCTTAGTATGTTACATAATTCTCTAGGGCTAAGTCCTAGGCTACTTTAAACTGTTTTAGAACTCTCTGCTTAAGTAACTATAAGGCTGTTGCCTTTGCTTATTCTAGGTAGCCTAGGGCATCCTTTAGCCTTTTGTTACGTAGGCGTAGTAGCAGCGCGCTCCTGTTATATTTTATATAGTAGAAGATCACGTGTTTAACTGTTTATTTATGCTACCTATAGGGGCATTCTCTAGAGATCCCTAGTACCCTATAGTGCGCTAGCTAGCAGTTAAGTCTAATTGCCTCTATGTAGAGCAGGAAGAGCGCTGTTAATTCTGCTTTTAAGAGGTTATTATATAGCTGTTAAGGGCGTTTTGTCTATAGTTCTGTCTAGGTTGTTTCCTTCTTTCCCTTGCCTTTATGTTTCTAAGCCTGTTTCTATTTAAGGTCTTGTCCCTGTTAGATTGCTATGTAGGTGCCTGTCTATAGTTGTCTAGTCTATTAGCCGCGCGTTAAGTTGCCCTTAGCGCGCTAGCGTTCTGCTTAGTGTGCTTGCTATTTACGTACCTAGGCAATAAGGTTGTCTGCTTTTGCTTTTGTTGCTTTGCTTTGCGTAGCTAGGCGTAGCGCTGTTATATTGCTTCCCTGTTGTCTTAGTAACCTTTATATAGTTTATATAGTTTGCTAGACGTTCTAGTCTATAGCTCTATGTTGCTTAATTGCCTGTTAGAACGCTTATGTCTTAACCTAGAGGGAGAGCAGGGCTATGCCTGCTTCCTGCTTAATAGCCACGCTTAGGGTACCTTTGTATGCTCTAGTAATCTACCTAAGACATTTCTTCTACGTTTTTAGAAGTAGCTCTATTATGCTTATAGCTATTAATTCTCTATTAAGTCGCTATCTCTATACCTATGCTCTATATATTATTGCTAGTTATACTACTACTATATAGATAAGTTTTAACTGTTATATTAATAGGCTCTATGTTAATGCTATAATACGCGCTATTACGTTAAATAAGCTCTTGCTATTCTATGCTGCCTTTTAGGTATGCTCTTTCTATTATAATTTTAGGTCTACCTATATGCCTAAGATCTAGATAGACTTTATATAGAGCTCTGCCTTGTCTCTAGCAATACAAACAGTACTTGCTAGGTCCTCGCGTTAGCCTTGCCTCCTAGTGAAGTGCATAAGCTAGTACTTGTCTAGAGCGAACTTAGCTCTATAGCGCTTTGCCTATGCTACGCACTTGTTATAGGCTATAGTAAGTCTCTAGCAGTTGTCTGCTGCTATGTTTCCCTAGGCTACTAGCGTAGTGTTATTAACAAATCTAAATTAAATACGTTATTGCTTCCTAGTTGTTTAAATTCCTCTAGTAGCTTTATAATAAAGAAAAGGAAGAGTATTAGAGACAGGGGGGACCCCTATAGGATCCCTGCGTTTACCTATATCCTCTAGCTTATATACTTAGCAAACGTAATTTATGTAGTTTGTTTGCTAAAGAAGTTCTCTATAAACTATATAGTTATAGTAGTATGCCCTTGTTTTAGAGTATATATAGTAGTCTAGTATATGCTACGTTGTTAAAGGCTTCTATAAGGTTAAGGCCTAGCATTAAAACTACGTATCTTTTCTAGGCTTTCTACGCTGTCTAGACGACGTTAGTAAGCAGCTTAACTGCTGTTATTATAGACCTCTTCTTTTAGCTACCTATTTAGTTCTAGAGTAGTAGTTAGTGTTCTTCTGCTACCTCTGCTAGGCGCTCTGCTATAATAGTTTTAACTAGCTTAGCAATTATGTTCTCTAGCGCTATAGGGCGATAGGCGTTGACTAGGGTGTAGTTTTCTTTTCTAGTTTACGTAGTGCTACTATAATAGTGTCTTTAAGTCCCTCTAGCAGAGGGGCGCTGTTAAATAGCTTGCTAATTGCCTTTGCTAGGTTATTGCTAATAGTATTGCTAAGCGTTTTAAGGACTTTGTTTAGTATTTTGTCTAGTTCTAGGGCTTTCTTGCTTAGGAGCTTATGTATTACGTCTTATACTTCTTGCTTTATAACTCTATAGTCTATATAGGCTATGTTTAGTTAAGGGTTCTATGTCTTGCTGTTTCTATTGCTTCTTTATTTATAGTAGTACGTTATTTTGCTTACGCTTCTCTATAGTTCTCCTTTAAGGTTACTAAGGTCTACTTCCCTTGCTATTAGAAAGAATTTCTTTATAAAGATAGCTACTTTGCCTTTACTATCCTTTACCCCTTGTTTAGTTGTTATGTTTTATAGTGCTAGTAGGTATAAGTCTATATAGAGCCCTTTTTTATAGGCCCTGCTCTATTTTATTATGTCCTAGAGTGTTTTTTAAGGTTTTGCTGCTACTGTCTAGAGACTGCTAACAAATGTTCTCTAGCTTGCTCTGCTAGCTTGTTACATTTCCTTAGTAAGCGCTTTCTTTATGTTTTATAGGCGTTCCTCTGCCTCTTCTATGTAGTATTATGTAACCTCCCTCTAGGCGTGTCTTATGTTTATAAGTAATACTATAGCTTAGGGCGACTATAACCTCTACGCGAATTTGCTAGGTCTTAACCTTAGGCAGTAGGTTTCTATGCCCTGTTAGATTGCCTTTTATAAAGCTGCTAGAGGTTAATTATGCTAGTGCTAGGTGTTTCTATAAGGTCCTTGTAGAGGTTTTTATAGTCTATCTTTATAATAGCATACTGCTATTACGTTACTGTTAGTTTAACTTAGCAGGCAACTATGATTTATATAGAGATATAGTCCTTTATAAGTGCCTATTTGTCTACTAGTCTATAGTGCTCTAGGCGCTACGTGAGGGTAGTACTTATAAAGGTTAAGTTAATTATAGATTGTCTTGCGCCTTGTTTCTATGTTAGTAGGCCCTTTAGGGTGCATAATTAAAGGCCTTTTAATTCTATAGCGTTTAGTAGGCGTGTTGCTGCTAGGTTGCATTATGTCTCTATGCCTCTCTATAATTAGTAGTATAGGTTAAAGTCTCTAAGGACTATAATCTAGTCTACTATAGTCCTTATAAGTTGCTTCTATAGTTAGTTTATAATACTAAGGTTTGTTAGTTAGTTTGTTATGTTATAGGCGTTAAATATTACTATCTTCTTGTCCTTTGCTTATAGTTTAATAGCTTCTAAGTTGTCTAAGCTATACGTCCTTTTCTATGCCTTAAGGCCTAGTGCTGTGCTTATTATAAAGCATGTTTTTGTCTTTTGTTGCCTCTATATACTAGTATATAACTAGGCAGGCAGTACGTTTGCTTTGTTTGTTTTTCTAGGCTAGTTTTATATAGCAAGTATGTAGTGTTTTGCTAGCTCTGCTATGTTAAAGAAAGGCCTTGTCTTAGTTCTGTTTGCTATGCTATAGTTATATTAGAGTATTGTTAGTACTTTTATTATTATAATAGAGTAACGTCTCTATTTAGCTGCTGTTTTATTTAGAAGATTATAGTTTAGCTTAGGTCTAATGTCGCTTAGCGCGCTGCGCGTGCTGCCTCTATAGGTTAGCCTTTCTCTATAGTAGTTAGGTCTCTCTATTGTTTAGGTTACGTTTGCCTAGGGAAAGGACTATAATTAGCCTTGTTTTGTTTGCCTCTATTTCTAGCTAGGTTAGACCTAATAGCTAGTTCTATCCTTAGCTTCTATATGCCTGTTCTATACTGCGTGAACGCTAGGCACGCCCTTATCTGCCACGCTCTATATGTCTGTCTATAGTTAGTGTAGCATACGTAGCTAGCTTTGCATTATTTTATATTATAGTCGCTAGCGCACTAATGCATTTTGCTGCCTTTACGTAGGCGCCCTGTTTATGTCCTACGCGCTATATTAGTAGCATTGTTTTAGTGCTAGGTTGCTGTTATAAATTCTAGCCTTAAAGTATTCTGCCCTAATAATAATTCTGCTTTAAATAATTCTCTCTTATTTAGCCTATATGTTTACCTCTATAATAAAGGAACTTCTTATTTTTTATATGTTATCTCTTAGCGTTTTAGGGGCGCGTTAGGGTTATATAGCTAGCGTATTAATAAGATCTTAGTTATGCTATAGAGTCTTTATAATAATTTCTTAAGGTCTTATATAATGTTAGAGTTATCTATAGATTAGCTATTCTTAACTAGGAGGTGTATTACATACTAGGGACCTCTACTAGGTACGCCTTCCTAAGGAGCTATATTCCCTAGGGGTCTAGCGCTGCTACGACGGCGTCCTGCTAGGCTTGTGACTTAAGGCGTATGTCTATGTCTCTGCTCTTATAACAGTAGACAGCAATAGCGTTAGGGATAGCTAGTTAGATAATCTTAAGGATCTCGCTTAGGGTCTTGTTAGTCGCGTTGTTAATTCTAGCCTAAATAATTAGTTTAGGGCAGCTAGCTGCGCAGCCTGCGCTACGACATCTGCCTATTGTTAGGTTGCTAGCAGGTTGCTGTTAGCCTTAGCTTTAGTCTCCTTTACGTGTTAGAGGATCTCGTTATATGTTTTCTAGACGTAGAGCTGTTCCCTATTCCCTCTACTACTCTCTTGCCTAGCGCGTTAACGCCTTTACTCTCTTGTTCCTTTTCTCTCTATAGCCTCTAGTATTTTTGTTAGCTCTTCTATAGTGTTAGAGTTACTTTATTTTGTTCTCTTTACGTTATATAGGTAGGTAATATGTTCCTCCTGCTAACGCGTTAGCATGTTAACTATAGTGTAGCAGCGCTATTACATCGCTACACTATTTCGCTGTTGTTCCTGCTACTTGCGTAGCTAGGGACAGTACATAGGCGTTTTGCTTAATGAATTTATAACGTTTTAACGCGTTTTTTAATGCTTTAAGAAAAAGTTCTAAATTATATTATATATAAGCTCTAACTGTTTCTATAATAGTTTTATTATTCTTTTAATTAAAATATTATTTTCTGTTATTAGATAAATAAATGTATTATATAGAAGTTGTTATATTAATTCAGTAAATTTATAGTTAACAATTCTCTTAACGTTTTCCACTACTAAGCGAGACATACTACTAAGCAAGACACCCCTACTAAAATCTACGTGCGCGACAGTATAACTATAATATAAAACTACTACCTACTATATTAACCTTAAACAAAGCTAGGATTACTATTACTATTAAAGCTATAAAATGTAACGCGTTATTATCCTAACAAGCTGCTACACCGCCTATATCGTGCCTCTATTAACCCTAGGGCATTAAAGCTATAGACAAGCATCATGACGTGATTGCGTACCTAACTGAGGAACCTAACGCTACTAGAGGAGAAATTAATAGTAGAGCGCATACTTGACCTAGATTCTAGAGGCTTTCTACCCTTAAAGGCCCTACTATAAGATATAGCTAACAACCTGCGCGCCTAACAAGGGCTAAGGCTAGTTAGCATTAACTAGCTAGACTGCTTTATTAATTATATAGAAGAGCTTTAAACGCGCTAGACTTAATTATATAATAATTAAAGGAAGAAATAAGAGATCCTAAGGTTATTAGCGTGTAGTTTACGCTAGTAGCTAAATAAAAGCAAAGTATAGCATTCTAGACAAAGACATGTATAATTTTAACAAATCTAGCTTTATAATAGAGGTTATAGGGTCTTAGCTTATAGTTATAGCTATAGAGAGACGTAAGAAACCTAAGATAGTTTAGCTAGGTAATTATAAGTAGGTTACTATTATTAGGAGCGTCTACGCTAGTAGGTAGGCAATCCACCCTTTATTATCTACGCAGGCAAGGTTTATATCTCTACGTAGTACTAGGACAAGTCTATGCCTTATGACTAGGTTATTGCTGTTAGTAATAACAGCTAGACAAATAATAACCTTAGAATTATGTAGCTAGAGCACTTTAACACGTTAACAAAGTTATGTACTATAAGAGGCTATAAGCTGCTTATTCTTAACAGCTATAAAAGCTACTACTCTGCTAAATTTAAAGAGATCTATTAAAAACATAAGATTATTACTTTATATATGCCTGCGCACTTGTTATATCTACTATAGCCTCTTAACGTTAGCTGCTTCTTGCTGTTAAAGCGTGTATATAGCACTAAGATCATAGCCTTAGCGCGCCGCTCTGTTACCTATATTACTAAAACAGACTTCCTCCTAGCGTTTAAAACAGCCTATATAAAGACGTTTATAACAGAGACTATTAAAGGAGCGTTTAGAGGCGCTAGGCTTGTTCTGCATGATCTAGATGTTGTAATATCATAACTTAATATGCGTCTCTCTACGCCTAATTAACCGCCTAAGCAACCTACTATATAGGAATTGCAAACACTAAGCAATGTGCGTAAATTTAAGGCTTAATCTACTCTAATTTATAGTAAGATTAGATTACATGTTAATTTGTTACTAACTACTATTATTAAGTTACTTTAGAAGCTTAAGAAAGGCGCGCTAGCAATAGCATATAAACATGCTTTAATAGTAGGAGAGATTGCTTAGCTTTATAAGACAATTAAGGCCTAAATAAAGAGTAAACGTTATAAACAAAAGTATATATAGACTTAGGGCACGTTAACAATAGCAAAAGGAGCCCTGTTAGCCACTGCTTAGGGCGCTAGTGGGCAGGAAACTAGTGGAGAGTCCTTAAGGGGTAGTCGCACTGCAGGTGCAGCTCCACAACAAAGACGCTATGGGCGCTGTGGCAACACAGGGCATAACGCACGAACCTATGTACAGGCTGCTTCTAATACTTCTAATACTAAATAATATACTATGCTATTATATAATTTATAGTTGTTAATATATTATAATTTATGCTGTCGCGGATCGTAGATTTTAGTGGGGGTGTCTCGCTTAGTAGTGTGTCTTGCTTGGTAGTGGAAAACGTTAAGTATTCTATTTAATGAAATAAAGTTTATATTAAAGGTAGGTACATATAACGTAATCCACAAGCGAACGTTTAACACAAGCGAGTGTTTAGCCCTACCACCAAAACGCAGCCAACTTACTACTAACTGCGATGCATTAACAACTATATAATCTATTATCTTTAAAAGAGGCTAGAATTAACCTAGCTATTCAAGCTCTTAATAGAGACGCGTCTTTAACTGAGGCGCGCGCTGCAGCACTCTACAACGTCAATTGAATGGCTCTCCGCCGACAACGCGCAGGGACGACTATGCGACGCGACTGTATAGCCAACAACAAGAAGCTCACGAAGCTAGAGGAGGAGGTAATTATTAAGCATATACTTGATCTAGATTCCTGAGGATTTGCGCCTACTCTAGGTGCTGTACAAGAGATAGCCAACAAGCTTCTTACTAAGCGCGGCGCTTAACTAGCAGGCATTAACTAGCTATCTAACTTTGTCGCGCGTACGCCAGCAGTTAAAACCCACCTTAACCAACTATATAATCATTGACGAGCAAAATGCGAAGATCTAGCGATTATAAGCAAGTAGTTTAAGCTTATAGAGGCTACATAATTAAAGTACAGCATTATAGCGCAGGACATATATAATTTTAATAAGACAGGCTTCTAGATAGGGGTTATATTAAGCTAGACAGTTGTTATAGGCATAGATAGACGTAATTGGCCAAAGGCTATACAGCTAGGCGACCGTAAATGGGTGACGGTTATTAAAGGCATTAACGTAGATAGGTGGGCAATACCTCTATACGTGATCTTTAAAGGCAAGAATTACCTATCTACCTAGTATAAGGATAAGGATATACTAAAGGACTAGGCTATTAGTGTTAGCGACAATGGCTAGACAACTAACAAACATAGAATTACGTGGCTAGAGCACTTTAATCTACACACAAAAGATTATTTAGTAGGCTTATAGCAGCTGCTTATTCTTAATAGCTATAAGAGCTATTACTTAGTTAAATTCCTAGAGCTCTACAAGCAGAAGCGTATTATAGCGCTCTATATGCTAGCACACGCGTCACATATTCTATAGCCGCTTAACGTTGCCTGCTTTTCGCCGTTAAAGCGCGCGTATAGTACTAAGATTAGCTAGTTAATCTGCTACTAGATTAACTATATTAACAAAATAACATTTCTACTAGCCTTTAAAGCAGCATTTAAGCGCTTAATTATAACAGATAATATCCGCGCAGGCTTTAGAGCTACAGGGCTAGTCTCATTTAACCTAGAGGTAGTGCTCTTAAAGCTCGATGTACGGCTACCTGATTAGCCAGCTACTCCACTACTAGATACTGCCTGGGAGGCTCAAACACCTGGCAATCCTCATGAGGTTGAGGCTTAGTTAACTCTACTATATAATTAGATTTAAAGGCATTAGAATTCGTCTCCTTCTGCTATGCTTGATCTAGCAAAGCAGCTAAGCAAGGGCGCTATTAAGATAGCTCATGTTGCTGTTTTACAGCGCGATTAAGCAGCTGCCTTAGAGAGGGCCTGTAAGGCAGCTATAAAGCGTAAGCAGCGTAAAAAGAAGCGAATTTAGAAAGGAGAAACTCTAACAGGTTATTAGGGCTCTAAGTTAAGCACTTAGAAGCTTGCTAGTATAGCAGGAGGTAGCAAAAGGCCTTAGGAGGAGTTGACTGCTAATAGCAGCGCAGCGCGCGTACGGCGCTGTAAGCGCTGCAACAAGCCTAGGCATAACTCTCGTACATGCGAATATAAATCTAAGGATATTAAATAACCCTAGAGCAGTTTATTTTATATAGTATCTTTTAGCGTTGTTAAATTAACAGTATTTAAAGTTTAATTTTAGTAGTAGGGCTAAACACTTGCTTGTGTTAAACGTTCGCTTATAGATTACGTTAAACAATTATTTAAATTATTTTTATTATTTTTATATATAACTAATAGCAATATTTCTAGTGCTAATACTACTAATTATAGAGTTATTTCCCTAGGAAATTTGCGTAACATTATTATTTAGTATAGAGAGTAGATCTCTATTACTAATTATATGTTATATACTTCTAGAATCTAATATAAAATTAGTTTCTATATTTAAATAATTGTTTATAGTATAATATTATTATTATTTAATCTATTTACCGTCTAATTTAAGCTCTAGTAGCTTATGTAGACTTTTGCTATAATTTACACTAGGTGAACAAAAAACCCCCTGTTGGCTAGTCGTAGAAGCAGCTCCCAAGGGCTTGCCTGTACTAGGGGAAAAACACCTTTCGCTAATGTGCCGTATGTGCGTCCCTGGGCAAGCGCAGGCGTAACGCCTACACTAGTAGGGTGCTATTGTCCTCTAGCCTTAACTGCCTACTCTGTCCCTCTTTCTTTAGCCTTAGTTATATATGCCTTTAGTGTCTAGCGTCCCTTATACCTAGTATGTTACATGTGTCTGTCTCTACCCTCCCTCTTCCCTCTCTATGCTCTGTTAGTGTAGGCTCTACGTCTACTGTTCTCCTAGCGCCTGTCGTTGCGACATGATGTCTAGACTGCTGTTGTAACATAACTGTCTGTCCTATAGGACCCTCCTCTTCTACGCAGAGCAGGATCTCTGCCTCTGGTTAGTATCAGGTGTCTGTTACCCTAGGGTCCTAGCCTAGGTTCTCTCCTGTAGGAGAGAGTGACGATCTACGTCTTATAATCGTAGTTATCCAGCTTAGCGTAGTCCTAGAGGCGAGGGGCAGTAAGAGGTTCGTCTAGCCTAGGATAAGAGGTCTGCCTAGGCTGCTATTTCGTCTGCGTATGGAGGGAACAGGGTGCAGAGGTTGTATTTTAAGCGTTTGTTATATAGTTGCCGTAGGTATGCACGTAGCTGTTAGTTTATAGGGGTTTGCAACTGTTTCTAACTGTCGTAGGCGTGTTGTGGTGCGCGCTGCGTCGCGCGCGGCGGCGGTGAAAACTCTGCTCTGTCTCACCACAGGGCATCGCCACCCGCCGCGCCGCCATCAACACGACGTCTCTGCGCTGGCTCTGATCCCCTCAAGGATCAGGTTCCCAGGCTTCACCGCGTGGAGGTGCAGAGTCCAATTTCGAAGCCCTTTATAGTATAATATACCTTTTCTTCCTTAGCAACATCAAAATCGTCTATAATATAATATTTAGCTAATAGAGCTAAATCTTTATTATTCTTAGACGGTTGCCTTGTTGCTAGGCTATTATCTCTATAGCTAGGTAGCCGTTTATAGTCGTTAGCTGTTTTAAACTATTTAGGTTTATTTTCTAGAAATAAATACTAGCATTTATTTGTAAAATGTGTATTTATTTTACATTTATTATAAAAACGTTGTTTTTGTTAGTTAACTAGGGTTCATAAACGACGTACGCCCAAAGGCGTACACAGAAAGGGTTAAGCAGACACGTAGATTAGTTCTATAATAGATGCTACCTCTCGTCTCAGCTAAGACGAGAGGTTATAACCTCCTGCCAAGCCCCGCATGGATGTCACATGAGGTAAGCTTATGTAACTCCGCGCAAGGCTAGAAATCTATGTATAGACACTAGCAACTTTTTACCTTTATTAATTAGCTACCTATGTGCCTGCTCTTTTCCTTCTCTCCTAGAGTAGACCTTCTATACTCCTCTCCTTAATAATATCTGCTAGCTTCTTAGCCTACGTATGATTTGCCTTGCCTATAGGATACTGTCCATGCTCTACTAAAGCACGTAGGAGTTCTTGCTATATTATATAGAGAAGGTTGTTAAAATCCTATGTTGTCTATCCTTTAAAGTCTTTATAGTCCTATAGTGCGTACTTCCCTCTTAGTAGCTCGCGCATGTTGCTAAGGATATAGACTACGTACAAGGTTTGTTCTTGTTATGTAGGGAGGCAGTTATACGTATCTAGGCAGTTATGTAGAAGCTTTAGATCCACCTCTTTACGTAGGATTGTCTTAGAAACATAAGTAACCCCTAACAACTCTTTATATTCCTTAGCAATAGAAGGAGAGGCCATTATAGGCGTACAGGAGCTCAGTGAGCGCGTTCCCGTGCGGTCAAGAGACAGAGAGGGGGGGGAGGTAGGTGCTAGTTGCGTTCGTACGGCGATTGTCTAGGGGGTAGGGGGTAGGTGAGGTCGATTGAGTCGATAGGGGTCGAGGTCGATCGAGAGGTAGAGGAGGGGGGGAGGTAGGTGCTAGTTGCCTGTATAGTAGCTCTTAAAGAGCAAGCTGTTATATAGAGTAGCAGGTTATTAATAAGGTTAATTAAGTTAATAGGGGGCGAGTTTAATTAAGAGGCAGAGGGAGGGAGATGTTAATAATCGCCTTTCGTGCGGGCGATTAGTCCCTAGGGGGTAGTGTTTAACGAGGCGGGCTGTTAATAAGGGGCCCTCCTCTACGTGGCTACGCACGCGGTAGGATCCTGCTTAATGGCCTAGTCGTCTCCTCTATGTGGCTACGCACATAGTAGATAACTAGATTTATACAGCCTATGTTAAACAGGAAACTCTAGGGCACATAAAGGCTTAGCAAAAAGAGGTTAACACCCTCTCTACATAGCTACGCACGTAGTGGGTGTAGGCTTTAGTGCTAGGCTTGCTCTTATATAATTAGTTAATCTAGGAGCGCGTGTAAAGCCTTAGCTACAAGCCCTCTCTACGTGGCTACGCATGTAGTAGGTGTAAGCTTCTTTATATGCTAGCGGTTTTGTTATACCTTGCTAATCTGTCTATTAAAGGACAGCGTCTTCTCTATGTGGCTACGCACGTGGTAAACAGTCTGTTAACAGACTAATTAGTGTTAGTTAACTAGGGTTTATAAACAACGTACGCCTAAAGGCGTACATAGAAAGGGTTAAGCAGACACGTAGATTAGTTCTATAATAGATGCTACCTCTTGTCTTAGCTAAGACGAGAGGTTATAACCTCCTGCTAAGCCCCGCATGGATGTCACATGAGGTAAGCTCATGTGACTCCGCGCAAGGCTGGAAATCTATGTATAGACAGTTTTTGTATTTTAGAATCTTTAACAATTCTATCTTTTAAAGGCTTTCTGTTTTTAGTAAATAAAACCTTAGTTTTACTACTATTAATAGAGGTTTGCCTTTAAGATTTATCTAATAAATTAGAAAATAGATTTTCTAAATTCATTCTTAATAAATTATCCCTATAGGATTGTGTAACTATTATTATTATTATTATTTAATCTATTTACTATCTATTTTAAGCTCTAGTAGCTTATATAGACTTTTGCTATAGGATAAAACTCATGCGTAGAGAAAACCTTCTATATACTATATTTACGTTCCCTTTGCTTTTTGCCTATAAGGGTACTATGTTTTCTTTTTATCTTAACTGCCTATGTTGTTATACTTGCCCTTAGTAAGGGGCTTAAGAGAGAAGGAGAAAGAGAAAGTAAGAAAATAGAAAGAGAGAAAGAGGTATTTATATAAAGGGTAGTCTAGCAGTCTTTAGTAGCGTTACGCTAGCGTTA
>MCFA01000396.1:0-20501 GCA_002105025.1 Clohesyomyces aquaticus
AGTTAGGTATAGTACTATCTATAGTCAGGTATAGTACTATCCGCAGTTAGGTACAACAATATCTATAGTCAGGTACAGTACTATCTATAGTTAGGTACAGTACTATCCGCAGTCAGGTACAACAATATCTGTAGTTAGGTATATTACTATTTGAAACTTATTCTGTTTTAAGCTTGTAGACGCTCTATTTTACGAGCTAGAGCTTCGTTTTAACCTAATTTCTACATAGTTTTAAGTTGTCTATTTAATAGTGCTATCTATTTAATAGATAGTAATAGTAATAGCTTATATAGATTAATGTTATATGTTTTTAATACAACCCCCTAATCTATATAAGGTATATATTACTGTAGTTATAGATTATTAAATATATTATTAAATATGTTTAAATTTAATAGTTTTGTTAGAATATCTGCTATTTAATTCTTAGTACTAATATAGTCTAATTTAATAGTTTTATCTAGTACTTTTTCTCTAACAAAGTGATATTATATATCAATATGTTTTGTTTTTGAATAATGTTCTAGATTATTTGCTAAATCTATAGCAGGTTTACTATCTATAAATAAATAGTGTTCTTTTTTATTTGTTTAAATATTTAATTCTTTAAATACATTAATTAAGTAAATATACTCTTTTATTGCTTCTTTTAAAGCCATGTATTCTGCTTTATAGCTAGATAAAGCAATAGATTTTTGTAATTTAGAAGACTAGCTAATTAGTGTTTTTCCATATAGGAATATATAGCTAGTAGTGCTTTTTCTTGTAACTATATCACCCCCCCAATCTGTATCTACAAATCCTAGTAGATTAGGATCTTTATTACAGAAATAAAGACCTATATTTAATGTAAATATTAAGTATTTAAATATTCTGTTTATAGCAGTATAGTGAGATTTATTAGGGTTACTTATAAACCTAGCGCAGTTATATACTACAAAAGCTATATCTAGTCTTGTATGTGTAGCTAAATATATTAAGCTTTCTATTTCTTGCTAATATAGATTTATTTCTTCTAAAGAAGCTTAATTTAAATTTTTGCTTAATCTAATACCTAGTTCGCTAGGTGTAGATATAGGATTTAAGTTTTCTTTATTAAATCTCTTTAGTATTGCTTTAATATATTTAGTTTGTTTTAAACTTATAGAGCGCTTTTCTCTATTTCTATTAATTTCTATTCCTAGAAAATATTTAATATCTCCTAGATCTTCTAGTTCTAGATCTTTTTGTAAATTTCCTTTAACTATTATTATTATTATTTAATCTATTTACTGTCTATTTTAAGCTCTAGTAGCTTATGTAGACTTTTGCTATAGAATAAAACTTATGCGTAGAGAAAACCTTCTATATGCTATATTTACGTTCCCCTTGCTTTTTGCCTATAAAAGTACTTTGTTTTTCTTTTGTTTTAACTGCCTATGTTATTATACTTGCCCTTAGTAAGGGGCTTAAGAGAGAGGGAGAGAAAGAGAGTAAGAAAATAGAAAGAGAGGGAGAGGTATTTATATAAGGGGTAGTCTAGCAGTCTTTAGTAGCGTTACGCTAGCGTTATAGTAGCGTTAGGGCAGCGTTTCCTTAAGGGTCTGTCTAGCCTAATAGTCCCTAGATCTCTTAGTATGTTACATGATTCTCTAGGGCTAAGTCCTAGGCTACTTTAAACTGTTTCAGAACTCTCTGCTTAAGTAACCACGAGGCTGTTGCCTTTGCTTATTCTAGGTGGCCTAGGGCATCCTTTAGCCTTTCGTTGCGTAGGCGTGGTAGCAGCGCGCTCCTGTTATATCTCATGCAGTGGAAGATCACGTGTTTGACTGTTTGTTCATGCCACCTGTAGGGGCATTCTCTAGAGATCCCTAGTACCCTGCGGTGCGCTAGCTAGCGATTGAGTCCAATTGCCTCTGTGCGGAGCAGGAAGAGCGCTGTTGATTCCGCTTTTGAGCTAGAGAATCATGTATATTATAAGTCATATAGTAGGGTGCAGCGTAGCTTGCCCGCCCAAGCTCCCTACTATACGTCTACTGTAGCAAACGTATAAGTTCCCTGATTTGCTCCTTAAGCCTATCGCAGCAGCGCTGCCACCTGCACTCTAGATAGACCAACACGCGTATCCGTCCTTTTAGGCCATATAGACAGTGTTGTTAGCGAGGGTGTGATCCTCTTCCCATTATACAGCCTGCTACATGTAGGTGCCAATTAGCCTTCTCCTGCGCTCAGAGACGGCTGCCTACATGTAAGGCTATACGAGTCCACCAAGGGTCTACTCTACGCGTGCGCAAATAGCTAGAGCAAGTACCTTAGAGCTATCTATCGCTGCTATTATATGCCACGCCCTATAATCCTTTTTACGCCTAGCAGATTGTTTCGCGTTACTTATAACCCTCTTAGAGATAATAGGTTAACTATGTCTTATAGGAGTAGGCCCTAAGAAAGCTTAACGCCGCGCAGCTTTTAGTCCCTTAGCCTCCTACTAACTAAGCTTGCGTTCCCCTGTCTTGTCAAGTCCTACTCAAGTTTGCCTAAGACTAATACCTCGCTAGTTTGCCCAAGTCCGCGGTGCCTAGGTTAACCTAGGTTGGCCTAGGTATAAGCGACTAGTTACCTATTAAAGGCTACAAGCACTACGCTGTTTAAGATCCTCCTGTTAATTGCTAGCAAAGCGTAACTATTGTCTATTTAGTTGTTAAGTCTATTAAGGATCTATCGTTAAGTCTCTTATAGGTAGCCTAGAATTTTAGATTGTTCCTGCCCTTAGTGCGACGCCTTAGCGACGCACTCTTAGAGCAGCACAAGCATAGAGGTGTCCTATTATACTATTAAACTAGAGTAGCTAGCAAGGCAGCTCCTTAGATAGTACGTTAGGTAGTTTTTACCTATTTCCTCTGTTTTCTGTTGCCTCTAGTGTTGTCTTAGCGCTGTAAAAACTCTGCAACTTCTAACTGCGTTAAGGGTTAAGCCTTTAGAGAGCCCTTAAGCGACGACTAACGTTGTGCATTAAAAATTGACGTAATCCTTATACTTAGCTTGCTCTAGCGAACAAGATAGTATAGAAGGGAACCCCTATATAGCAGTATGGGTTGAATCACGGTTTTAGTGTTCCCCCTTTCCTTTAACTAGATTTATGTAGTCTATATTAGCTCTAATAACTAATAAATCATCTACATAGACAATTATATAGATATTTAATATAGTATTAATAAAAATACATTGTTCTGTTTTAATAGGATAAAAATCTAATTTATTTAGTTTCTTATTAATAAATTAAAACTAAGCTCTAGGAGATTGTTTTAATCTATATAGGGCTTTATTTAATTTACAAACTTAATCTTTATTATTATTAAAGCCTATAGGTTGTTCTATGTAGATTTCTTCATTTATAGGAGCATTTATAAAGGCGTTTTTAAAATCAAAATGTTTAATTTCTAAATTTATAGAGGCTGCAAAAAATAATAATAGTCTTATTAAGCCTATTTTAATTATATTTGCAAAGGTTTATAAATAGTCTACGCCATAAGTTTGTGTATAGCCTTTAGCAACCTATCTAGCTTTATATTTAACTAGATTGTTATTTTTATCTGTTTTTTCTTTAAATACCTATCTACCTTTTAGAATAGATTTATTTTTAGGTATTTTAGTTAAGGTCTAGGTATTTTGCTTATTTAATTAGTCTAATTCCTTTTTTATTGCTTGTAACTAATAATCTTTTTTAGAGCTATTTATTGCTTCTAAATAGTTATTAGGTTCTTGTACATTAATAACTAGTGATAGCTTATCTAGACTTCCTAGGTCTTCTATAGTATTTGAGCTTTGTGTACTATTGTTAATAGTATTATTAATATTACTATTAGTAATATTGTTATTACTACTATTGCTACTATGAATAGTGTTGTTATTACTACTATGAGTAGCATTGCTATTACTACTATGAGTAGCATTGCTATTACTACTATGAGTAGCATTGCTATTACTAGCAATAGTATTGTTATTAGAAAAATTAAAGACTTGTGTAGGGCTGTCTTTTTCTAATATATTAGAATATTTAATTCTTTTATTAGTAGTATTTTTATATTCTACTTTTTGTTTTTTGTTAGTTTCTAATTATATTGTTTAATTAGATAAATTAGAAACTTTAGAATTTTTGTTTTTAATTTTCTTTGTTTTAAAGTTATAAAATTAATTTTCTAATATAACTATATCTCTAGAATAGGTTATTTTATTTAATTCTAAATCTAATAGTTTATAACTATTGTTATGATCAAAACCTAGTAGTATAGCTTTGTTTGCTCTAGGTTCTAATTTCTTTAACCTAGTTTGCTTATTTTTATAATAAGCTATGGAGCCCCAAATTTTAATTTGTTTAAAATTAGGTTTAGTATTATATAGTGCCTTATGTGGGCTAATATAGTTAATAGAACTATGAGGTGTAATATTATATAGATAAACAGCAGTATTTACTGCTTTATCCTAAAAATATAATAGTAAATTACTATTATATAATAAAGCTCTAACTGTTTCTATAATAGTTCTATTAATTCTTTTAATTAACCCATTTTGTTCTAGCGTATATAGACTAGAGAATTGATGTATTATACTAGAATTGTTAGTTAATTCAGTAAATTTATAGTTAACAAATTCTCCTCTATTATCTGTTCCTATTATTTTAATAGTATAATTGTTATTATTGTTTTTAGCTTTAGCTTTAAATTCTTTAAATGCTTAAAAAGCTTCTACTTTTAAAAATATTATTTTATAGTCTAAATACCTAGTTTTAGCATCTAGAAAAAATATAATATATTTGCCTAATTTAGATTCTAGGCTAAGTGGTCTATAAATATCTATAACTATTTTATCTAAATAGTTATTTAGCTTAGGAGTTAATTCCTTATTTCTTTTATTTGTTAATTTAGCTTTTAGGCAGATTTCGTAGCTAAATCTATATTCTTTAGGTATTTTAATATTTAATAATTAACTAATAATACTAATATTCTTATGGCCTAATCTTTCATGCCATAAATTTAACAGATTAATTAGTCTATTATCATGAATTATATATAAACTAGTAGGTTTTTAATCTATTTTAGCATTTAAGTAAAATAGATTATTTTTGTTATTTAGTAAATAGAATTTGCTTCTTATTATAAGTTCTTTATATATAATTGCTAGATTTTAACTAAAACTAGCTTTATATCCTTCTTTAAGTATTCTATTTAATAAAATAATGTTCACGTTAAAGGTAGGTACATATAAACAATTATTTAAAATAATTTTATTATTTTTATATATAATAGCAATATTTCTAGTGCTAATACTACTAATTACAGAGTTATTTCCCTAGGAAATTTGTGTAACATTATTATTTAGTGTAGAGAATAGATCTCTATTACTAATTATATGTTATATACTTCTAGAATCTAATATAAAATTAGTTTCTATATTTAAATAATTGTTTATAGTATAATATACCTTTTCTTCCTCAGCAACATCAAAATCGTCTATAATATAATCTTTAGCTAATAGAGCTAAATCTTTATTATTCTTAGACAGTTGCCTTGTTGCTAGGCTATTATCTCTATAGCTAGGTGGCCGTTTATAGTCGTTAGCTGTTTTAAACCATTTAGGTTTATTTTCTAGAAATAAATACTAGCATTTATTTGTAAAATATGTATTTATTTTACATTTATTATAAAAACGTTGTTTTTATATTTTAGAATCTTTAACAATTCTATCTTTTAAAGGCTTTCTGTTTTTAGTAAATAAAACCTTAGTTTTATTACTATTAATAGAGGTTTGCCTTTAAGATTTATCTAATAAATTAGAAAATAGATTTTCTAAATTTATTCTTAATAAATTATCCCTATAGGATTGTGTAACATAGTTACAAATCCTTCATAGGAAGGTGAAAGATTATTTAATACCTAGGCAATAATAACTTGCTTAGGTAGTTTAATATCTTTTGTTTTAAGTAAATTAGCTAGCAATTTAATTCTATTAAGATAATCTTCTATAGAATTAAATAGGCTTAGATTAACTTAAAGAATTCTTTATAAATTAAGAATTTAGATAAAAATCCCTTAGGACAATAGAGGTTTTGTAATTTTTCCTAGGCTTCTAACGCTGTTACACAGTGTTGTATTTAAAGCAAGGGTCTATCCTTAATTAATAGCCTAATTAGGCTCAGGGATTTTATTTTTAATTGTATTTATAGGTATATATTGATCATTGTTATGATTAATTGTATCCTATAAAGACTTTTTAACTAAAACTAACTCTATACAAAGCTTCTAGACCTTATAATTGACTTGGCCTTAAAGCTTAGTAATAGAGTATTTTTTAGTTGTCATGATTGAAATGCTATTAATTTGTTATCTATTAAAAATAGACGAATTAATAGTAGAGTAAAAGAAAATTACAGGCTAGCTGTAATTTAAAATAGAGGTGATTTGAGGTTTAAGGTTTTCTTAAAAGAAGATTACAGGCTAGCTATAATAGAAATGATTTGGATTTTAGGTTTTTCTTAAAAAGAAAATTACAGGCTAGCTGTAATTTAAAATAGAGGTAATTCGAGATTTAAGGTTTTTCTTAAAAAGAAAATTACAGGCTAGCTATAAAAGAAGTAATTTAAGGTTTTAAGGTTTTTCTTAAAAAAATTATAGACTAGCTGTAATTTAAAGTAGAGGTGATTCGTAGAAATTAATTTTGTTATAAGCAGCTAGGCTTATAACCTATAAAAAATTAATAATTAATAGCAAGACATGCAACAATTAGTGATTAATAGCGGAGCAAGGCAGGAGAACAGGATTTTATAAATAGCTTAATTTTTTATTCTCTACGAAATTCCCTTCTATATATATTAAAGGAACAGGTCGGGTATAGTAATATCCGTAGTCAGATACAGTACTATCCGTAGTCGGGTACAGTACTATCCGTAGTCGGATACAGTACTATCCGCAGTCGGGTACAACAATATCCATAGTCGGGTATAGTACTATCCGTAGTCGGATACAGTACTATCCGCAGTCGGGTACAACAATATCCGTAGTCGGGTATAGTACTATCCGTAGTCGGGTACAGTACTATCCGTAGTCGGGTACAGTACTATCCGCAGTCAGGTACAACAATATCCGTAGTCAGGTATAGTACTATCCGTAGTCAGGTACAGTACTATCCACAGTCGGGTACAACAATATCCATAGTCGGGTACAGTACTATCCGTAGTCGGGTACAGTACTATCCGCAGTCGGGTACAACAATATCCGTAGTCAGGTATAGTACTATTTGAAACTTATTCTGTTTTAAGCTTGTAGACGCTCTGTTTTACGAGCTAGAGCTTCGTTTTAACCTAATTTCTACATAGTTTTAAGTTGTCTATTTAATAGTGCTATCTATTTAATAGATAGTAATAGTAATAGCTTATATAGATTAATGTTATATGTTTTTAATAGTTTATATATAATTCATGATAATAGACTAATTAATCTGTTAAATTTATAGCATGAAAGATTAGGCTATAAGAATATTAGTATTATTAGTTAATTATTAAATATTAAAATACCTAAAGAATATAGATTTAGCTATAAAATCTGCCTAAAAGCTAAATTAACAAATAAAAGAAATAAGGAATTAACTCCTAAGCTAAATAACTATTTAGATAAAATAGTTATAGATATTTGTGGACTACTTAGCCTAGAATCTAAATTAGGCAAATATATTATATTTTTTCTAGATGCTAAAACTAGGTATTTAGACTATAAAATAATATTTTTAAAATTAGAAGCTTTTTAAGCCTTTAAAGAATTTAAAGCTAAAGCTAAAAACAATAATAACAATTATACTATTAAAATAATAGGAACAGATAATAGAGAAGAATTTGTTAACTATAAATTTACTAAATTAACTAACAATTCTAGTATAATACATTAATTCTCTAGTCTATATACGCTAGAACAAAATAGGTTAATTAAAAGAATTAATAGAACTATTATAGAAACAGTTAGAGCTTTATTATATAATAGTAATTTACTATTATATTTTTAGGATAAAGCAGTGAATACTGCTGTTTATCTATATAATATTACACCTCATAGTTCTATTAACTATATTAGCCCACATGAGGCACTATATAATACTAAACCTAATTTTAAACAAATTAAAATTTGGGGCTCCATAGCTTATTATAAAAATAAGCAAACTAGGTTAAAGAAATTATAACCTAGAGCAAACAAAGCTATACTACTAGGTTTTGATTATAACAATAGTTAACGTATTCCACTATTAAAACGGCCAAACCATTGAAACGGCTAAAATCTCTTAGCATCACAAACACTACGTATAAAACTCTAATTTTATTCATAACTAAATAGAGAACCTACGTACGACGTGCTTATATCTAATTCTAATGCTTCTTCTTCATCCTTTTTACACGTACAAGCGTTGTGCCTAGTCTCCCCACAGTTCCTACAGCGCTGTAGAGCTAGTTGGGCTCTTTCTTAATCACTACTACTACAAGCCTTCTTAGGCTGCTGAGCTGCTATAGAAGCCTTAGCAGCTACCTGCGCTGCTGCAGTCCTATACTCCATTGTGCCACCCTTCTAGATCCGCTTCCTTTTGCGCCCTTTGCGCTTAGTTACTTCTGCTAATTGCTCTTTAAGCTCTTATACGCGGGCCTTTATAAGCACGTTTTTATGTAGCATTTCCTTAGCTCCTTTAACAAGCTTTAAAAAGCCTTCTTAGGCAGTTGCTAGTAATTATATAAAGGAATTGCTTACTAGCTTTAACTATAATCTAAATTCATATAAATTGCTTAGAGTTTTTAATTGCTATAGTGTTTCTAGAAGGGGTAGTAGTAGTGGGGTACATAGCTATACGTCAAGGCGATTAAGGACTACCTGCGCGTTAATAGGAACTAGCCTAGATGCCTAGAAGGCCTTTTTGCAGTTATCGTATATAAAGACGTCTAGAAACGTGTCTTTAAATACTAGGAGAAAGCCTTCTTTGTTAATATAGTAGACGCGTTAGCGTGCTAAGTCTTATACGCGCTGCGAGTATTTTAGCTTTAGTGGCAAGAAGCAGACTACGTTAAGCAGCTAGAGTATATATGATAAATAGGGCGGCATGTAGAGAGTTAGGATCTTGTTCTTAAGGCAGTAGTCCTTAAATCCTTAGTTAAGATAGCTCTTATAGCTATTAAGGATAAGCAGCCTGTATGACCCTACCTAACGCGCCTTTGTATGCGCGTTAAAGTGCTTTAACTACTTAAGACTAAGCGCGTTGTTTGTCTAGCTATTCTTAGAGACTAAGAGCTTCTAGTTATATAGTATATCTGCTTCCTCGTACCAAGCAGAGATATAGACGCGTCCTTTATAGATAATAAAAGGCGGGGTTGCGTATCTAGCAGCGCAGATACTCTAGATCACTGTAACCTATTCTTAGTCGCCTGGCTACGTAAGAGTAGGCCTTATACGTCTCTCTAAGCCTATAATAACCTTTATAGAGCTAATTATGCCTATCTAGAAGCCTGTCTTATTAAAGTTATAGGTGTTGTTGTTGTAAACGCTGTACTGCGCCTTTATGTCTCATACAAGCTTGAACCACGCGTTAATAATCTCTAGGTCTTTCTAGAGTATCCTCTAACGGTCCTTTGCTTAATTAAAAGCTATCTTAAGCTCCTCCATACGCGACACAAACCGCTATGGCTAGTTCTTGCCTATTAGTGTCCCACCACGTATAGCTAGTAGTTTATCTGCGATATCTGCCACCTCACACAGCTAGGGCGCAAATCCTCGCGAATTAAGGTTAAAGATATATTATATAATTGTCTGCTCTTTAGTAGCAGAAAGTTTCTAGCGATTTAGTTATGTAGTAGGTTAAAACGTAATTCTGTTAAGCTAAGCAAGGACCTGCTAATAAGGGACGTTAAAAGCTATAGCAGCTTGTTGTACGTGTTTAAATTGGCGCAGTTAGTAGGCCTAGAGCGCAAGTATAATTCTACCTTTTTGCTAAATTAGTAAAGTCTTGCGTTGTTTAGACATCGCGTCTTATACGTGGTGTTCGTAATGCCAAGAGATTTTAGCTGTTTTGATAGTTTAGCCGTTTTAATAGTGGAATATGTTATAAACTATTAGATTTAGAATCAAATAAAATAACCTATTCTAGAGATATAGTTATATTAGAAAATTAATTTTATAACTTTAAAACAAAGAAAATTAAAAACAAAAATTCTAAAGTTTCTAATTTATCTAATTAAACAATATAATTAGAAATTAACAAAAAACGAAAAGTAGAATATAAAAATACTACTAATAAAAGAATTAAATATTCTAATATATTAGAAAAAGACAGCCCTACACAAGTCTTTAATTTTTCTAATAACAATACTATTGCTAGTAGTAATAGCAATGCTACTCATAGTAGTAATAGCAATACTACTCCTAGTAGTAATAGCAATACTACTCATAGTAGTAATAGCAATGCTACTCATAGTAGTAATAGCAATGCTACTCATAGTAGTAATAGCAATGCTACTCATAGTAGTAATAGAAATGCTACTCATAGTAGTAATAGCAACACTATTTATAGTAGCAATAGTAGTAATAACAATATTACTAATAGTAATATTAATAATACTATTAACAATAGTACACAAAGCTCAAATACTATAGAAGACCTAGGAAGTCTAGATAAGCTATCACTAGTTATTAATGTACAAGAACCTAATAACTATTTAGAAGCAATAAATAGCTCTAAAAAAGATTATTAGTTACAAGCAATGAAAAAGGAATTAGACTAATTAAATAAGCAAAATACCTAGACCTTAACTGAAATACCTAAAAATAAATCTATTCTAAAAGGTAGATAGGTATTTAAAGAAAAAACAGATGAAAATAACAATCTAGTTAAATATAAAGCTAGATAGGTTGCTAAAGGCTATACACAAACTTATAGCGTAGACTATTTACAAACCTTTATAAATATAATTAAAATAGGCTTAATAAGACTATTATTATTTTTTGCAGCCTCTACAAATTTAGAAATTAAACATTTTAATTTTAAAAACGCCTTTATAAATGCTCCTATAAATAAAGAAATCTGTATAGAACAACCTATAGGCTTTAATAATAATAAAGATTAAGTTTGTAAATTAAATAAAGCCCTATATAGATTAAAACAATCTCCTAGAGCTTAGTTTTAATTTATTAATAAGAAACTAAATAAATTAGATTTTTATCCTATTAAAACAGAACAATGTATTTTTATTAATACTATATTAAATATCTATATAATTGTCTATATAGATAATTTATTAGTTATTAGAGCTAATATAGACTACATAAATCTAGTTAAAAGAAATTTATAAAAAGATCTAGAACTAGAAGATCTAGGAGATATTAAATATTTTCTAGGAATAGAAATTAATAGAAATAGAGAAAAGCGCTCTATAAGTTTAAAACAAACTAAATATATTAAAGCAATACTAAAGAGATTTAATAAAGAAAACTTAAATCCTATATCTACACCTAGCGAACTAGGTATTAGATTAAGCAAAAATTTAAATTAAGCTTCTTTAGCAGAAATAAATCTATATTAGCAAGAAATAGGAAGCTTAATATATTTAGCTATATATACAAGACTAGATATAGCTTTTGTAGTATATAACTACGCTAGGTTTATAAGTAACCCTAATAAATCTCTCTATACTGCTATAAACAGAATATTTAAATACTTAATATTTACATTAAATATGTGAAAAATTAGGATTTGGTAACAAGGCATGTAAGGATTGAGAGCGGAGCAAGGTAGGACAATAGGATTTTGTAGGTAGCTTAATTTTTTATTCTCTACGAAATCTCCTTCTATATATATTGAAGAGATGCGTCGGGTAGAGCAATATCCGTAGTCGGGTACAGTTCTATCCGTAGTCGGGTACAATTCTATCCGTAGTCGGGTACAGTTCTATCCGTAGTCGGATACGGTACTATCCGTAGTCGGGTACGGTACTATCCGTATCTATAGTCATTTGAAACTTCTTCTGTTTTAAGCTTGTAGCAGCTCTGTTTTACAAGCTATAGCTTCGTTTAAAGCTGATTTTTACTCAGCGTTAAGTTATCTATTTCCTTTTTAGGCTTATTAGGCCTAATATACTCTTAAAAGGAGTATAGCACTTTTATAGAAATTTAGTATAGTAGTAATTAATAATATCTATTTAATTGATTTATTAATTAATAGTGCTATCTATTTAATAGTGCTATTTATTTAATAGTGCTATCTATTTAATAGTGCTATCTATTCAATAGTGCTATCTATTTGATAGTGCTATCTATTTAATAGTGCTATCTATTTAATAGTGCTATCTATTTAATAGTGCTATCTATTTAATAGTGCTATCTATTTAATAGTGCTATCTATTTAATAGTGCTATCTATTTAATAGTGCTTATCTATTTAATAGATAGTAATAGCTTATATAGATTAATGTTATATATACATTTTTAATAAAATATAGGTCTTTATTTCTGTAATGAATATCCTAATCTACTAGGATTTGCAGATATAGATTAGGGGGGTGATATAGTCACAAGAAAAAGCACTACTAGCTATATATTTCTATATAGAAAAACACTAATTAGCTAGTCTTCTAAATTACAAAAATCTATTGCTTTATCTAGCTATAAAGCAGAATACATAGCTTTAAAAGAAGCAATAAAAGAGTATATTTACTTAATTATTATTATTATTATTATTAATTCTTGTTTACTGTCTAATATAAGCCCTATTAGCTTATGTAGACTATTGCCACTATTTATACTAGGTAAACAAAAAAACCCTATTAGCTAGTCGTAGAAGCAGCTCCTAAAGGCTTGCCTATACTAGGAGAAAAACACCTTTCGTTTGTGTGCTATATGTGCGTACCTAGGCAGGCGCAGGCAAGACGCCTGCGCCTATAGGTTGCTGTTGTCCTCTAGCCTTAACCGCCACCCTATTACGCTTTCCCTAACCTAAGTCCTAAATGCCCTCTATGTCTAACGTCCTTATACCTTATAATGTTACGTATATCTGTCTTTGTCCTCTCCTTTCCTACCCTATGCTCTGTTAGTATAGCCTCTACGTCTACTGTTCTCTAGCGCCTGTTATTATAACATAACGCCTAAACTGCTATTATAACATAACTGCCTGTCTAAAGGACTCTCCCCTTCTGCTAAAGCAGGATCTTTGCCCCTAGTATTAGGTGTCTGTTACCCTAGGGTCCTAACCTAGGTTCTCTTCTATAGAAAGAGTAACGATCTATGTCTTATAATTATAGTTATCTAGCTTAGGGCAGTTATAGAGGCGAGGGGTAGTAAGAGGTTCGTCTAGCCTAGGGGTAAGAGGTCTGCCTAGGCTGCTATTTTGTCTACGTAGCGAGGGAGTAGGGTGCGAAGGTTGTTTTTTAATTATATTGTTTAGTTGCTATAGGTAAGTAAGTAGGTAGTCCTTTGCGTTATAGGGTTTGTAACTGTTCTAACTATCATAGGCGCGTTAAGTTGTGTTGCGCATGGTTATAGTAAAAATTCTGCTGTCTTACTATAGGGCATTGTCACCCACTGCGCCGCCCTCAACGCGACGTCTCTGCGCTAGCTCTGAGCTCATGAGAGTCAGGTTCCTAGGCTTCACTACGTAGAGGTGCAGAGTCTGATTTCGAAGCCCTATTTACTTAATTAATGTATTTAAAGAATTAAATATTTAAACAAATAAAAAAGAACACTATTTATTTATAGATAGTAAACCTGCTATAGATTTAGCAAATAATCTAGAACATTATTTAAAAACAAAACATATTAATATATAATATTACTTTGTTAGAGAAAAAGTACTAGATAAAACTATTAAATTAGACTATATTAGTACTAAGAATTAAATAGCAGATGTTCTAACAAAACTATTAAATTTAAACATATTATTATTATTATTATTATTATTATTATTATTATTATTATTATTATTGATTCTTGTTTACTGTCTAATGTAAGCCCTATTAGCTTATGCAGACTATTGCTACTATTTACACCAGGTGAACAAAAAACCCCCTATTGGCTAGTCGTAGAAGCAGCTCCTAAAGGCTTGCCTATACTAGGGGAAAAACACCTTTCGCTGATGTGCTATATGTGCGTCCCTAGGCAAGCGCAGGCGTGACGCCTGCGCTAGTAGGTTGCTGTTGTCCTCTAGCCTTAACTGCCCACCCTGTCACGCTTGCCTCTACTAGTGATGTCTCCCTTATGTGTAGGTACTGCCTCCTGTCCTATATAGTTGTCTGCTACGCTCCCCTCCCCCCTCGCGCCTCGCCCCTAGCGCTGCTGTCGCTCCTCGTAGGCGTTGACGGCGCGTTTTGTTATAACCCCTCTAGCACCTTACTAGTAGTATGCAGGGACTATCTGCACGCTGTCGCCGCCGTCACACGTTTTTGGGCCCCTCTAGCGCCTCACTAGTGGTATATAGGGTCTATCTGTGTGCAGCGCTGCCGTTATCCTGGCCTCTCTAGCACTATACTAGTGGTATGCGAAGCTTGGGTCGCTAGCGTCTGTCTGTCGCATAGCTGCTACTGTTTTGTCTGCCTAAGGGTGTAAAGGATAAGGCGTTTTGCTATGTTATTATATTGTTGCTGTTAGGTGCTTAAGGATAGTCCTTTATGTTAATAGAGTTTACGAACTGTTTTTTTAACTGTTATAGGTGTTGTTTATAGTAGCGCTAGTGTGAAAACTCTACACTGTCTCACTATAGAGCAGCGTTACCTACTACACCACTATTAACGCGACGTCTCTGCGCTAGCTCTGATCTCTGTAAGAGTCAGGTTCCTAGGCTTCACTACGTAGAGGTGTAGAGTCTAATTTCGAAGCCCAATTTAAACATATTTAATAATATATTTAACAATCTATAACTATAGTAATATTATTATTAATTCTTGTTTACTGTCTAATGCAAGCCCTATTAGCTTATATTAAAAATGTATATATAACATTAATCTATATAAGCTATTACTATCTATTAAATAGATAAGCACTATTAAATAGATAGCACTATTAAATAGATAGCACTATTAAATAGATAGCACTATCAAATAGATAGCACTATTAAATAGATAGCACTATTAAATAAATAGCACTATTAAATAGATAGCACTATTAATTAATAAATCTATTAAATAGATATTATTAATTACTACTATACTAAATTTCTATAAAAGTGCTATACTCCTTTTAAGAGTATATTAGGCCTAATAAGCCTAAAAAGGAAATAGATAACTTAACGCTAAGTAAAAATTAGCTTTAAACGAAGCTGTAGCTTGTAAAACAGAGCTGCTACAAGCTTAAAACAGAAGAAGTTTTAAATAACTATAGATACAGATAGTACCGTACCTGACTACGGATAGTACCGTATCCGACTACGGATAGAACTGTACCCAACTACGGATAGAATTGTACCTGACTATGGATAGAACTGTACCTGACTACGGATATTGCTCTACCTAACGCATCTCTTTAATATATATAGAAGGAGATTTTGTAGAGAATAAAAAATTAAGCTACCTATAAAATCCTATTGTCCTACCTTGCTCTGCTCTTAATCCTTACATGCCTTGTTACTAAATCCCAATTTTTCATAGGTTATAAGCCTAGCTGCTTATAACGAAATCTATTTTAATTATAGTAAACCTATAATTTTCTTTTAAGAAAATCCTTAAAATCTTAAATTAAATCTATTTTAAATTATAGCAGGCCTGTAATTTTCTTTTAAGAAAACCCTTAAAACCTTAAATTATATCTATTTTAAATTACAGCTTGCCTGTAATTTTCTTTAAAAAAACCCTTAAAACTACGAATTACATCAATTTTAAATTATAGATCGCCTGTAATTTTCTTTTACCCTACTATTAATTCGTCTATTTTTAATAGATAACAAATTAATAACGACTTTAATTATAACAACTAAAAAATACTCTATTACTAAGCTTTAAGGCTAAGTCAATTATGAGGTCTAGAAGCTTTGTATAGAGTCAGTTTTAGTTGAAAAGTCTTTATAGGATACAATTGATCATAACAATGATTAATATATACCTATAAATACGATTAAAAACCGAAAATCCCTAAGCCTTATTAGGCTATCTATAGAGGATGGACCCCTGCTTTAAATCTAACACTGTGTGACAGCGTTAGAAGCTTAGGAAAAACTATAAAACCTCTATTGTCCTTAGGGTTTTTCGTCTAAATTCTTAATCTATAAAGAATTCTTTAAGTGTAATTTAAGCCTATTTAATTCTATAGAAGATTATCTAAATAGAATTAAATTACTAGCTAATTTACTTAAAACGAAAGATATTAAATTACCTAAGCAAGTTATTATTGCCTAGGTATTAAATAATCTTTCACCTTCCTATAAAGGATTTATAACTATGGTTACGTAATCCTATAGGGATGACTTATTAAGAATAAATTTAGAAAACCTATTTTCTAATTTATTAGATAAATTACGAAGGCAAAACTCTATTAATAGTAATAAAACTAAGGTTTTATTTACTAAAAACAGAAAGCCTTTAAAAGAAAGAATTGTTAAAAATTCTAAAATATAAAAACAACGTTTTTATAATAAATATAAAATAAATACGTATTTTATAAACAAATGCTAGTATTTATTTCTAGAAAATAAACCTAAATAGTTTAAAACAGCCAACGACTACAAACGGCCACCTAGCTATAGAGATAATAGCCTAGCAAGAAGACAACCGTCTAAAAATAATAAAGATTTAGCTAATAGTGCTCTATTAGCTGAAGATTATATTATAGACAATTTTAATGTTGCTAAGGAAGAAAAGGTATATTATACTACAAACTATTGTTTAAATATAGAAACTAATTTTATATTAGATTCTGGAAGTACATAACATATAATTAGTAATAGAGATCTATTCTCTATACTAAACAATAATGTTACGCAAATTTTCTAGGGAAATAACTCTGTAATTAATAGTATTAGCACTAGAAATATTACTATTATATATAGAAATAATAAAATTATTTTAAACAATTGTTTATATGTACCTACATTTAATGTGAATATTATTTCTTTAAATAGAATACTTAAAGAAGGATATAAAGCTAGTTTTAGTCAAAATCTAGCAATTATATATAAAGAACTTAGCAATAAAAAACAAATTCTATTTACTATAAATAACAAAAGTAATCTATTTTACTTAAATGCTAAAATAGATTAAAAAACTACAAGTTTATATATAATTTATGATAATAGACTAATTAATCTATTAAACCTATGGCATAAAAGATTAGGCTATAAGAATATTAGTGTTATTAGTTAATTATTAAACATTAAAATACCTAAAGACTATAAATTTAGCTGCGAAATCTGCTTAAAAGCTAAGTTAACAAATAAAAGAAATAAGGAATTAACTCCTAAACTAAATAACTATTTAGATAAAATAGTAATAGATATTTGCGGACCACTTAGTCCTAAATCTAAATTAGGCAAATATATTATATTTTTTCTAGATGCTAAAACTAGGTATTTAGACTATAAAATAATATCTTTAAAATTAGAAGCTTTTCAAGCCTTTAAAGAATTTAAAGCTAAAGCTAAAAACAACAATAACAACTATACTATTAAAATAATAGGAACAGATAATGGAGGAGAATTTGTTAACTACAAATTTACTGAATTAACTAATAATTCTAGTATTATACATTAATTCTCTAGCCCATATACGCTAGAACAAAATGGGTTAATTGAAAGAATTAATAGAACTATTATAGAAACAGTTCGAGCTTTACTGTATAATAGTAATTTACTATTATATTTTTAGGATGAAGCAGTAAATACTGCTGTTTATCTATATAATATTACACCTTATAGTTCTATTAACTATATTAGCCCGCATGAGGCGCTATATAATGCTAAACCTAGTTTTAAACAAATTAAAATTTGGGGCTCAATAGCTTATTATAAAAATAAGCAAACTGGATTAAAGAAGTTAGAACCTAGAGCAAAGAAAGCTATACTACTAGGCTTTAATCATAATAATAGTTATAAACTATTAGACTTAGAGTTAAATAAAATAACATATTCTAGAGATATAGTTATATTAGAAAATTAATTTTATAACTTTTAAACAAAGAAAATTAAAAACAAAAATTCTAAAGTTTCTAATTTATCTAATTAAAAATATAATTAGAAATTAACAAAAAACGAACATTAGAATATAAAATACTAATAATAAAAGAATAAAGTATTCTACTATATTAGAAAAGGACAGCCCTACACAAGTCTTTAATTTTTCTAATAACAACACTACTCATAGTAGTAATAGCAATACTACTCATAGTAGTAATAGCAATAGTAGTAATAGCAATACTACTCATAGTAGTAATAGCAATATTACTCATAGTAGCAATAGCAATACTACTAATAGTAGTAACAGCAATATTACTCATATTAGTAATAGCAATATTACGAATAGTAATATTAACAATACTAGTACTAATAGTACACAAAGCTTAAATACTATAGAAGACTTAGGAAGTCTAGATAAGCTATCACTAGTTATTAATGTACAAGAACCTAGTAACTATTTAGAAGCAATAAATAGCTCTAAAAAGGATCATTGGTTACAAGCAATGAAAAAGGAATTAGACCAATTAAATAAACAAAATACCTGGATTTTGACTGAAATACCTAAAAATAAATCTATTCTAAAAGGTAGATGGGTATTTAAAGAGAAAACAGATGAAAATAATAATCTAGTTAAATATAAAGCTAGATGGGTTGCTAAAGGCTATACACAAACTTATGGCGTAGACTATTTGCAAACCTTTGCAAATACTATTAAAATAGGCTTAATAAGACTATTATTATTTTTTGCAGTCTCTACAAATCTAGAAATTAAACATTTTAATTTCAAAAACGCGTTTGTAAATGCTCCTATAAATGAAGAAATGTATATAGAACAACCTATAGGTTTTAATAATAACAAAGACCAAGTTTGTAAATTAAATAAAGCTCTATATGGATTAAAACAATCTCCTAGAGCTTAGTTTCAGTTCATTAATAAAAAACTAAATGAACTAGATTTTTATCTAATTAAAACAGAACAATGTATTTTTATTAATACTATATTAAATATCTATATAATTGTCTATGTAGATGATTTATTAGTTATTAGAGCTAATATAGATTACATAAATCTAGTTAAAAGAAATTTACAAAAAGATTTAGAATTAGAAGATCTAGGAGATATTAAATATTTTCTAGGAATAGAAATTACTAGAAATAGAGAAAAGCGCTCTATAAGTTTAAAACAAACTAAATATATTAAAGCAATACTAAAAAGATTTAATAAAGAAAACTTAAATCCTGTATCTACACCTAGCGAACCAGGTATTAGATTAAGCAAGAATTTAAATCAAGCTTCTTTAGAAGAAATAAATCTATATTAACAAGAAACAGGAAGCTTAATATATTTAGCTACACATACAAGACTAGATATAGCCTTTGCAGTATATAACTGCGCTAGGTTTATGAGTAATCCTAATAAATCTCACTTTACTGCTATAGACAGAATATTTAAATACCTAATATTTACTTTAAATATAGGTCTTTATTTCTGTAACGAATTCCCTAATCTACTAGGGTTTGCAGATGCAGATTGGGGGGGTGATATAGTCACAAGAAAAAGCACTACTGGCTATATATTTCTATATGGAAAAACACTAATTAGCTGGTCTTCTAAATTACAAAAATCTATTGCTTTATCTAGTTGTGAAGCAGAATACATGGCTTTAAAAGAAGCAATTAAAGAATATATTTACTTAATTAATGTATTTAAAGAATTAAATATTTAAACGAATGAAAAAGAACACTATTTATTTACAGATAGTAAACCTGCTATAGATTTAGCAAATAATCCAGAACATTATTCAAAAACAAAACATATTGATATATAATATCATTTTGTAAGAGAAAAAGTACTAGATAAAACTATTAAATTAGACTATATTAGTACTAAGAATCAAATAGCAGATATTTTAACGAAGCCGTTAAATTTAAATATATTTAATAATATATTTAACAATCTGCAACTACAATAAAGACATACCTTATATAGATTAGGGGTTGTATTAAAAATGTATATATAACATTAATCTATATAAGCTATTACTATCTATTAAATAGATAAGCACTATTAAATAGATAGCACTATTAAATAGATAGCACTATTAAATAGATAGCACTATTAAATAGATAGCACTATTAAATAGATAGCACTATCAAATAGATAGCACTATTAAATAGATAGCACTATTAAATAGATAGCACTATTAAATAGATAGCACTATTAAATAGATAGCACTATTAAATAGATAGCACTATCAAATAGATAGCACTATTGAATAGATAGCACTATTAAATAGATAGCACTATTAAATAAATAGCACTATTAAATAGATAGCACTATTAATTAATAAACTATTA